>CM053789.1:709917310-710412310 GCA_028749045.1 Cupressus sempervirens | reverse complement strand
TTATCATTTCATACCCTATGACTTTTACAGAGGATGATTATGCATTTTTTGTTATGCCATGTGGCATCTTATATACTTGTATATTATTTCATTTGATTTTGTACTTATGGTTACTTTATGATGTGAACTTTGTTATGTATTAGATTTAATCTTACTAAAACTTATGTATGTGATTCATCGTCATGGAACCCTTGAGAGATGTAACTATTAATGTATTGCATATGTATTTTTGCGAGTTATTACTTCCACTATGTTTTCTCTTATTGTTTAATCTTTAAAAAAAATGTCTAGCAAACTTAGTGACATAATAGGTTAGTTTCTTTTGTGTTCCTTGGTAGGGCGTTACATTTGATATTAGAGCTTAGGTTTCTACATTTGGAACTCTAGGTATATTGGAACACGACTAGATGACAACTAGTTAACTTTTAAAAAAATTAAATAACTATATGTATCTATTACAACTTGAACACCCTGAACTTCAAACTTGACTACTTAAACATAGAAAAATTCAAAAGTGGAATAACTCTTGATTTGAATTTCAATACATATTTCTTATGATTATGCTTTGCAATAGTATGCCCTTGTTGATTTTGTTGGCATTTTGTTGTTCTTGCTTGGATAATGTAGGAGGATGGTGTCCAGGACTAGATCAACTATGAGAGGTCATAGCTTAGGTTGAGGCAGAAGCCACAAGCAAGGTAGAGATATCAACTTGCATAGGACTAGTCATGAGAGTCGTGTTCAAGAAGAGAACATGGAGGAGGGCAATGGAGAGCAATATGCTAATTCAAAAGAGGTCAATTTGAGGTAGATGATGAGGATTATTCTAGAGAGCCTACCCCCTCCAAAGGGTGTTGATCAAGAAGGATTGAATCACACTAGAAATAAGGAGAGACAAAGATCCAAGAGTCCTTGAGGAGATCCCCATGGTGATAGATAGAGGTTGGCCAAGGTCGTGTAGATGAGGGACCTATAGCGAGAGCCAAGATATACAGTACAAGACTTTAACTCCAATGTCAACGAAAGATATGCCATCACACACTTAGTTATCTTTGTGGCCACATGGTGGAATATTGAGGAGAAGAAGATAGCTTTGGACATGAATATTGTTACCTGGGAGTTGTTCCTTGAAAATTTTGGTGATCACTTCTTACTGTAACAGTGGCACCACCAGAGGGTAGATGATTTTCATATTTTGAGGCAATATACCATGACCTCAGTGGAGTATGAGAAAAATTTTTATGGGCTCATGCCATATGCAAGAATAAATAATAATTCACTACTAACATTATATCATTTAGTTCAGGGTCTAAATAACCATTTCACTGTGGGTGTAAGGGTATTCCAGCCTAAGATTCTTAAGGATGTGGCTCATCAGGTTATTCTTGTGGAGCATAATGTTACTTTGGGACATGGTGGTTTTGTGGGGGTAGCTACTAGTAGACATGTACCATCAGGGTCCAAGGGTACACAAAACCAGGGCACATGCAGTAATAGGAAGTCTCCTTACTCAAAAGACAACCAAGGTTAGTAGCAATAACAATAGCATAAGGGATTTTATTCTCTAGCATAGAGTGGTGGCAGTGGTCCCAATTCTTGAAACTTTTGAAACTCTCAACACAATAGGCACAATCAGTATAGTCAACTTGCACAGAGTAACCACTCCTTTACCAGCAGAGAGAATCATCAGTAGTCTAGTGCACCTCTAGTAGGGAGAGGTTTTGGTAGAGGTACAAAGTGTTTCTCATGTGGACAGTTTGGGCACATTATAGTCAACTAATCACAACATACTTCTCAGTATTCAGGACCAAAGCCAACAACATCTGAGCCTACAGTTGGTGATGTTGAGAGATCACATAGAATTTTAATAGTGGTAGATCATCGCTAGGTAGAAAACCAGGGTATAGTAGTTGAGAATACAAGAGCGATCAGAGGTACATCCATTTCAATCTTATTTGATTTAGGTTCTACAGATTCCTTCATATCACCTTCTATAGTTGTAAAGTGTGAGCTTGAGGTGATTAAGCAAGGCATAGGTTGGTACTAGAAATTAGCTTTAGGAGCTAAGATATCTGCATACTCTCTAGTATAGTAGTGCGAGTTGAACCTAGAAATATTCATTACTTTAGTAGACCTTCAAGTTATTTCCCTTGGTTCGTATGACATAGTTTTGGGCATGGATTGGCTACACTCACATAGAGCTAACATTGACTGTAGGAGGAAAACTATTCAGTATAAGAATGACCATGATAAGGACTCTGAGATTGTAGGCATCCAGAGACATATCCCTTCGAATGATCTTTGCTATGTAGCTAAAGTGGAGCATCCATAAGGGTTGCCAGGTGTTCACCACTACTATGAGTGAACTTGAGGAGGAAGACCTTGAAGGGAAGACCTTAGATCACCCTATCCTACATGATTATGTTGATGTCTTTCCTAGTGAGATTCTAAGTATGCCACCTAAGAGGGACATTATTTTTTGCATCAACCTCATTCGAGGAGTAGAGCCCATATCTAGGGATCCTTATCAGATAACCACTCAAGAATTGAATGAATTGCACCTACAACTAGAGGACCTTTTGTCTAGAGGTTGTATTAGACCAAGTGTTTCTCCATGGGGAGCACTAGTGATCTTCGTGAAGAAGGATGGATTGTTACGCTTGTGCATTGACTACAGACAGTTAAACAAGGTAACAATTAAGAATAGGTAACCTTTACCGAGGATCAATGACTTGTTTGACTAGATCAAGGGAGCCAAAGTGTTCTCTAAGATAGATCTAAAGTCAGGGTGCTATCAACTATGCATTCATGATATATATATATATATATATATATATATATATATATATATATATATATATATATATATATATATAAGACAACTTTATGAACTCATTATGAACACTATGATTTTATAGTGGTTCCATTTGGTTTGACAAATTCTCCATCAATATTCATGTTCTTGATGAGTGGAGTATTTTGTTCTTACTAGATTGTTTTATACTTGTGTTCTTAGATGACATATTCATATATTCTAGACCTCAGGAAGAACATGAGGAACACTTACAGTTAGTCCTTCAATGCCTTAGAGATAATTAGCTATGTGCCAATTTAGTGAAGTGTGACTTCTTTCACTTTGAGGTACAATACTTAGGACACGTCATTTTAGGAGATGGTATCCTAGTGGATCCTATGAAGATCTAGGCGATGTTAGATTGGCCTGCACCTACTACTATGTCTGAGATTTGTAGCTTTATGAGTTTGGGAAGATATTACCACAGATTTGTTCAAAACTTCTCTAGAGTGGCATACCCTAGCACTTCCCTCTAGAGAAAGGGGAAGGTGTTCATTTGGACAGAGAAATGCGAGGAAGCATTCCAAAAACTCAAGGAGATTTTGATTAGTGCATCGATTCTAATATACCTGATCCAATAGGTGATTTTATGGTGTGTACTAATGCTTCCCTAGAAGGGATTGGAGTGGTCCTAATAAAGTATGGAAATTTGATTGCCTATGAGTCTCGCAAGCTCAAGGATCACGAGTTTAGCTATCCCACACATGATCTTGAGTTAGCTATAGTTGTTCTTGCTCTAGTGAGATGGCAACACTTCTTGTTGGGGCATCATTTTGAGCTTCATAGAGATCATTGCAATTTACTATATATATTCACACAACCTAATCTAAATGCCAGGCAAAGGTATTGGATGGAGTTTTTATGCAAGTATATTTAGGGGAAGGAGAATGTCATAGTCAACACTTTGAGTTGTAGGAGACATGAGACATTAGCATTGACTCCTAGTGTGGATTTGAGGAGTCGTACACTTTAGGCACTTCCTACATATACTTAGCATCAGGAGGTGAGCCTTGAGATAGATTCAAGAAAATTTTTGGAGGGGAAATTTTTAAGCTATGTCCTAGATTTAAATGGCCTTTTGCATTATATAGGGAGGATTTATGTAACATTGTTGGATGAGGTTCGTACTTTGACCCTATCTTAGGCCCATTGTGTACCTTACTCGACTCATATAGGTGTCAAGAAGATGCATCAAACTTACAATGATTATGCTTTTGGACAAGGATGAAGTGTGATATCATTGATTTTGTGGCTAGGTGTCTTGAGTGCTAGAGGGTCAAGGCACAACATCAACATCGTGTAGGACTTTTACAGCCTAATCTCATTCCTTCATGGAAGTGGGATATTATTTCCATGGACTTCATAGTGGAATTACCTATGACTACTTGTTGACATGATACTATCATGGTAAATGTTGATCGGTTGAATAAGGTGGCACACTTCTCACTAATGAGGTCATCCTACACAATGAGTTCAATAACCAATGTCTTTATCTGTGACATTGTGAGATTGCATGGTATTCCTTGCAAGATCATTTCAAATAGGGATATTGTATTCACATCTGCATTTTGGACATCTTTACAACATGATCTTGGAGCGCAGTTGAACTCTAGCTCAGCATACCACCCTAAAATAGATGGTCAGAGAGAGAGAGAGAGAGAGAGGTTCTATAGGATATGTTGAGGATGTATGTTATGGACTGACATACTCTTTTGGAGGATTATCTATATCTAGTGGAGTTCACATATAATAATGGTTATCATAGTTCTATTGGGATGACACCTTTTCAGGCCTTGTATGGTTGTCCTTGTCATACATCATTGAGTTGGGATAGTTTAGAGGATCACATCTTATTGGGTCTTGAGATGCTTCAAGATATGGAGCAATAGTTAGTGCACATTCATGAGCACATGTCAACAACACATGATAAACAAAAGAAGTACATTGATGCTCATAGGATGGATAAGTAGTTTGCAGTTGGAGAGAAGTTATTCTTAAGCGTGCATCCGCGAAAGAGTCCAATCCGTTATGGAAAGGGTTTGAAGCTAGCACCTCAATTTTGTGGGGTTGTTCGAGATTCTTGAGAGGATAGGTTTAGTTTCCTACCATCTTGCATTGTTCGCCAACTTAGCTTGTGCACATGATGTTTTCTATGTTTATGTTCTTAGACAACATATTCTTGATGTGATACATGTCCTTGATTGGAATGTGTTACAGGTGGAGGATGAGCAACTGGCTTTGGAGCCTGTGCACATTCTTCACTAGCGAGATTTGACCCCTAGAGGTCGAACCATAGAGTAGGTAAGGGTCCAATTGGACCCTATTGATGAGTCATCAACTACAATGGAGGATGCATCTGGATTATGAGGTTTATATCCCTACTTGTTGATAGGCTTCCAAGAGTAAGCCTAAGTCTAGGGGGTAGATATTGTGCCTACCCCTAGCTTACATTTCATGTTATATTATTGAATTCTTTTAGGCCAATTTTAATGGTCATGTGTTATGGTTTAGTGGTACTTGGTTACCTGATTTGATTGATGTTATTTCATACTTAGATTACATATTTGATGAGCTACTTGTTATTTGGTTATTTCATGTGTTTATGGTTATTCTTTCGATGATGATGCTTCGTATGTTTCATATAGTGATTTTAGTTGTTTCATGATGACAATTATATGGATGATTTATATGTGGTTTTATGGCTACGTACCCATACTTGCATGTGTACGGTGTATATGTATGTTTTACTTTATGTTTGACATTTCTGATGTGGTTGAGGGAGGGAGTCATAGTAACTTGTTAGTCGTGATCTACACAATGTACCACTCCTCGTCATTGTCTATTTAGTTTAGATATATATGTATATGTACATGTTTGGCTTTTATGCAGATTGTAGGTACCAAGCATCGACTACCCTGAATTGCCAGGATTAGCATGCCTTATCATAGTATCTCAATGGTAAGGAGGGGAGATAGTTCTCAAGTCCGAATCCTAAACCTAAGCCAATTGTCCTAAAAATGTATGACAAGAATTTGTGTTAACTACCTTTTCGGATTTGTCAAGTGACATGAATTCAGGATTTTTGACCTTTGAGTTTTAATTCGTATTTTTTCATTTAGATGACTTTTCTTATTAAGTCTGTGGGTTTGTGATAATTTTTAGTTATAATTAAATCAAATAAAGATATTATCAAATAATTTAATTAAATAAATATTTTATAAAGAAAAATTAAATTTTAATTAAATTTAATTAATTAAATAGAATAAATAAATTTAAAGATTTAATTAAAGACTAAATTTGGTGTAATAATGTGTATTTAATTTAATAAAAATAAATTTAGAAGTTTCATTTAAATAATGAACTTTCATTTAAATAATGAACTTTAAATATTATTATTAGTTAAATTAATAAATATATTTTCTAAATATGTCTTATTAATTAATAAAAATAAAGTGAGAGTAATTTAAATAAATTTTATTCTAATTAAAAGCTAAAAAGTGTGTGAAAGAATTAAATAAATTAAAATAATAAGAAAAGGCTTTTGCGTGTTCTTAAAACCAAAACCCTAGGTTGAGAAAATTCTTTATTAGGAGATTAGAGCAGGTTTTGGAGGAGCAATTTTTAGAAAGATTGTGGAAGACAAGAATTGTTGCATTCTCTGGGCGTTCGTGAATTTTAGCATGAGATTGAGGTAGGAATTCTGATTAAGTTTATCACAGTACATCTTTTGAATTGCCTTTGTCTTCTTTGTGCCAGTTATATGGATCTTGTTTTTTTGGGAAATCATATTTTAGAAGGAAACCCTTGTGCTTGAAGATTATTGTTCTTCGTTACTTAAACATATGTGAAAGAAAACAAATTGAAACCCTTGTGATAGGAATTTAATGTTAAAAAAAAACATAGCTAGGGTTTGATTTGAAATTTAATTTGGATTGATTGAAAAATTGATTTGAGAAAATCATTTTATCTTTGTTTATAAAAACAATGAAAATAAAATAAAATTCCAGGCCTATGTGTGTGTGTGTGTGTATATATATATAGATATATATATATACATATGTATATATATATATATATATATATATATATATATATATATATATCTATATACATATGTATATATACATATACATACACATGTATATATACATATACATACACATGTATATATACATATGTATGTATATGTATATATACATATGTATCTATATAGATATATATATATATACATATGTATATATACATGTGTATGTATATGTATATATACATGTGTATGTATATGTATATATACATGTGTATATCTATATACACATGTGTATATATATATACACATGTGTATATATATAGATATGTGTATATATATACATATGTATATATATATACATATGTATATATACACATGTGTATATGTATACACATGTATACATATACACATGTGTATATGTATACACATGTATACATATACACATGTATACATATACACATGTGTGTATATATATACACATGTGTATATATATACACACATGTGTATATGTATACATGTGTATATGTATACACATGTATATATATATATACATGTGTATACATATACACATGTATACATATACACATGTGTGTATATATATACACATGTGTATATATATACACACATGTGTATACATATACACATGTGTATATGTATACATGTGTATACATATACACATGTGTATATATACACATGTATACATATACACATGTATACATATACACATGTGTGTATATATATACACATGTGTATATAGATATACACGTATATATATACACATGTATATATATACACATGTGTATATATGTGTATATCTATATACACATGTGTATATAGATATACACATATATACACATGTGTATATATATACATGTGTATATATACACACACATGTATATATATACACATGTGTATATATGTGTATATATATACACACATGTGTATATATAGATATACACATATATACACGTGTATATATATACATGTGTATATATACACACACATGTATATATATACACATGTGTATATATATATACACATGTGTATATATACACATGTGTGTATATGTGTATATATATACACACATGTGTATATATACACATGTGTATATATATACACACATGTGTGTATATGTGTATATATATACACACATGTGTATATATACACATGTGTATATATATACACACATGTGTATATATATACATGTATGTATATATAGATATACACATATATACACATGTGTATATATATACATATGTATATATATACATATGTATATATATACACATGTGTGTATATATATACACATATGTATATATATATATCTACATATATATACATGTGTATATATATACATATGTATATATACATATATATACATGTGTATATATATATATATCTACATATATATATATATATATGTGTGTATATATATACATATGTATATATACATATACATACATATATCTATGTATATATATATACATATATATATATGTATATATATACATATGTGTATATATACACATATGTGTATATATACACATATGTGTATATATACACATATGTATATGTATATATATATATATATATCTACATATATATATGTACATATGTATATATATCTACATATATATGTACATATATATACATATATGTACAGATATATATATATATATATACACATATGTACATATATATACATACATTATATAAATATGTACATATATATACATACATTATATATATATATATATATATATATATATATATATATATATATATATATATATATATATATATATATATATATATATATATATATATATATATATATATATATATATATATATATATATATATAAGATTAAAAGAAATTGGAAGAGAGGTCAAACCCCCTCGACTATAATGGCAGTGAACGTTGCCAAGGTACCGCAAGCTGTCAATGCAACCCAACTGGTCAGGCAACCCACTCCCTAATTGGGAGTGATTTCGTATTTTGCCTAGAGTAGAAAAAAAAAAAAAAAAAAAAAAAATATATATATATATATATATATATATATATATATATATATATATAATGTTATATATTATATTGTAATTGATAGTAATATATATTGTTATACATGTATATATTATTATTTATTTAATAAATGTTATTATTTTTAAAAGAAAAAAGAAAAAAACAAAAGATATTTGATAGGAAATTTGAAATGGGATAATCAATAAAGATATTGTCTTCTTTTACTTTTGAGTTTTGAATAAAATTCAAATGTTGACCTAATCCCTATAGTAGAACTGAGAGAGTAAAATGTAGTTCAATAGGAAAATTCTGAATCCATAGACAATGGAAATGAAGTTGGGATTTCATATAAGCAAAATTGAAACTTTACTAACTAATATAATTTGGCAAATGAAAACACCACTTTTTACTCAATTCATAACTTTAGAGAATTTGTTACAAGCTAGAGTTGTCATTGCACCAAAAGATCGACTTGTCAATGCGTGATACAACCACTAGACTTGTCGAACATAGGAGGTAGTTAAACCATGTTAAAAATCCCGAAGGGGAATGTTGGCAGTTATTCCAACAATCCCCCCCTCAATGTTACCCAAGGAGATTCAAAACTATGACCAATATTCGATACCACTTATTACAAGCTAGAGTTGTCGTTGCACCAAAAGATCAACCTATCAATGCCCAACAACCACTAGACTTATAGAACACATGAGATGGTTAAGTTATGTCATGAATCCCAAAGGGGAACGTTGGTAGTTAGTCCAACAGAATTATTATAAAAACCTTAAACGACTAAATAACTATACTTGTTTTAATTACATGATGAGATGTTATGTTTTATTTCAATATGGGGTTTGGGATAAACCTAGTTTTGAATAGTTAGGTATGTTACTAGAGGCTTGGGAAGTGATTTATTTGTGATGTTTTTATGCAATGTTGTGATTTCATGATGTAACCTTTGAAGGATCGATCATTTATTTATTGTGAGTTCTAGTTGCTTGTATAGCACTGATGTGGACATTGTGATTTTATGAGATTTTTCTGTTATGAGCTTAGGGTAGGTTATCTTTGTGTATGTTGGGAAGTGACTTGCAATGGAGGCTGGAGCCTTAAAGAGGTTGCTTGGGTAACCCATTGTGAGTTGTATTAATAAGTGATAACATTTCATTAATGGGGTTAAAATGAATTAATAAGAGTTAGTGTATTAGCTTGCCCATGCCTCGATTGCTAGTACAAACTAGGATGGGAGTAGAGAGGAATCTTGTTTGCGACCTTGCCTTGTTAGTATGTCTTGTTTGTAAGAAAGGATACTGATGTTGCATAGTCTCACTAGGGGGTCAGAGTCTAGAGAGGCTATTAGGGTAACCTTAGAGTTGGCTCATGCAATGACACTTGCCCACTTACATAGTAGGTTTCCTATGTGTATTTGTTGCCTTTGGGATTATATGTTACTTTTGTACTTGGTATCCTTTGAGATAGATTGCCATTAGGATTCCTTGACCTAGATTCTTATTATGACTATTGGATTGTTATCCATTTGGGACTTGAGATTATCTCCTCAACATGGTGGGAGTGGGCCATTTAGGTTCTAGGAGGTTGCGTGGTAGTGTTTCTTATACCATTGAGATTTTGAGAGCTGGATGCTGATGCTGGATGTATTTGTGATGTCGTTCTATCCTTCTAATCTTGTTATTTTATTTTATGGTCATATGCTGATTCACTATACTTTGATTTTTGAGATCCTATGAGATGTTGTATCTTATCTTGATGTATATTCTTTTAGCATTTCACACCTTGTGATTTGTACAGAGGATGATTATGCATTTTTGGTTATGCCACGTGGCATCTTATGTACTTGTATATTATTTAATTTGATTTTGTACTTATGGTTATCCTATGATGTGAACTTTTTTTATGTATCATATTTAATCTTAGTAAAACTTATGTATGTGATTCATCATCATGGAACCCTTAAGAGATGTAATTGTTAATGTATGTTTGTGAGTTATTGCTTCCGCTATGTTATCTCTTGTTGTTTAATTTGTTAAAAAAAATGTTTAGCAAACTTAGTGACATAATAGGTTAGTTTCTTTTGGGTTCCCTGGTGGGACGTTACAAAGACAAACTATCATCATCTAGTTGACCAGTCAAATAAGTATCTAGACTCATCACCTCATCAACTACCTTTCTTGCTAGTATTCATTATAAAGGAAGAGAAAGACTCTCCTTTATGTTCTTTACCTGACCTTTGTCCATGTTATGTGTTAGTTGATGTTCATTATTTTGGTCTATTTGATAGATATAAGCAATTTTGCGTGCAACATATTTTTATTGAAATGTTTGCATCAAATATGTTGAGCATGTTCAATATTGTCAAAGCGTCGTCACCCTCATTAATTTTGAAATAAGTGTTGGGTTTTATGTCCTTTTTGAGTGAATTATTGTAAAGGAATCATATTTGCATCCTACTGAACCTTGGTAGAATGTTAAAAACCATTAATGATTTTGCGAATTATTTACTACCTAGCTCTTTAAGTTTTGATCACCTGATTTCAACATTGGTGTACTTTGGCGATCCATAATACTCTTTCTAATTTGAAGTGTACCATTTGCAATTGGAAATATAATTCTTCATCGACCTATATCCCTCAAACAAGTAGAAGCCTAGAATGCTTTACCCAAAAGCATTGCCACAACATAAAATGGTGACCCATTCTCAAGTCTTGGGTATGATGTATGAAATATTCCTACTCCATTTTCTAGCCAATAATCATTACCCCATTTTTTTCTACATGAATAGTAGTGCCATTACGATTCCACATTTTAGTTGGAACATTTAGGGCCTGTTTGACTGCAGGAATAGGAATAGCTATTCTGGAATAGAAAATGGGGCTATGTATTCTTGTTCTCTATTTGGTTCAACCAATATTTGATGGGGAATTCGCGAACCCCAAAATTTATGTTTTCTAAAATAAATAAAAGTGGAATAGGAATATGTATTCCAATAACACCTATTTGGATGGAATTGCAAAACTCCATTTTTGGGCCAAAACTGGAATACATATTCCTATTTTACCTCATATTCCAATTCTGATTTGGTGCATCCAAATGAAGAATTTAAAATTTTAAGAATTTACATATGCCTAATTTGCTTGTATTCCCATTGCCAAACAAGCCCTTAGATTTGTTCCATGTGTTGTCAATAATGTTTCATCGAAAGCAGACATGACTGTTTCTTTGAGGTTGAATGCCCTACCTTTTTCAAGGCCTTCAACTCTTCAAAGTGTGAGCTCTCGATGACACCTCTTGGAACCAACCTACCAAGGCTTTCCTGACATCCTGTCTTTAAAAGGGTTGGGTTTGACTTAAAAAATTTAAGCAACACTTGGATTCAAGTTCATAATTTCCGATCCATGAGAAATCCCTGCCATCTCTTTGTACAATTCAACTTCTTTGATTGTTAAGTATAGTTGTGGGGGCTGCAGGGGTAGGTGGTAACGATACCACCCAATCATTTTGACTATGTTGTTGTTTGAATGCACCATTTATTTGATGCAATCCTTTCATACATGTTTCTTTAGCATCTTTAAGTGTCCATTCCATATAAAATTGAAATCACAACTTATTTAGCTTGTAAATTTGGGTGGCCATGTAGTAGTGATAAATTCCAATTTTGGTAGAGAATCGTGTGAATTATTGAGAATAGGAGTTGTCTTAGGTTTAGGTTATGGAGGGAATCTTACTCCTCTTTTATTATGGGGCAACCTTATGGGTGCTCTTTTATTCTTTGTTGGAGGCTTGATTGTGGATGGACCATAAATCTATATGCAAGAGTACAATATGTATGATACTACGAGCAATAATACAAAAAATTTCTTATCTTCTTGTTTAGTCTCTATAAAGATTGACAACAAATAATTGAAATAGACTAACCATGGGATGTTGTATAATAATGCTTGCTTGAACTTAAAGTGTGGTATTGAACATAATATGATAATTACTCATTTCTATTATTGCTTGGGCATAAGAACATAATAAGTATGCTAATATGCTATTTTGTTCTTTGCATTGGATAATTCTCACTTATCCATGTTAGTTCTTTGCATATGATCATAATTAGATATTGTGGTTTTGGAGGTTGATGTGATAAAAATTAGAGAAGATTCAAAAGAAAAGGGTTGACAATGACTAAGTTGAAGATAATGGGTGATTTTTTTTGACACCACATAATGATTTTTCGAGCGTCTATCAACCTTCGAGCTCCAAAGTGGAAACAACAATAGATCAAGGATTGGAAAGTGTAAATAAAATGAATAATACATACACTATAGAGAATGGAATGACAATCACAATGAAATATACCGAAAAGTAAACCCCATAGAAAATCAACACATGTCATTACATCCCAAGTTTAGGAGGTTTCCCACCAGTAAAGTTAACAAAGAAAAATTCCTATCATATTTATACATATATAACTTAATGTGACAAGGATTCATAGTTGAATAAATTATTGAGGCAATTATTTATAGTCAACACAAATAACACGTGTGACAAGGATTCATAGTTGAATCCTTCCTTGTCAATTAGATGGGTTGCTGTTGCAAGGGCACAAACTCATAATGGTTGAGAGTTTAAATGTGGTATGTGAGCACTATTGTAACAATGACAATGATGCTTAATGTAATATAAAATGAAGTATTTGTTGTCCACCTATCAATATATTTTGTGTAAGATGGAGGGGAGTTTTGAATAAAAGTAGTATGCTTGTTGTATACTTACAAGAAACCCTTAACTAAGCTATTAAAATCCTAAAACTAATAATAATAACTCAAAACAAACTTGCAGAAATCCAAGGATTTAAGGAGCTCAAAATAGTGAGTAAAAATGAAATGGGTAAGTGAAAATAAGATGGGTTGAACACTAATAATAACAACTCATATACATAAAACAACATAAATGATTATAAAGATGTAACCTATCATAGGTAACACTCAATGTGTTAGGGATTCATAGTCAAATTAGTTATTGAGGCTATTATTCATAGTCAACAAAAACACCACTTAATGTGACACAGATTAATAGAAGAATCACTTATTGAGGTAATTATTCACAATCAACACAAACAACACCTAATGCAACATGGATTTATAGTTGAATCCTTCCTTGTCAACCAGAGGGGTTGGTTTTGCAAGGGTAGACACTTTTAAATAAACCCTTGAATTTTAGATACAACAAGGCTTGTTAGGTGTCACAACACTAAGATGATTGTGAGGTAGAACATATAGTTTGGTAAATATCCAAGAAGGGATTTGATGACCCACAACTCTTCTTAGACTTTTTTTCCCATGATATATTCTTAGATCTTTCTTGAACCAATGGACCATAATTTTCTAAGAAATATCTATTTAGATATTGCATTTTTCATGATTCCAGGTTGAGCTTGAATAGTATTAGTAGATAGACCTTGTGGAAAACATAAGATTGTTAATAGGATTTGGTCCCACAAAGACTTGGTCAATCATATGTGTATGATTTTGAAGCCATATTTGAGGAACTCAAATTGGCGAGTATGGGATGGTGATGAGCCACTCAGTGTCAGGAATTAGCACAAGAGATGCAGAGAATGATTTCTTGAGATAACTAATAATTTATTCATTTGTAGGTTATGGTGAGTGGTGTGCAATAACACCCTGACCAACTAGTGTGCAATAACACCCTGCCCAACAAGTGTGCGATGAGCATTCAAATGCTCTTCCTTGTCACTTTCATAATTTTATAGAGTTTGTACTTTTGCATGGGCCTTAGTTGTTAATGATTTGTAGGGTCATTGACATAATGTTTGAGAGTCTAAATGTGGTATGTGAGCTTTAATGTAACAATGCTAATGATGCATAATGTAATATAAAAAGAAGTATTTGATAACACCTATAATTATATTTTGTGTAAGATGGTGGGGAGTCTTGAACAATACCAGTATGTTTCCTGTATACTTACAAAAACCTCTTAATTAGACTATTGACAACCTAAAACTAATAACACCAACTCAAAAAATTGTATCGAGCAAGGTCATGTACTTTAACTACTCACACCAATGAAATGCCTAAAACTATTAAACCGTTTTGCCTCTTCAATGCGCGTAGTGCATTCTTCCTCATGTTAGATGGCTATTCTTGGTGTGAACAATGACTTGCATGAGATGATTTAAGTTCCTTTTGTATATAACAAACCTAAGTTGTGTATGGTTTACCTCATTAATGCGTATATTGTTCTTAATTTAAAATTTGAATCTCGTTTGGAATTGCACATTTCTTTCTCTTTATAGTATATGGCTGATTTGATTAACCTTCAACTGAAAATGGTGGCCTTATGTTGTTTTTGTTGTTGATATAGGCAGATTCAACATGAAATGACCAATACGTGTATGCGAAGATGGGACAAGGTGGTGACAATACATTTCTTTCAGATGTGACTTTCCCTAGGGTAATACTTGTTTTGTTGGACTGCATTCGCTAGTTGTCTTCATATTTCGGGTTCATGGAAAACTACGCGGCATTGGAAGGCATTATTTTTGTAGTGTCATAGGCTCAACAACCTCATGCACATAATATGCTAGTTTGCCTTTTGTTTAACTTTGGAAAAATTGTGTAGGGTATATGACTAGTTCTAGGCACGACAGGATGTGTTAGTGAGATTGACAACTAATGTGTAGTCTAGGCGAACTTATCAAGCTGCCCCATTTGGAATGCACAAGTATATAGTTTTATATATAAACAAATCATTTTCTAGCGATTACGTGATTATTTTTCTCTAGTATTGCTAGATGGTTTTGAGTGACACATTTGGATTCTTTTTGTTCTATCCTTAGGCCCACAAACTACCTAGTACTTAGTGGACCTTGTGCACGCATTGAAGCCCCTCCCCTAGTTTTTAGCAGTTAACTCACATATGAAGAAAATAACAAAAGTGTCTAAATCTTACATAACATTTACTATATAAAACATGTACAAATATTAGGTCTCTACCATTATGCTTTAACTTTGCTTAAATGATTCATACACTAAAACCAAAACCAATTATTATTATTATAATAATGACAACATTAGCTTATATAAAATATAATATGTTAAATGAGAAATCTTAATTATTATAAAATTGACTCATTGTGGAAGCTACCTCCTTAAAACCCTGATTTTTTCTTCTATACAAGAGATGCTTTTAGGTTGGTCAAAATAAGTTTTAGAAATGAAGTGAAAATTTTGGACAAATCAAATATGATTTTTTTATTGAGATTAAATACTCATAGCCATCCACATGTCAAGGGTCAAATAACTAAGATTACAAAAAATACAAGGCAATTGTTGGAAACTACCTTGGGGGTAATATTTCTGTGTGCTAACTATGAATAAATGAATGAAGGTATTTCAATGACATGGAGGAGACCAACCAGCCCATGGGACCCTTTTGATGTTCAATGAATCTGCTTTAAGAAGCTAAACCTTTTGTCAACCTAATAACAAGCCCTAAACCTTTTGTCGAGCTATTGCAGTTGCGCCGTCACGTGTTAATCAGCTAAAGGTTGCATAAATTAATTTTCAACCTGGACGATAAATTTTCAAACATAACGAAAAAATGCTTTTTAAGAATGATTCAAGGCTGTACGGCAGGGGATTCAAACTTATATTCTTCTTGCACGCGTTTAAACTCTCATCAATTACGATTACTGTGTGTACTTTCTACGAAGGCATGACATTTTGTGTTGAAATCTGATAATTTTGATTGTTGGGAGGCGAGGAGCTTGCAGGTTAAGGTATGCAAGACAAATGTCGTTGATGTATACATTCATTGTGTATCTGTTGCCATAAATGTGAGGAAATTCCGAGCGGAAAGGACGGATTCTTGCAGTTTGTAACAGTCTTTAGGGTTTGTGATGTACAAGTTTGCAAATCTTTTTACTGCAAGGCTAATCAGGAATATGAAATAATTTTGCGCATTGTGGTGTCAACTTGCAACTCTCTACTAATAGACAATTGTTTTAGAATGTCAGTCCTTGTATATAAAATAAATTGCATTAGCGTTGTTATGAAAGGAATTCTATGGCATTAAGGTGTTTTACTGAAAAATCTGCGACGTCTAAGTTTCTCTTTGTACGTGTATTGTTTTGAATTTGATTTTGCGATTGGAGTTTCTGAAAGCTTTGGAGGTGACATAAAATTTACAATGATTTAAGGGGATGATGACTATATTTGTAGTTATAAGTTGGCAACTGAAACCGGAATCTTAGCAGCTGGAGATATGGTATGTGGATTTTTGAGTCATATAATCAATTTCTAGACACACATATGTTAGTCTTATTAAACGATTCAGGGGAAACAACTCAAATTTAGATAGCTAGGACGACAACATCTCTTTCGTAGTTGTCAGGGAGAGCTGGAAAAAATGGATAAATAAGAGATATTTCAGCTGGAAGCCACCATTGATATTTATTGCTTTTATATGTACTTCAACTTACAAGAGACGTGCAGGACCTCAGCAGTGAAGACATGTGGGGTCAGGTCTCATCATGTGCTGTTGATGTCAGGAGAGTCAGAATGTATTATAGCTTTTAGCGGAATCTAAGAGGATAGCCTACCCACTCACTAAATGCCTCAAAATTTTGTGACTATTGGAAAAATGTGCTTAAACGAGGGATTTGGTTTATGCATTCCGTGCTCGGGGTACATACTGTTGTTGATTTGCACGCTTTAGATTCTTGAACAAGGGTAGAGAGCTATGTCACTTAAGTAGCATGTAAATCAGCTATGTGTTTTAAAATGACGAGGATGACAAAATATCATAACTCATTATCATTCCTTTCCACATTGAGTGACACTGGAAAAGGGTGGTTCAAGGAATTTCCCTAATCACTTTGCGAGTCAGGAGATTTCACAAAAGAATCTAGTCATTAAGGGACAACGACAATTTTTAATGTGGAAGTGTATATCTCAGGAGCCCTTTACTTCAGCGCTAGAAGGAGATAAATGTGGCATCCTGCATCCTAGACAAGTAAGCAGTGAGCGAAGGTCCTGGATGGTAGAGCAAGGACAAGACACAACACAAGAGATTGTGTGGCAAAGTGATGTAGCCCCAAATCAAGAATTCTATGAAGACTGTTTGATCCAGGTAGCTTGCATGAATAGAACTGAAATTAAGTATGAATGAAAGAACCACCAAAGAAAATATCCATAAATTAAATGGATTGCTAGTGAAATATCCTCCCTGGATATTGATTTCAGATTTTTTCCCGAAGACTCCACAGAAATTCAAACCATACAATTTTCATGCAAAAACTGATTTCTATTTATCAACAGTTAATTCTGAAAACACATAATATCTGAAAATAGAGATGTAAATTGCCCTAAAAATAGATCAACTATTACAGCCATGTTTTTCTAAAAATAGTCATGAAATACATTCTCAATTTTGCACAGCTATGAACTCCGTTGCGAAGCCATCCTCCAGAACGAATTGGGTTTCCATCCAGTCCGCTTAAAGAATTCCAAGAGTTTCCATCCAATCCGCTTAAAAAATTCCAAGGGTTTCTGTCCAATCCACTAAAAGAATTCCAAGCTTTCCCTCCCCAGGAAACTAGAACAGAACAAGAAGCTCTCAGAGCTATGCCAAAAGAAATAAATAACCCAAGCATAATCAGAATGAGCCTCTTAATGTTCTTTTAAAGCACAACCTCATGACTCTTTGTTTCCCCTTCTACCCGTCTCTTCATATTCCTTTTTCTGTCTCTTTATTTAACCTCCTTTAAATTAAAATGACTTTATTATGTAGCCACTGAGCTTGATTAAGTCATTTAATACTTTGTTAAATAATTAAATTAAGTCATCATTAAATTTGATATAAGTTGACAGCTAAATATTTAATTATTTAATTAACTTCTAATGTCTCAAAAGGGGACATTACAATCCTCCCCTTTTTGGAGATTGCTTGCCCTCAAGCAATCTATATCTGCATGCTGAAACCAAATGCTTGGGTCCCTTATCAACCTCAAGAATGACACTCCGCCAACCTGCTGCACTACTTTGATATAAATAAAACCACACCTGGTATTGTGAAGCCACTCATCAAAAACCCACTGAAGCAATGCACCAAACATGTCGATTCTAGGAGGTCAAATCAATCTACTTCTTTGGCTATGGGCATAGTGATAGATACCTGTCATCATACAATTATCATATATCATCCACCTATGTATGAAGATCATCAAGAGGATGCACACGACATATACACATAGATCAACTTGTTAGACCACCAAATGTTGTTATAACTCAGGCCAGCAATAAGAATGGTGTTGATGGTGTCACCATACCCATGCATATGAGAGATATCCATTTCATACACAATATACAACAAATAGACATGCCTCCTTACATTCTCATTTGCAATTTTTTGGTCTAGTGATTTCCCAGGAGGGCATCCAACCACTTTATAATGCAAAACTAAGATTTATACCAAGCTGAAAATCAGATTGCAAAGGAGGGCATCCAACCACTTCATAATGCAAAACTAAGATTTATACCAAGCTGAAAATCAGATTGCAAATCGATTCCAGGGTCCCAAACCTTACTATATGCACCGAGTGCAATGCTGCAATCAAGACTAGTCCCATCACCCAACTCAAAAAATCGACTGCCATATGTATTCATATCATCCATCTCTGATCTATGATCTTCTTGAAATTAGGCTTCCACACATGTTCATACAAATCGAAAGAACTGCTGCTATGATGTATATCAAAATCAGGCCCTGTGTCATACCTGTCAACAGTAACTCTGTAGCTGTCTCCAGTCACCTCTACCTCTCTGTTAAGAAGATGCTCATCTATTCCAACATTTGCACTAATGTCATCAACTTCATTTGATTGTTCTGAATGTGTGCCAAAAGTTGTTGTTTTATCAATTCCATTATTTTTATCCTCATGCTTAATAGCTGTATTCTCAACCAAAGAATCATCCTGAAATTCCTTATGCTCCATGGTAATCTTTCCATCAATATTTGCTGCATTCACCTCCTCATTAATTAAGATTTCAGCTTCACACCTTGCTTGAAAACACTACTGACTAATTCTTATCTAGTTGTAGAAACATCTTGTTCGTCTCATGACAGCCAATAATATAGATATAAGAGAATGACAGGCAGTATCACATTCATCAATGGTTAGGATCATAATGGTTTGCATGCAAGAGAATATACTTTCTTCACGATCCTTATTGATTGTAGCTTTGAAGATTTGAAACATTTTGAGAGTGAAATCATCACAGTCCAAATAAATCATAAGAATACAAGCCATTAATTCTAGAATCTTCACCCTCCTATCATAAGAAGAGCCTCTGGTATCTCGTAGCCCATAAAAACTATCAATGATCAGTTTTAGAATCTACCTCATTATGTCATCATTATAAGGAACTTCAAGAGCTGAGATCCTCATAATGTCACTAAGACGTGCTAACTGCAAGCCTCACATCTTCATTCAAATGCCTCATCATTCGGGACTGAACTAAAGCAACCAAAGGAATGTTTGTTGCTTACTTCAAACCATCAAAATCAGATTGGTTCAATTTTCGTAAGTGCATTTCCATTTCATCCAACTTTTGAAGAAGACCATTCTTGGATGGATAGCGATTCATAAGTTGTTTTCCCAAGCCATAGGTCATGCTACCTACCTTAAGAACTTTATTTGGAGGTATATATTTGACCCCTCTTAATAATTTACTGCATTGAACTGTTAAAGAACCCCTATTAGCTATTTTCAATCACTGAATGTCAATACACAAGTGGTGATTTGATCAATCAAATGTCTTCTGTGAATGTAATGGGGTGAATAGTGTACTGTTTGAATTTGGATTGCATTTAATTTTCTGTTGTTCTCACAGGTTTGCATGTAGAGATAACATAACATCAGAAGAAACACAGTGCCAATCTATAGCCAATTTTCTTGATCCTTAGCTAGTTGAGAAAAAAAAATCAGACATATAACTGTAAGGTCCACAACTTTTTACTTAAATTGTTTTCAACCAATCCACCTTATTTTAGATCACAGACACTTTGCATTGATCACTGGGGACATTTCCAATCAGCAGATTTTTCTGTTCTTGTCAAGTTCAGGTTTCAGACATTATCGAAAGCACTTGTTATACAAAATACCAAATAGGATGCTCTGCAAATTCAGCAATCAACCTTGCACATCTATTTGATTGCAGCCAAAATAGGGATGCATAGAGACAATCAACTCATTCACTGGAAGAACTTAATCCTGCTCTGCATTTGCCCAACCATGGCAGTGACACAAAAATACTCCATATACACCTTCAGTTTTGTAAAGAAGATTCTCACACACAAAAACACCAACCATACAACCCTTGCATAGCATCTACAGCAATAGAAGGAATATGCTCTGGTATCAGATTTGATTGTCACACTCTTTGGTATTGTAATTGATTCCAGGTCTTCCAAAAAACCACCACTTAATAGTGACAACAACACTCTTTAATGGCATACTGGTAGAGTATATGTTCTCCTTAGTCTTCTGACCAAGTCTATACATATATAATTATATTTTACAGGGAATGACAACTTTGTATATTCTGCAGATTTTCAAACACTACTCTTTCTGAATTTCAATTTGTCGACTGTAGAAGCTCTTCACTGTTTAGGAGTTTCACACCATACAATATACTGAAAGAGCCAGACGACTGCTGTTATTTCCAGTGGATGTATTTTCCCTTTAAGCTCTGAGAAAACCATTCCCTTTATATCTCTTGAGAGAAGGTTAAAGCTGCCTAGCTCACTGTGTAAAGTTCAGCTCGCATTCTTATGACGAAATCTGTGCAACACCTGTATCTGTGATGCAGAACAGTATTTGAGCCACAAGTACCCAAAAACTCTGCCTGATGATTTCTTTTAATGGGACCAAAACTCACTTAGAATGAATAATATTAACAGAAACACCTCTATCTCTCACGTATTACCACCAGGAAGAAATAATACATCTAATGTACATATACTCGGGCATTCATTCACAATATCTATGAAAGAGGCCATGTTCACTTTTAGAAACGGTTAAGAGCATCAATGTGAGAATATGTTTTCTGCGTCTCCTGTACCCAAAGAAAGTCAGAATCGTGCCTGATAGAGGAATGGTGTCATCAACCTCCTGAAACTTTCCACCACAATAATGGATACAAGAGATTTCACAGCGTTAGCTCTATCAATACCAAATTTCCCATTGAGCATACACAGTGCTGCAAATAATGATGATAGCCAACAAACTCGAACCAATAGAAAGACTCGATTAATCAAATATTTGATACTTCATATGATGTTCGGTGATAAATGTATTATGCGACAATCTTTGACCCTTCTATATGCAGCAAAAGAGCAAAAAAAAAAAAACACTTCTTTTGGAAGTCATGCAGAGGAGAAAGAAACCATCCCCAGGTTCAAATATTTAGCTCAAACATATACTTTTTGATATATTTATGAACCTTATAAAAATTGGGAAATATTTGCTTTGAACTTGAAATATCCCAAACTAAGATAGTCTCAAATATGATTTGGGTTATCAATTTTTGCCATGTTTTGTTTCATTTCATTGCAAAATAACAACTTGCAAACATGTAAACTAAACATGCAAATGAAAGAACATAGATTTCCATGGAAATATGTGATTACAAACACAAATCTATTGATAATGATTCTGATATAAAACATTCTATTGATAATGATTCTGATATAAAACATGGTTGTTACATTAAATATATTGTTGTTACGATGGAATAAAAATTCCTCCAAAACCTGTTTAAAGCAATGGAAATCTGCTCAATGTCGAACCAACAGTGAGTCCACCTCTCAAGTAGTGTTGGGTTTCTGTCCAACCTACAACTATGCGAGGGTTTCTGTCCTCAGATATGGCTTCTACTATCAAACCAGCAACAATGAAGAATTTATCAAGTAACAAATCAACATTTCATAACAGAATGAGACTCCAAACTCCAATCAAACCTTTTATAGAAATCCCCAGTCAAAAAGCTATCAATTTCCTTCTTCTAATTCTGTTATTTACCAAATTAGACAAATAATAATATATACCTCATTTAATAATTCATTTGCATGGCGTAGGAAAGACTTAAGTCATAACTTAAGTTGGCTCCTTTTTAATAATTGCCAATGAACAATTAAATTCATATTAGCAATAACTATAGCTTTTTCCTCCTTAATTTTAATTAAACCCTAAATCCCATTTATTAACTTAATGCTTTAGACTATGGGAAGAATAGATAATAGGCTAGCGTTAGTCTTTATTTATTTATTGAAATGCTAGCAAAAAAGGGAGATTACAGAATTATATTGTGCAATCTCAGCCATGACCCAATTAAGTTAATATGCAACTCTTATAATGTTTTGCCAATACAAATATTTTCAAACATTCAATTGTATGAGCCACTCCATATGCACAACATCATCCATATAGACAACACTAACAACACAGAAAATTTATTCTCTCTATACTGAGTGGGGGCCACTGAGAGAATTATCTCCCACAACAACGTTTATTTACAAACATCAGGAATGCAAACATTAGAATTATTTCCAGCATTTAACTTCATTTTAATATTTTACATATGTGAGCACCTCCCATCAATAGCTTACAATATATAAACACAAAACTCTATAAGGCGCCCCCCTTAATGCTATTGGCATATACAAATCATGCAGACTTTAATAATCATCGATGGATGTAAACTTCAGGAACAAATATTCCGCCCAGGACAATATGTTCTCAAAACATTGTTAAAAATATTAATTGCCAACTTACAGTCAAACCTTACTTTCAGTATTATTTCGCTTGACTGTGTAATTTCTTCTTGCATTCTTCAATTAAAAAAAACCCTTGTTATTCAGAAGATAAAATAAGCCCTTACAAGCAATCAAGTTGCACTTCTGTCACTCATGAAACCTCACAGGCGAGCAGGAGAACCAACTTCGATACCACTGAAATATCCTCCTAGGATATTAATTTCAGATTTTTCTCAAATATTCCACAAAAATTCAAACCATACAATTTTCATGCAAAAACCGATTTCCATTTATCAACAGTTAATTTTGAAAACACAATATCTGAAAGTAGAGATGTATATTGCCCTCAAAGTAGAGCAACCATTACAGCCATTTTTTTTTCAAACAATCATGAAATACCTCTAACAATTTCGTCCAGCTGTGAATTCCATCGTGAATCCACCCTTCAGAAACAAAGTGGGTTTCCATCCAATCTGCTGAAAGAATCCTAGGTGTTTCTGTCCTCAAGAAACTAGAGTTGGAACAAGAAGCTCTTAGAGCCCTGCCAAAAGAAATCAATAACCCAAGCACAATCAGAGTGAGCTTCTCAATGTTTTTTAAAGCACAGCCACTCTTTGTTTCCCCTATGTGCTCGTCTCTTAATCACTTTATTTTACCTCTTTTAAATCAAAATGACTAATTTATATATTCACTGAGCACCATAAAGTCATTTAATACTTTATTAAATAATGAAATTAAGTTTGTCATTAAATTTGATATAATTTGACAACTTAATTTTTAATCATTTAATTGACTTCTAATGTCCCAAAAAGGGGCATTCCAGTCAGACATTCACTTCACACAGATATATAAAAAGGAGTTAAGTTGTTAAACAATTCATCATAACTCTTCTGCAGACATATTACCATAACACAAATTTTAAATGACCCATCTGAAACATAATTATCAAAGTTTCTTTCACTCAATGACTGGAATCTTTCAAAGCAAATCTGAATCTGACTGATGTGCTATAACAGTCACGACCTGATATAACTTCTCCAATTCAAAGCTATCCAAATTTGTAACACTACCAATGAAATCTCCAATGAAGTTCCTCCCTCAAACACCTCAAAACTTTCTTCTCTTGCTCATTTACAGTAACGTGACTTGCCATGACTCCATAACAAAACCAATGAATATTTCCAAAGATAGGATCTTTTCAAAAATCTCCAATTCTTTTCCCACTGGCTTCTGCTTTTTTGGAATGCTGAAGTCCCTTTTTTAAAGAACAAAGGAATCCCATTTGTAGAGTTTATCCTCGTGCGCAGCCTTTGGTACAAAGAAAATAAAAATGTAGGAAGTAGATACCTCTCATCTTAATGTTTCTGCCAGCTGCCAATCTCAATGAAACTATGCTAAAAATGCTCCCATGATCTGATTTGTAATACCTCAGCATGTCCAAAATTGAGAAATTGCTGGAATTAAAAGATTCTACTAGTTAGGAGAAGGAAATTCCCGTCAGTATAACTTGTCCACATTAAAATCAGCTGCAGTCTGGACATGCTCCTTTCACCAAGCCCTCAGGTAATACTAGGAAAAAGTAAGAACATGACCCGAGAACGGAAGAAAGAAAGCAGGTAATTATGATGTTATATTATTTGTTGAAGTTTATGACAATTGTGAGTGTATTGACACATTTTTAATGGCACGATATCTTAGGGTGTATAGCAATTGGAAGAAGAGGGAATTATAGAAAAAGGTGATGTATGTAGCCAAGAGTGGAAGGAATTAGGGGCAGAGGAATGACATATTTAATAGAAGGAAAAAATCATTAATGGTTAGAAAAGTTATTTAAATTTTAAATATCTTATTTGAAGTAATACAAATCTGGTAAAGTGGACACCATTGTAGCATCAATTTGTAAAAAGTGCTAAGAAATAAGGGGCAGAGAAATGCCATATTTAGTAGAAGTCAAAATCATTAATGGTTAGAGAAGTATTTTTATGTTGTATTCGAAATAATACAAATTTGGTTAATAGGGACTGTAACATCTTAAAATGGACATACTTCATTTTTAGACCTTTTAGCCCTCCTTAGTGTGGTTTTGGTTTCTTTTTTTCCTCTCTCCTTGCATCTTATACTTCTTCATCATCTCTCGCCTTCCGACATGGTCTCCTAGGTGTCACTTTGCTACCCTTTTGACCATATCTCTTGATCAACTTGTTATCTTCTAGTTTCACTTGCACCTCCTTTTGGGCCTTTTTGAGGCCTTCTTGCCCCTTTCCTTGGGACTAGGTTGACCTACTTCGGGTTTAGGTAGACCTAGTCCTGCGTGGTTTTAGGGTTTGGGGCCCGAAAGATCTCGCGTTTTCCAATTAATTAATTTTACGCCCTCGTTGGCTTGAGTTGTTTTCTTGCCCTAAAACTAGTATATAAGGAGGCTTGGGGGCTTCATTTTCAAATCTCATATTCTCAAGTTATCTCATCTCATCTTCACAAGCTAAGGGATTTACAAGAAAGCAATCAAGGTGTTCTTCCTTAGGTAAGCATCTTCAAGCATTCAAGTCTAAGCATCTCCTTGCATCAAGCTTCTTCCTTCAAGGTGGTAGTGGAGTTTGGCTCTAAGGAGAAGATCTATCCTTCCAATCCATTCAAGCTCTTCTATGATTCATTTATGGCATGTCACATACATTTCCATGCATGAGGTTTTGACATCTTTGATTTCCTCTTTGGTTTCTTTGAGTCAAGTCTGTTATATTTAAATACTTGATCACATATTGAATGGAATTGCATCTTCGAAGAAAAATGTATCTTTCATTTGATATTATTCAGATCTACTACGTGCAAGCATTTCCTTTATATTTCATTTACGTTTAATTCCTTAGTCTAGGGCTTGACGAAGGCAAGCCCTCATCCAACCCAACAACAAAAACTCTTCATTTTCTTTGTGTTGGAACAATATAACAGAATTTTGCATACAGATCTGGAAATAGCTCATTGGAATTTCTGGAGAAGTTGGTTTGATTTGGTTACAGTGTTGTCGGACTACGTCAACTCGTGCAAAGATGTCCTTCCTCAAGTCAACCTAGTCCTTTATGATTTCTTGACGAACGATTTCTGGATTTTGTTCTTTTCGTCCATTCATTTGGAGATTCCACAGTTGGATATTCAAAAACAGGCTTGGATCCATGACTTTCAGAGCTAAAATACATCTTCCTCTACATATGTCAAGGTGATTCTTTTATGTTTTCTCATATCCATATCTTAGATCTATATTTTAATTGGGCTAATTGTATACACAACATTTAGATCTACATTATTTAAGCAATTGATTCAATTTTACTCACATTATCCTATAAGGGCCAAAGAGAGTTTTTCTTTGTATTGTATTCCCCTTTGTAATTTGAATTTGGTATTGGTGCGCTTCTTTCTTTGGGCTCTAGCTAATCTAATTTGGATTATAAGAGGAATCATATTTGGAGATTCCTCTCTTTCCCTCACATATATATTTGAATGGCTTAGTGGCCCAAAAAAACAAAGATCTACAATCCTATTAAAGTGTCTCCCTTTTCCCCCTAAACATTTTGGTGAACCCGACTTCGTTAGCTCTTTCTTTTGTGGTGTTAGATCACTCCTTTTCATTTTATTGGGTGTTGCCTTCTTTTGGTGAACCCGACTTCTTTCCCCCTTGTGGATTTTGGAGTTAGATCTTTTGGATCTCCCTTATTTCCCTCCTTACATTAGGTGTTTTATGGGTGTATCTAGATCTACTTTTTATGCTATTGGTTGCATTGATGGTATTTGGATCTCTTTTTTGATTTGTTTTCATTGCATTTCATATGTTTGCATTTTGAAATAAAAATAAAAATCACATCTAGTTTATTCTTAGATTGCATTGCATTTCCTTTAAATGGGGTTGTTATCTTTATTCTCAACTTATCTTCATAAACTTCAAGATATTCCATTTTATGCATATGATGACCCTTCAATATGCTCTTTTATTGAGGTTCATCTTCCTAAAGATGATGTTGTCTAACCTTTAGTGATTCATGATGCTCCTAACCTTGATAGTGCCACTATTTGGGATGAGCCCTTGGATAAGAATATTGACTACTCTTTTCCTCATGAAACTTCCTACTCTGATATGTACTTTCCTTCCTCCTTGGATGATTCTCCTATTTGGGATGAACCCTTAGATAAGGACATGGATCATTCCCTTCTTCATGAGAGACATTTAGATAATGACATGGTTATTACTTATGATCAGCCTCTTTCTATGCATTTCATTCACATTCCTTCTATAGATGAGGCTTTGATGAGTTATGTTTGTCCTCCTAAGAGTACCTTAGTGATAGAGGACCATACAATAGATGCTTATTCTTATTCCTCTGACGACATGTCTCACTTCAATTTAGGTCTTGATGAAAAAGATGATTCTTATTGCATTATTCTCAGAAATTCTAACTTAGATCCTAAGGATCCTACTCATATTGACTCTATAATTGGCTTCTCAACTCTTCAAGATTGGGAAACCCTAGATTTCATGCCAACATTTTCTATTCTTGACTTTATGCATCCAACACTTTTATTTGATGAGTATACACATAATGAATGTTTCTCTTTACATTTCCATCTAATTACACCTAAGAGATCTTTTTTCTATGCTTCATTTTTTGTTTCAGTTCACTACTTGTATTATGTTTTTCATATAACTTGCAATGTTGAATGATATCTTTTTCATGATCATTTTACTTGATACACCCACATCCCTATTATGTTGCTCCTAGCTATGCGTCATTGTTAGCCTATCTTTTGAGGGCTCTTTGTCCTACTTTGTGAGTAACATAATAGTCATTCACTTTGTCTCCTCGCTTGGGGGGGATAGGATACATTTTCTCCCTTTGTTTGTTAATTCTGTAACTTGCAATCATGCCGATCTGATAACAGATGGTCTGATCTGATATTGCATGATAAATACTGATCTAAAGTCATTGCAGTATCCTCTTAAGGATATCGGCGCCAATCCTTGTATGTTAGTTTAAATCTAACCAAAGCTCCTTCGATTTAGTTTGTGGTTATACTTTTTAATTTCATGGAAAGTCACCAACTTCTAGAGGTTAGGCAAAGTAGACTTTGGAAGGGACATGTCCTTTCTACGGACATGTCCCTTGATTTCTACATTTATTAAGGGTATGGTTGAAGTCTAAGAGCACACAAGAAAACAATAAAGTCTGCTCAGTCAATACTGCCCAAATACAACTTGCAGAAGAAAAAGACAGTTCCAGATTTATATTTCTAATTTCATTCAAGACAGTACTTTGAAGTTATATACAACAAGTTCAAAGGAGGCATAGGAGGTATAATCTAAGTTTGATTCAGTTAAAGAATTTGCAGAAACTTTACATTGTTGACTTGTTTTCCTTTTCTATGATGGCATGTTTTCTTATATTCATTTATTGCGATTACTTGCGGGGTAACATCCCGAGTGCAATCTTATGTTTACTTGAAATCACTTGTCTAGTGGTAAATTGAAACCATTTAGGGAGGTATAATTTGTCCTCGTGGTTAATGCATCCAATATCCTTTATGAAATTGCACTCTCTTATAATTTAATATTCTCTCTTGCATGCATTTATTGTGTTACATAGGGATTAACATCCTGAGTGCTAGCTTATGTTTGTATGTGCATCTTTATTATAAAAGATTCTCTCATTTAGGGCATATATTGGATTTTCTTTTTCTTCTCTCAAGGATCATTTATCCCTTTATTGTCTCCTTCGTGATAACTAAGTGGGCATAATGTGGCTTCCTTTCATCTTCCTCCTTCATTTCTCCATAGATTTTATTATTTTATGGGACATTCTTATCTTTGGCTATGAAAAGCTTTGTCACATGCAGGATTGTGTGTCTATTTCTCAACAAATATCTTTTTATACCTCAGATGGTAATGTTCTTATTTAATAATCATCTATAGTTTACAAGTGATATCTTTTCTAACATTCTATGTTGTTTAGAGTTGGGTATCCTATGATGTTTCTTGCTTTAATCATCTACGGTGTTGCTTTATTATATAATACTTCTTGTTGGATATGGCATGTTTGCGTTTTGTGCACAACTATCGGTTGTTTCTTATGATGCATCTTTATATCTTATGAAATTTTGTTATATAATCCTACTATAGATTTTCTTTTCTCATGCTAAGGGGACAAGGTTTTTTGTACATTCTTTATCTCTCTTTGTCTAAGGATTGCCCTTAGTACAATGGCATTTGTTTATTATGTGACATTTTTTTTCTATAAGGAATTGTGTCTTGATCACGACTCTCTTATACAAGAGGCGCATGTCCTTGATCGTCACCTCTTCTTTATTTGCAAAACTATGTTCATTATAAACATTTTCCCCTTACTATGCGCTCTAAAGTTTGTCATTCTTCTTCCAAGGATCCCTATTTCACCTACACAAGGGCTATATATGTGCATTCTTGTTCTTCTTCCCCTCTTTTGTCTTGAAGTTGTATCTTTGTCAATGACATTCCTCTTGAAGGTAGATGTCTTGCTTTTAAAGGTCTCTTCTCATTAGCGACATATCCTTTCATAATTTATCTATTTTCTTAGCTTATAAGAGTTAAGGCTCTTTGCTAAGTTTATGGTATACATTGTTGTTAAGGGACTTCTCCTTGTTGCTAGAAGTAGTTATCCTTGATTCTCTTCCTTATGATGTCTATGGCTACATAGTGATCATAAGGAGGGGGGCATATATGCACCCCCTTTGTACATAGTTTTTATTGACAACCATTGGATAGTAGTTATAAATTCTGATTATGGCTTGGAGTACTTTAGCCCTATTCACTTGGTATAATTTCTAGGTCATCCTCAAATTTATGTGTTGTTTTTTCATCTCTTTTGCATACAAGCACATATGCTAGAACTCATATATATGGGTAATGCATGCACATTTGCTAAATCCTCAATGTGTATTAGTGTCCCGAGGAGACACACCCTATTTTGTTTATTGCTAAATCTCTCCTAGGATAACGACACACATTCACACTCTGTGGTGTTACCAGGAAATTGATCTACGGGTGGACACATACACACATACACATGCATGCATAAGTCGTCGACGGGAGCACATGATTGACTACTGGATACACAAAGCCACTAGACCATTTGATCGTGGTCTTTGTTTTTTGTTTTTGGTATTGACTATCAGACACACAAACCTGCTAGACCATTCAATCCTTCCTCATTGCAATTCACAGTTAGGAACACAAACCTTACTGGGCAAGATAATCACTCTCTCTCTCTCTCTCTCTCTCTCTCTCTCTTTATGCTTTCATATTGGTGGGATAGAATCATGAGGGATGTAGTCCTTTGTGGTGCTCTTGCCTTTCCTATGTGATCTCTTATGTTTTGTAATAGCCTTCCAAATATGATATTAGTGGATGTGTAATGTTCCCTTTTTTTAGCGGGTTCCTGCAGTTGGCTAGGTTAGTTCACCATTGCGACCCTCGTGAGTTGGCAATAGGATTTGAGGGTCTTAGTTATGTGATTATAGGCTTTCCAACAACCTATGGTGTGTTTTGGCTCCATTTGAGGGATTTACTATTTATAGTAAGTCAAACTGTTCGTTCTGATGAGCTCAATTGAGTTAGAGAAGTTGGGTGATGCTCTCGGTTTTTATTTTGGGCTTTCGGTTTGAGCTCCAAGAATCTAGGAGGGAGCATCTATTTATAGTAAGTCATCCCGTCAGGTTCATTCATCTTCTTTCATCATCAAGATCACTTTGGTGTTGTCAGATTTTGATTTTGATGCTTCTTCAGTTGTTTTCGTAAGACAGGTGAATTATTATTATTCATCTAAATACGCTGAGGTTGCTATTTTTGTTGGTGTTGTTTGTTGGTCACCTTAGTATCATAGCTCGTTGGAACTGGGACAAAAAGTTTTAAATCGTGGGAACAAGAAACAATGGCCTTGCATGTCAGAATTTTAAGTTATGGTGGAAAAGGTCATTTTCTGGAGCCAAAAGCAATTAATAAATTATATTAAAACCATTTTAATATATTCTAATGTTGTGTAGATTAAGCTTCTTAAGTGGAGTTCTTTTGGGAAACCGGTGCCATTTGGAGATTATAAATATGAGGACATTTGATGATAAAAGCATCCAATTATTTGATTATCTTATTTTGCTCTTGTTGTCTTTGTGACATTTTTGAGTTTGAAGTTTGTGCCCTTGCTGAAGTATAAGGGTTTGGAATCTACAACTGAAGTATTGTAGATTTAATTCTGAGAATCCACAGCTGAGGTATTGTGGACTTTTGAGTTTTATTATCGTCTCCTCTTTCTGTATTAACTGTGGCTGAGGAGCATTTATACAATTGAATATTATAATTTCTTTGTTGTTGGATGAGGGTTTACTCTACAGATTGGAGTTTGTTTTGGGTAGCATTTGTAAGGGTAGACTGTGAATGCCAGATTGAAATTGGACCAGGTGGCTTTTAGTTTGACTTTGCAATTACATTCTACGACAAAGATCAGGTTCTTAATTTGTAAAATTCAGTTTATATTACATAGTTTGAAAGTAAACAAGCTGGCTTCAAATTCTGATTTATAATCAGCCAACAATTAAATTCCCTTTTCATTATATTGCTATATGGTTTGTTGATGAATGAATTCAAAGGCTGGTGTGAATCATTTCAGAATTGTTTATTGGCGTTTGGTATTTATTTATGCAAAACTTTAAGGACAAAATTAAGTCAAATTGTGATCAGTTTGCTGTACATCCTGATATTGTGTTTGAAAATTTAAGACATCATAGATTCAGTGGTAATTGGGCTGCTTGCCAAGTGTTTGATAAAATGTCAAACCATCAAAATGTGAAAGAAATTGATGCTTGATTTAGCTATAACCAGACAGGGTTATTACAGGATGAGGCATTGTTGATCGGGGTCTCTTTCACTAGTTGATTTGGGCTTTTGTACTAACCCTTTTTTGTATTTGTTTTGGCTTTTCTTTCCTTTCTTTTTTCTTTTTGTTTTCTGTTGCTTTGTTTTCGTGCTCTTATGCATGAGAATGGAGTTAGGATCCTTGGTTTGGGGGTTTATGTCCTTAAGCTTAGTGATGTTCTACCTCGATGTGACATTGTTTGTCTTCTCTCCTTTATCGAGAGTATGACTTACCTCATACTCCCGCTAAAGTGGGGGCTAAACGTACCGTCTTAAACTGAACGCACTTCATTTTGAGACCTTTTAGCCCTCCTTAGTTTGGTTTTGGTCTCTTTTTCTCCTCTCTCCTTCCATCTTATGCTTCTTCATCATCTCTCACCTTTCAACATGGTCTTCTAGATATCACTTCGCTACCCTTTTGACCACATCTCTTGATCGACCTATTATCTTCTAGTTTCACCTGCACTCCTTCTGGGCCTTTTTGAGGCCTTCTTGTCCCCTTCCTTGCAACTAGGTCAACCTAGTTGAGCTCTAGGTTGACCTGGTCTGGGTCTAGGTCAACCTAGTCCTCGGTGGTTTCAGGGTTTGAGGCCCGAAAGACTTCGATTTTGCCAATTAATTAATTTTACTCCCTAGCTAGCTTGAGTTGTTTTCCCACCCAAAAACTAGTATATAAGGAGGCTTGGGGGCTTCATTTTCATATCCCATATTCTCAAGTTATCTCATCTCATCTTTACAAGCTAAGGCATCCACAAGCAAGCAATCAAGGTGTTCTTCCTCAGGCAAGCATCTTCAAGCATTCAAGTCGAAGCATCTCCTTCTTGCATCTAGCTTCTTCCTTCAAGGTGGTAGTGGAGTTTGGCTCTAAGGAGAAGATCTATCCTTCCAATCCATTCAAGCTCTTCTATTATTCGTCTGTGGCATGTCACATACATTTCCATACATGAGGGTTTGGCTTCCTTGATTTCCTCTTTGGTTTCTTTGAGTCAAGGCTATTACATTTACAGACTTGATCATATATTGAATGCAATTGCATCTTCGAAGGTAATTGTATCTTTCATTTGATATTATTGAGATCTACTACATGCAAGCATATCCTTTATCAATTATATTTCATTTACGATTAATTCCTTAACCTAGGGCTTGATCGAGGCAAGCCCTCATCCAACCCAAAAACAAAAACCCCTCATTATCTGTGTGTAGGAATAGGATAGTAAAATTTTGCACACATATTTAGAAATAACTCCTTGGAAGCTTTTTGGAGAAGTTGGTTCAATTTGGTTACAGTGCCGTTAGATCCTTCCTGAGGTCGACCTGGTCCTTTTTGTAACATACCATTTTTACTATGCTGAAATTAGAGAACATATTTTAGGATTATAACCAAATATCATAACGGAATGACATAAAGTAATTGAAAAACCATTACATCATACATAAATGAAACTACTAATTGAATTTGCTATAAAAGATATATAATCATAATTTAAGCAATGACTATCTGCATTTCATATGAAAGGCAACTAATTCAACTTCCATAACTAGCTTCTACGATTACATTTTGAAAGAAACAAATCAATTTAACTATATTTACAATGTTACATCTCAAAGTAACATAAAAATATGTACAAGTGAAAGATTTAGAATTCATACATGAACTGAAATAACCGTCAATGTGTTGTGCAAGCCTCGTCATCTAGTGAAGAGGAGAAGCATTGACATAGGCTTAACTTCTCAACTGCAGACCTTATCATATCCCCACACAATCTCTTACGAGAAAGGCCCACCCTACCTCGAGTTAGGCATGGGGCACCATAATCCTGCCATTTGAGCATTCCGATGTTAGAGTGTCAACTAAGCAGCAGACAAGGCTGAGGAATTCCTCCATGTCATGTCCCCTAATTATGACAATATAGATAAATAGATAAATGAGATAAAATATTTATAACAATCATTTTAATGAATATATAAAGAAATTATATATATAATAATAATAATTATATACTACATTATTGTAGGAGTAAATAACTATATATAAATTAGATTATAAGTTTATTGTTAATAAATATAATTATACCGATATATCATAAAATATAATATTAAAGAATAAATAATAATGTATCCTTGATATAAGAATAATATGTTACTAAGGTAAGAACTAATAAACAATCTTATAAGGTCAAATAATCAATAAACTATAATAATATAATTATCAAAGATAATCAATTATTATAAATAAACTAATAGTATTTAATCTTAATAAAAGAAAAATATGTTAATAAATGAATATAGTATCTAGAGTCAATTAATAATCAATATAGTGCCAAAAATATTGATTAGTCATGAAGAGTCATGACTCATGGGTAAAAATTAATATGTACTAGGAGAATGAAGAGAACTTCAGAAAAGAGAGGAAGATTCAAAAAAAGATAAAAAAGGATATTAAATAAGAATGAATAAACTTGTGGACCAATTTATGAGACAATGTGTATTTGAAAGAAAAATTAAAATCAAAATATTAAGGGACATTACACTCCATCAACCTTCCCTCTGTTAGCTAGCACTCCTGACCTCTAGTGATCAATTATGGCAAGCATGCCTCTAATCTACCTTGGCCAAGGATTTAAATGGGAAAATGAACAACCCGGTTACCATCGCTCGAGTTGACAACTGAATATACTTTGGACAATCATGAGCTGACTTGGACTTAACAGTTTTCCCTTTTTCTTTAGATATTCATGCTCTTTGGTTACTGATACTCAATTTATTTTTTGCAGGGATACCTCTCCTCTTCACCCATTTATACTCAACCCAGCTGGTCTTGGGTGCATCTTGGGAGATATTCCGGTGTCTATGTATTCTTGATCAATCAGAATTTATGTACACAAATCTGATTCTTATCTCAATTGGTATATGGATAATACCATTGTATAATTCAGATATATTCTTTGTGAAATATAAAGAAATATTCTTATACCAACGTTCAGTATTAAGCATTGTACAAGTAATTGATCAACAAACATAATGGGGTCACTTCGGGTTTGACTTTGCAAGTCTGTACTAGCACCTGACATGTATGAAACAAGAATAATTACATAAAATGGAAAATAGAGCTGATGTTCTATCAGAGTTCTTCACACTCTTGAGCCTTGGTATCGGCTATAATACTTATTCAAATCATGGATGCATTTAACATAATGTTTGATCACTCCTTGTGGAATTTATTCGAGAGAATGCAACGTAAGAGACATATATATGAAATAAGAAATAAGATTGGTCGAATGATTTCATGACTTGAGATTGAAACTTCGGATTTGATGTCGTGGTCTGGCAATACGGTTCCAACATGGAAATATTGTCAAGCGTAGTTGATGCTGCTATTGAGGTATCTGAACGTGATCCTCCAATAACGTTATTCTCAAAAAAGCTGTAATGGAAAGAGAGGAAGTTTCGGTTCAGAGCAATCGCACGAGGAAAGAAATGATTTTTGAATGCTTCACTCTAGTCGTGGGGAGAGTAAGTAATGTCTCCTGTGGCTTCAATAGTTACAAGAAGGAATCTCAATCAAAGCCAATATCAGTTACAAGAAACTTCTCATGACTTTCAAATTTTAAAAGAAAATAAAGCCGATATAAAGGTGGCAGGCACTCGTCGATATGGAGCGAAAATTAAGACATAAAGATTATACTTTCTCATGATTTATAAATCAAATATAGTATATATATATTGTCATCATGCTATTCTATTTTTGCCTATAATTATACATACATATACATATATCTATATGTGTGTAATTTTGAGAGTACGTATAATTCTTTTTTATCATTATATTATCTCTAGGTATGCGCGCATATATATGTATATATACATGTAAGTGCAATTCATAGATATTACCAGAATATCATGGTGGCATTATATATATGTAAATTTATAATGTTGACCACTTCGACAGTCTCAAAATAAAAGAGAGGTAATAGTTTTTTATCATGATATTAGATGTTTAATGTTTCCTCTTGTTTTAAGAATCGACCAAGTAGCTCATGACTACCCAAGGTGTACTTTGTTGCCTAGCCGTTAAATCCTTCACCAAGGTAGTTAGAGCCTATACCTAATAATCTGATGATTGACTAAATTGGTGCTCCATTCCTTGAATTCCGTTTAGCAATGCTTCCCCCCTCTGTCTGCTCCTACAACCAAAAATGCATATTTCCACAATATTAACATGTTCCTCCATTTGAATTGAAATATCAAGAAAATACAATAACTGATAACTGTCACAATTGCTAACCACCACTAACATTTATCTTAAAATATAAGCATTCATTTATAGTCAAAATAACAATAATAAACTAACAAGTCATTTACACATGCATCAAATCGGTTAATCACAACTTCCATGTCTCAAGATCATGATATCCCATTACAATGGCTATAAATGTAACATACGCTCCCCCTTGTGTTTCATTGTCCCCAGTGAACTTTACAAAAAGGAAAACAAAATTCTACTTAAGTAAACAAAGTATTGTTTTTTTTAACAAGTCACAAAAATTCTTATGCTCTGATCTGGAGAAGACATGGGGAAATTTCTGGAAGATCTCATCATAATCTTCCCAGGTGGCATTTTCCTCAGTATACTGGTCCCACTGATCCTTAGGTTATGTCTCAATTTCGTAAGCAGAGTTTATGCACCTCTAGTATTTTGAGCGGCTCTATTTCCACTACTCCTAGGTCTTGTACTTGCAAAAGATTCCAATCAATACATGCTCATGATGGGTGATATATTTCTTAAGGTATGATGCATGGAATACATCATACATCCTAGCAAGGGCTGGAGGTAGTGCGATTCAGTAAGCCACCGGGTTTATAACTTCTAACACCTCAAAGGGTCACATGAATCTTGTGGCCGTTTGGCAGTCTTTTCGAACTTGATAGTACTCTTTTGTGATTTTACCTTTAATAGAACCTTTTCTCCCACTGAGAATTCTCTATGTATTCTTTTAGTATGTGCACAACTCTTCTGTTTGTCATTTGCCTCTTTTAGCCTCTGATAGATTTGAACTATTGGTTCTTCTATCTCTAATAGCATTTCTGGCCCAATGATAATTCTGTCCTCAATTCGGTTCCAACTTACAAGAGTTCTGCATTCACCACTGTACAGGGCCTCAAAGGGTATCATCTTGATAGCGGATTGATAAGAGTTTTTATTAGAAAATTCTACTAAGGGAAGATACATTTCCCAGTGGTATTGTCGATCCATATAATACACTCTTAAGAGGTCTTCCAAAATCAGATTTACTCTGTCTGAAAATTGATCTATGGATGGTAAGCAAAACTAATATTTAGCTTGGTTCCCCAAGCTGAAAATAGAATTTTTGCCAAAATTTGGATCTCATCCTAGCATCCCTATCGGATATAATCTTTTGGAATTCCATGAAGTCTGAAAGTTTCTTGATCAAAATTTTGAGCAACCTCAGGTGCTCCATTTGTTAAGTTACCTTGTATGAAGTGAGCCACTTTGGTTAATCTATCTACCACTACTAAGATGGTATTGTGCTTGTTCCAGGTCATGGGTAACCCTTGAATGAAATCCATGGTAATTATTTGCCACTTCCATTTGGGAACCTTGTTTAGGTGTAGTAGGCCTGCTGGGTAATGGTGCTCTGCCTTGACTTTGACACTCGAGGCATCCAGTTACATAGTTTGTTATTTCTCTTTTCATTCTCTTCCAAAAACATAAGGGTTTTATATTTGCCAGCATCTTGGTCACCCTAGGATGTCCACAATAGGGAGCCGTGTGGAATTCTTCTAAAATAATCCTTCCGACTTTCAAAACCTTGGGTATATACATCCTACCTCTGTATTTCGACAATCTATCCTCTTCTAATTGATAATCTCCATACCTAGGATCTTGAGGGTCTTTGTGAAGGGCTTGGCTGACCTCACTATAAAAATTGTTTGTGGCTAGGTGTTGCAATACTTGTTCCCTAAGCCCAATAGTTATGGCTACCATTTATTTTATTCCTCATCCAACATATTTTATCCAACACATGGTAAGCATCTTAAGTATATAGATATTTGTTTGTAAAAATGTATCAAGTAGTTCAGATATATATATTTCCTTTGAAGTTGCCAGCTTTGGTCTAATTACAATCGAGATGCTATAGGATATAAATTTCCATCTATCTATGTACAAGTGAAAGGCAGGCCACGCGTTGTTCCAAGAATATAATGTCTATTAGAGAGATTAAGAAAAGATATATCTGACAATAGATATTACACTCTGACCAAGCATATTATATGTTGAAGCCTCCAATTTCCCTCAGATGAGTCATTCAACATCCAACACCCATAATTCCCTGTTGATTTCAAGAGGATCTGCTGCAAATGTAATAACGCTGCCATTGTATTTTGGTATATCCTTTCCAAATGGTAGTCATCTCTCTAATATAGGATGGAGTATGGATAGACATGTCTATTCATTCGAATGTTAATATAATAACTATCTCATATATTTAATATATATATTATATCTCACACTTTTATTTATATATATATATATATATATATATATATATATATATATATATATATATATATATGCACTATAGTTTATCCAACTAAAGCTACCAATTATTAACACTCCCTCTTAGCTTAGAGAGGATAAATAAGATTCATACACAATATGAATAACATATCACCTCAATGTAAATAATGGTTTCTAGAATGTCAACTCATTTGACATCTGATCGATGCTACAAACATCAACACTCCTTAGCTGGGGAAGATAAATGCTATAATCATATTACATATCTTGTGATCACATAACACATGATATGGAGTATCATCTAACATATAATACCTAGTTTTACATATCACCTAACTCGTGATACGAGGAATCACCTAACATGTGATACTTAGTTTTATATATCACCTAACTGGTGATATGAGCAATCACCTAACACGTGATACCTAGTTTTACATATCACCTAACTCGTGATATGAGGAATCACCTAACACGTGATACCCAGTTTTAGATATCATCTCAATGTGATATCAGAGATATGGTTTGACCAAGAATATCAAGTCTCATGATATTCACCATAACTCAAAATTGTTCAAAGGTCATGTATACTGACCATAGGAACATTCATAATCTATTGTGCTCGGTTTCAGCCATCACTCGATGTCTATCACACTCTAGAAGGTAATGGTCTGTTTAAGGAACTGAATCCATCATGCTAGAAATCATCTATCTTGATTTGTTCCAGCCATCACACAATATCTATCATGATAGAAGATTAAGTTATTGTAAGATTGTCATTTTCCAATAACATCAACAAATACAAGTGATAATCATTTGGAAGTCGTCACTTCTTCATGATTTACACAGGGCCCATAAGGCATTAAATGATATCATTAGTATAATAATCATTTGAATCAAGTTTACCTCATAAGTGTTTCACCTTCAATAGTGAAACTCCTTCTCAATAATTATGATCGACTGAACCCATCTTCTCCCTTTGAAGCTCGAGTTCATTGACATTTAGACTTCTTGAAGATGCCAGATTCCCTCCGAATCTCCCTCTGAATCTAAATTCCAAATGCGTTCATCCTTGTGTTTCAAATATTTCCTTTCATAAGGTGAACCCATATAGGAAATATAATGGATGAATCAATTTTCTTCCTTCATGAATATTTATCGCTTTGACTCTACCATCCGCTAACTCGATATATAGTCTGCATTTCTTATTGTATCTCCAATCCATAAGGTTGCTGATTGTAGAGATCTGCTGCAAATGTTTATTTCTCATCAAGTCATGGAATAATATAGGAAGATTGCTACCATCCATCAATTTTATCAAATATGTGTAGGAATGTCCCGTTCATACACTTGGCATTACATGTTTGTCCTCCATGTATCACCCATTCGACTTTTAATTCCAACAATCTTCTGCGTGTCAGTAATTACAAATACCCCTATTCAAAACTCATTAATTGCACAAATCCGCCCTGTCATAGAGATTCAACTTACGATAGTTGTGAGGATATTCATCAGTGGCTTATTTTAATTTGCGACCAAATCTGTACACTTCCTCCAATACTAAACATGTTTATCTATGAAACTATGCACAAAGTCCAATATTTCTGATTTGCACAGTGATATTATTCAAGGAGTGCCTTTGATCTACATCATAATGTGGGCCATCTTTAGTAACGCTGAGCTTTAGAATATCATACTCTGTAAGTTGCTTGTGACATGGCTCTAATGTCATTGTCGGCTACTCGATGGAAACCATATATCAAGAACGATCACCAAAATGCAATCTTCATAATCTCATGATTTATCAATTGCCTAAGAACTGACGCAAACATTCTATGGGTTATAGAACCATGATGGAAGCCTTCCCTCAAACATAGTAGGATTAGAAAACCTAATTTCATTGTAGACCAAGCACATGCTGAAGATCCCAGATGTTGTTGCTCAAGGTGAAGCACAATTTTGACCACCAATGCTTGGAATTTTCGGGCAATGGTGCAACACTTCACCGGGTTCCATTAGTCTTCCAAAAATATAAAAACATTCAGGTGGGAAGCAAAACTCAACAAACTCCGTTAGTACCTTTGCAGCGTGTGACAAAACTGAAACAATTAGAACAGGATATAAAAATTATACAGATCACAAGTGAAAATAGATTTCGAAGATGTCAAAGGTATGACTTGATTGATTGAAATCTGTAAGGTGCGTATTTGGGTTTTTATAACAGTAATGTTTGATTGAGTCCACAACTTGAGACTTTCCTGTCAAGTTCTTTATTTGCTGTAGATTATCACAGTTATCATGATCTTGAATTTTCCCTCGTCAAGTCACGTGTATATTACCAACCCGAGCTAATAAAAATCAGCTTCTACTTCCATTGGCTGAATCTATATCATTAAATTTTGATTGCTTGTTTTTTTTTCAATGTAGCAATCGGGATCTCCTTTGAGATGATTATAACAATTGGAATCTTACAGCTTTTGATTCATGTAATGCACATACATAATAAGAATTAATACTACGACAATATTATCTTTGTAAAAGTGCAATTGGTGTCGGAACATAACTAATGCAGGTTCACATTGGCCAGTGAACACCCACTGAAAATTAGAGCCGAATACCACCCAAACACATTGTCGAACTACACAGTAGTATTAATTCTTGAGTGTTTTAGTAAAAAAAAATCTTTAACAGGCTAAGATAAATGTCCACACTTAATCATTTTTCACCCGTGTATATCAGGGCTGTCTATTTGAGTTATTTATAATTATTACAGAGAGGTTTGTCTGTACACCTGCTCAATGCATTTCCAAAATATCCTATGCATTGTTTAATGAAGTGTGATTTATTGTAGGCTTGTGGCTTACCAAAGCATATCCTTCAAAAGCCGTACCTAAAGAAAACCTGTAATCTCCACATTGTCGCCATCGAAATAAGTTAAGACTTCATAAAATTGATTAATACTTTCTTATTTGCAGCAACTTGGCTCTGATACCATGTTGATTTCAAAAGATCTGATGCAAATGTAACAGCACTGCTATTTTGGTATGTCCTTTCCAAATGGCAGCCATCTCTCTAATATAGGATGGTGTATGGATAGACATGTCTCTTCACGGGACATGTCTATTCTTTAGAATGTAATTAATATAATAAATATCTCATATATATATATATATATATATATATATATATATATATATCTCACACACACACACACACACACACACACATATATATATTTGCACTATTGGTTATGCAACTAAAGCTACCAATTATTAACATTCCCTCTCCAATGTAATACATGGTTCTCATAATACAACCAGATGTCTGCAGATGTTAAATTCATGTCTCTTCATACTCTAAACATGCATAGAAGATAAACTCTAGAGTTTGAATTACATAGATATCATGCTGCTGAACAGAAAGTCCCAGATGCGATGATAAAAGATGCTCCTCTGCGTAACTTTGGAGTGCTCACACAGGACCAGGAAACACTAATGAACAAATTGCTTTCCTATCAGTAACTAGTCTTCAATGGAGACAACAAATCCCAATAATAACTTCTTTAGAAAAGTAGTCCACCAAATGGTATGAAGAAATGTGCTGATGTTGACCATGGGCCAATGAATGAATGGGAAATATATTCCGTACTTTGAGCAAATACTTTCACAGTAACTTCATTATGTGTTTCCTTCAATAGAGCCAAAAATATATGACAATTTATAAGATTTTTGTTACGGCTTTAATAATTATTTCCCATAGCAAATGTTATGCAGACTTTCACAGATATAATGTCCAGTACTATGACTCCGACTCAATACATTAATCTGTCGAAGACTAGAGTATGTAGATTATAGTTGAAACATAATTTACCAGATTCTCTCTTGGACCTAGGTATTCCTGGTTCAATTCTCTCAAAAGTCTGGTCCTTGTCAGATTCTGTCAAAAGTCTGCTCTAGAGACCAAATTTCACTGGAAATTCTCTGATAGGAACCCTGGCAGAATTTAGAAGATTTTTACGCAACTTTAGTTTACAGCAGATGAACCCAGACAAAATTTAGGAGAATTTTGAGAGAATTTGGTCAAAATACACTCTTTTATTTACTATTTCAAGAAGTTGTTTTTGCCAAATTAGACTAATCATATTTAATTTGAATTCAATGCTACTTGAGAAGAGGAATCAAGATGTATACAAGTGCCACATATCTATAATGAAATGTATGTAATATCATAATTCGTCCATATAGCCTAACATGTATAGAAAACTATGGATTCAACAAAATCTAAAGAGATATTTATCGTGGATATTTCTGGATCCAAAGCTTGCTTTCTTGGCTTCATCTAGTCTGATCCAAAGCTGCTTTCTTTGAACCATCCAGCATGATAGTTAATGTGGAAGCTTACAATTTGGCAAAAATCACAACCTTGAGTAAATGGGCCTATAGCATTACTTTTTGCGCCTCTAATTTGCAACAGCAGAATGATAATGAATTACTTGATGGTTTTTTATGATATTTGATTAATGATGGCTTATTATTAATGTTGACATTATTGCTTTTGAACTGAAACATTGATATGGTGGTGTAGTTTGCTATGTTACTTTAATATTAGCATAGTGGTGGATGAACTTATTTGCTGCTGCATGTGTGTGTATTTATTTATTTATATAACATATGTTCTTGTATGGACGAACCCAAAAGGAATCCAAACCCAACCCCAAAATAATTTGAATGAATTTCGAACTTGAATCTCGAACTTGAATCAGAACCCGAATCCGAATTGATAGCTTAGGTTGAAACAATAATAATTTGCTCCAATGATAAATATAAGCCATTAGGTTATAGTTTCTAATATATGCCTTACCCAAAACCAAATGGTATTCTTTGTAGCTTTATATCTACTCCTTCATATGTAAGAGGCATGTTTCTTCCTTTCTGTAGTTGTCACTCCTCCATTCATACCTAAATTATAGTCTATTGCTTTGATGGGCACTTATATGCTATAGCTCATAATATTTTGTAATTGTTATAATATTTTTATTAATTATTTCAGTTTTTCCATCTATTTTTATATCTTAATTATTATTTATAATTATTTGTTTATTTAATATTTATTTAACATTTTAATTTTTATTATTAATTATTGTTTTAATATATCACATTCTTTCATTATTATATTATATTATATTATTATTTATCTGTTTATTAATTTAGTTTTATTATCAACTATAATGATTTATTTGCTGTGGTTTAGGGTTTCCAATAAAGGGACACAACTTATTTCACTCGAACATGAGAGAACATGGTGCATGAATGGGGATTTGTTTGTCTTCAAGCGTACCTTGAGGAATGTGATTAAGGTGACAACATCTCTATGGAAGAAAGTTTGTGAGCAGAATGGCTAATCTAGAATCTAGATACACCTTGTGAGTGAGCAGGCATCTTTTGAAGTTGATAATAGACAAATACAAATAATTCATGTTTATTGGATGATTAGAGAGTGGCTGGACATTTTATGTCCAAGATGGATATTGTGGAAACCAACTGTAAATATATATGTGGTTCAATCTGTTAACACATACTAGTACAAACTCGCCATGAGTAGTGAAGATACATATAACAGTTGAGTGCATATTAAAATTAAACTATGGGGAATCTTGTGATGGATGGGTATTGAAATGTGAAAAATGTTGTAGCTTACTGGTTTTCTGCAATGAAACACACGAGACAAATTTATAAGATGGCTGCACAAAAGGATGAGAAAAGATTGACTAAATGATGCCAAAAGTATCAATTGTAGTTGAGACAATAGTACAATTGCATTTATTATTTATAACGATTGTCTTTGAAAATTGGCATCATCAATTTCATATCTAGGCAAGTAAAAGAGAGAACAAGTTGAAGTTTTGCTGGTGTTTGAAGTCAGTTTTGTTTATCTGGAATTTACTAAACAGTTGAATGCTTGTGCAGTAACCTGTGAGTACTTTGCAACTTGCTGAGTACTCACAGGGTTTTCAATCTATGCTTTTGGGTGATAGCTCAATTTTCTGAAATGAATGACCTGTATCAATAGTGTGCTGAAATGGTTTTGAGGCGAAAAGCTTGGTCATTTTTCCTGCAACAGAGAAGGAAGGATATACAAGTAGCCTTAATCAACAGTGATCTCCCACGTGTTGCAAGAGCTCATTGCATTGCATTGATGATGATGTTAGAATCTTCTTTTTGTTATTTATTTCCAGACTCAAGGTATACATGTGGCTCAAAATGAACGCTTGAAATTCTGGCTATTATTTAGGAAAAAGTATTCAGATCATCATAGTGATCTTTAGGTTCAAAATTTTAGTTCCCTTTGTAGGCCATTGTTATCGGAAAATTGGGTAGTTGGACAGTTTGGCATAACCGAGGGAAGCTATACGGGTATGATGGTTCGCCTCACAACCTCTCTAGTATTGTATGTATGAATCCTATTCACTGAAAGGACATGTGCATTGGAATGTAAATCTTGCATTCGATGGTTAATGAATACATAAGCTGCTTATGAATTATCTACAATTCCTGTGTTCAATATGCTGTTATAGACTTATGCAGTAATTCTTATTACCTTGGAGGGTAAACATTTGGTGTTGTTGCTGCTTGAATTTGGGAACAACGCAACGAATGGAACTCGACGGATAAATGGGAATACTTGTTCTTGAGAACATCAGAACCAATGATGATGGAGAGACGGAGCTCTTTGAAGGTGAACATGCTTTAATAGAGAACTTTCACATTCTATTTCGAGTAACTATTAAACCTTCGTAAGGTGAGATGCCATATGCGCGAAATTTCTTGAACATGAGCCCCATGACAAACCGACTCTTGAATTAGTTTCCCCATCTCTTTGTGTAAGCATTTATTGCACAAGCGAGACACAAGGATGAAACTGAGAGGGTCGAGAGCAGGGGTAGAGTAGGTTGACTAGGAGAAGTTGCTGTTAGCATTATGGGCCTACTGCATGACATACAAGGTGAGAATGGGACAAACACTATTCCAATTGATGTTCGGGCAAGAAGCTGTGATACTGGCAAAGTTTATGGTCTTGAGTTTTCGGATAGCAATTGAAAATTAAACTTGGTGATATGGAGAGCCTTTGGTAAAGGTTATATAGATTAAACAAGTTGGATAAACGAAGACTGATGGTGCAATGGGCAGTGCAAGTGACACAAACTCGTCGTAAAGTGTAGCATGATAAACATTTGAAGCGGAAGAGGTTTCAATTGAGACAATTAGTGTTAAAGTACAACTATGAGATTAAGCTTGGTAAGTTCAAAGTGAACTGGTTGGGACCATACAAAATAAGGGAAGTTGGTGATAATGGGTCGATCAAGTTGTGGACTCTTGATGGATGAGAGATTGCAGACCTAGTTAATGGTTCAAAGTTGAAGATTTAACATCACCGACATGAGGACCCTAGAAGGCCAAATGCCTTGGACTAAAAAAATTTGAAAAAAAAAGAATAAATAAAATTTCAAATAAAAAGAGGTTGTATGACACCATAGAGCATAATACACGAGGAAAAAAACCACCGTATGATGTTAGAGAAATAGATGCGAGGCTATCCTACAATCGTGGGCAAGTCCAAAGGCCGAAATAATTGTCATTGTACAACAAGGCTAAGGTACTTCAAAGAGATTGAAAGGCATTTAGGGAAAATCACCGTACGACATTTCTGGGGAAGTAGATGAGAAGCTGTTGTACGATCGTGGTCGGGGAAAGGTAAACTAAGTTACAACATTGTACGGCAAGGCCAAAGGTAGAAACATTGTACGGCAAGGCCAAAGGTAGAAACATTGTCGTCGTACATCAAACTTGGAGGGGTCCACGTATTGGGAAGGAAAGAAGTCCAACACCATACAATGTACAATAATATACCACTAGATCACTATGCAATATTGATCACTGTACGGTAGACACTTGGCGGCAGGACATTCAATAAACAAAAACACACGCCTGTATGATGTAGCATGTGAAGGCCTCACTTGTAGAGTAATATGTGTGACAGAAGCCAAAATAGCATGATCGAACAACATACGACAACTTGCAATCAAGCCTAAGCACTATACGGTGTCTAGAAAAGTCCATAGTGGTTGTAAACCGCTTAACAAGCAAAAGTTCAAGTACCATGATTAGAATAAAGGCATTCATGACAACGTTTAATTGCAAAAACAAAGGGTTGGCGGACTTCACGAAGTTGTGTGAGAGAAGTTGATATGCGAATATTTATATGCAATCATGAGGGCAGTGAAGGCAACCATTAGAGATCGAACATCAAAGAAACAACATGCTACAATAGCAAATTGGCAACTAGTATTTGGAAAGATTGGGTGTATTGGGTAGCTGGAAGAAGGCTCAAACTGTACGCTAGAGGCAATGATGGTTGTACACTAGTGGACAAATTAGAATACAACTACAAGTTAGAGAACACTGCAATAGGGAGCACCTTATAGCAAGAACGGGGGAAGGGGTTTTGACAGCTACTTGGCGATTAAGGAGAACCAAACGCAGTTACAAGAAACGAATGGGTTACAAGCTAGACAAGTTGAGAGGAGATTGGTACCAACCGTAGAGATAGCGACGAGTTACAGCCGTAGAGGCTAAGCCCCAACCGTTTTCCTCTCTCATCTGCACAAAAAGACTAAAGAGAAAACTCTTTTGGAGTCTGTCGGGAAGAGGTGTTGGAAAGCACAATTGCAGGCATGCGACTTAGGGAGCCAAAGTATGAATGCAAATAAGTACGCTCAAACTTTGTCCTCAGGTGTGCGAGTTGTAGGAGGAAAGAAACATAAAGTGAGACCAAAGATGGTATTGACAAATGTTTCAAAATGCCCTATGAAGGCTCAGATAGTCACTTTCGAAGGTTTGAACGACATTGACTGCAGGAAGTGGTGGTTTGATTATCGTGACACTCCAGATAATTGGTTGATCAAAGATCACTTGTAGAGAGCTCAGATCCATTGGGTGATACAGATGCCAATCTTTTGCATCAAAGAGTATAAAGACTCCTTAAGGAGGATGATAGAGGTGTTTGACACAGTTTCCAGACGGAGTGTAGTTACATATCTACACCATAGGGTAGTAATCTCCTTTACCATAGCGGAGTTTCATAGGGTATGTGGGCTACCAGAGAAGGGACATAAGATCGAGTTAAAGCCTCAGAAAATGCCACAAGAAAAAAATGATCTTTGCATTAACATGATTTGTCGAGAGGATCTTACAGATGCAAAGAAGGCATCTCACTATAGTTCGTCACATCACAGAGGGTTGAAGAAATTTTTTATCCACGAGGGACATTGGAAGTGTCTGATGGATGTGATGAAAAGTTGGCCGATAGGTTCTAGCTATGCCTCTGACATCTCTTTTCCATAGGTAATCTTAATGAACAATTTGATGGGAGGTAGGATATATGGTTGGGCTACATTGTTGGTTGAGCACATGTATGAGTTTATGATACTCCGGCATAAAACATTTTACATGTCGCATTATGTTATTGGCTTGCTTCTTGATGCTATAGTGAGCTAGATACCGAATGATAAGCTGCCCAAGGAGATTGGAAGGGGACCGTTGGCACCAAGTGAGCCCTCCATTATGAGATGTAGGCATTTGGATACCCCAGGTGGCCAGAAGATGATTGGTTAACAAAGTGTTAAATAGGATGCACATGGAGACACAAATAAGATACGTGCAACAAATAAGATCCTTGTATCCATAATTTACAAGTCGTGCGGGTAGAGGAGGCCAACTGGGAGGAGAAGTTGTCGTCAACATTGTGGGCCTACCGCACGACGTACGAGGTGGCAATAAGACAAATGCCATTTCACTTAATGTTCAGTCAAGAAGCTGTGGTACCGACAAAGTTCTTTGGATAGCAATTGAAAATAGACTTGGTGATATGGAGAGCTTTTGGGAAAGGTTATATAGATTGAACAAGTTGGATGAGCAGAGACTAATGGCGCAATGGGCAATGGAAGTGGCACAGACTTGTTGTAAAATGTGGCATGATAAACATTCTAAGTGGACGAGGTTTCAATCAAGACAGTTAGTGCTCAAGTACAATGATTGAAATGTGATTAAGTCGGGTAAGTTCAAAGTGAAATGGTTGGGACCATATTCAATAAGTGAAGTTGGTGATAATGGGTTGATCAAGTTGTGGACTTTTGGTGGATGAGAGATTATGGACCCAGTTAATGGTTTGAAGTCGAAGATTTACCATCAACGACATGAGGACCCTAGAAGGCCGAATGCCTTAGACTCGGGACAATTTTTTTTTTTAAAGTTGAAAAAAGAGTAATAATTAAAATTTCGAGTAAATAGAGGTCGTGCGACACCATAGAGCATAATACACGAGGGAAAGAACTCCTAGACAACATAGAGAAATAGATGCAAAGCTACTGTATGGTTGTTGGCAAGTCCAAAGGCCGAAATATTGTCACCATATGGCAAGGCTAAGGTGCTTCAAAGAGATCGAAAGGCATTCACGGAAAATCACTGTACAATATTTTTTGGGAAATAGATGAGAAGCTACAATACAGTCGTGGTTGAGGAAAGGTAAACTAAGTTGCAAAATCGTACAAGGTCAAAGATAGAAATATTGTCGCCGTACCACAAACTTGGAGGGGTGCACGTGTTGGAAAGGAAAGAAGTTCAACACCTTAGAGCGTACGGTAATAGACCACCAGACCACGAAGCAATATTGATCGTCGTATGGTAGATGCTTAGTGGCAAGACATTCGATAAACAAAAACACTCGTCGTACGACACTACATCATGAAGACGTCACTTGTAGAGTAACATGTTGGACGAAAGACAAAACAACAAGACCGTATGGTGTATGACAACTCGTGGTCAAGCTTAAGCACCTTGTGGTGTCTCTACAAAAGTCCATAGTGGCCGTATGCCACTCAACAAGTAGAAGTTTCAAGTACCGTGAATAGAACAAAGGCATTCATGACAATGTTTAATTGCAAAGATAAAGGGATGGCAGAGTCCACGAAGTTGTGTGGGAGAAGATGAGATGCAAATATTTATATGCAACTGCGAGGCAGTGAAGGCAACCATTAGAGATCGAACATTAGAGCAACAAAAGGCTACAATAGCGAATTGGTGGCTAGTATTTGGAAAGATTGGGCATATTGGGCGGTCAAAAGAATGCTAAAACTGTACGTTGGAGTCAATGATGGCCGTATGTTAGTTGCAAAATTATAATACAGTTGCAAGTCTTAAGACACGACAATAGGGAATGCCTTATAGCAACAATGGGGGAAGGGGTTTTCATAGGTACTTCCTTGGCGAGTAAGGGGAACTGCACGTGATTACAAGAAAGGGAAGGGTTCAAGCCAGACAAATCGAGAAGAGGCTGGCAACAACCATAGATATAACCATGAGTTGCAGCAGTACAGGGTAAGCTCCAACATATGGGGTGCACTGGGAAGATGTGTTGGAAAGTCCAATTGCAGGCAGGCAACTCAGGGAGCCAAAGTATGAATGCAAATAAGCATGCTCATACTTTGTCCTCAGGTGTGCGAGTGGCAGGAGGAAAGAAACAAAAATTGAGACCAAAGATGGCATCTGCAAATGCTTCAAAAGCTCTTGTGATGGATCAGACAACCACTTTTGAAGGTCTGAACAACCTTGACTAGAGGAAGTTGTGGTTTGATTGTCCTGACACTCTAGATAATTAGTTGATGAAAGATCACTTGCGGAGAGCTCAAATTCATTAGGTGATATAGATGTCAATCTTTTGCATGAAAGAATTGGAAGATTCCTAAAGGAAGATGATAGAGGCATTTGACATAGTTTCAAGACGGAGTGTAGTTACATATCTACACCATAGTGTAGTAATCTCCTTCACTGCAACGGAGTTTCATAGGGTATTTGGGCTGCCAGAGAAGGGACATAAGATTGAGTTAAAGCCTTAGAAGATACTACAGGAGAAAAAAGATTTTTACATTAACATAATTTGTCAGGAGGATCTTACAGACGCAGAGAAGGCGTCTCCGTAGTTCGTCACATCATATAGGGACGAAGAAAACTTTTATCCGCGAGGGACATTGGAAGTGTGATGGATGTGGTGAAAATTTGGCTGACATTTTCTAGTTGTGCCTCCGACATCTCTTTTTCACAAGTAAATCTCTTGAACAATTTGATGGTAGGTAGAATCTATGATTGGGCAACATTGTTGGACGAGCACATGTATGAGTTTATGACACTCCAGCATAAAACATTTTACATGCCACATTATGCTATTTGTAAAGTTTTTGCAAATTTTGAAGTGAATTGGACTTAGATTGCACCTTTCTTATGCTTGCTATAGATAATCTTCAATATACAATCTTGTTTGAATGGAGAAATATAATTCTGGAAATGCTTATAATTTCTGCAAGTCATCTTAGGGTAGTATTGATTAAGGAGTAGACTTCTATATTTTGTGTGTCCTTAAACCTTCAACCACACCCTACCTAAATACCCTACCAAAAGGGCATGTCCCTTGAAGGGACATGACCCTATCTAGGTTGGCCTAGAATGTTTCCTCAAGATTGCCACCCAATCAAGGTAAAGAACATGTTAAACAAACTTAACTAAAACTAGTTAAGGTTAACAGAATTATTTACTCCAATGGGCGCCGATCATGTCTAGGAAGAACAATATATATTCTAGGCATTTCATAAGGTATTTGATCAATGCTAAGGTCTATGTGATCTGAACGTTTAGACCAGTATTTGATCAGAGTTATAGTTTTAACACTTTTGGCTTGCTTCTTGATGCTATAGTGAGCCGAATACCGAATGATAAGTTGCCCAAGGAGATTAGAGCGACTGTTGGCACTAGGTGAGCTCTCCATTATGAGATGGAGGGATTTGGATACCCTAGCCAGCCATAAGATGACTAGTCAGAAGAGGGTTAAACATGATACACATGGAGACACGAATACTGGATGACAAGATACCTTAGAGAGGGAGAGTGCCTTGGAGGAGGGCAACACCCAGCTTGAGAAGGAGACAGAGACTGTGTTGGCGCTTCGGTCATAATTTGCACCCCCTGTGCTATCTTCTTTAGCACACTATGTGTCGACTACAAGCATGCTTCCCATCCTTGGTTTGGCTAGAGTCGGCCACTGATGATTATGATGCCATTGGCAGTAACCATAGAGAGTGTTTCCATAGTAGCCGAGGCTGAGACAATGGTGATAACCGAGATAGTTTTGCCAATGACAATAGAGACAAAGACTATTGGAGAAGAAGCCATGGTTGTAGTTTCGAAGCAGGAGAGTGAGATGCCTATAGTTCAGGCGGATGGAAGTTTAGTTGTCATAGTTCTGATAAGAACATCTACAGACATGGCTTAGGAAATAGAGATCCGTGAGATCGAAGACAACACATCACAAGAGCCATAGATCTGACTCGAGGAAATTGACTCCGATGTCATGGTGACCATTGATGATGCACTCCTAACAACCCTGATTGGAGAGCATTCTGTCGAAATGAGTTAGGTGTTGAGTCATGCCAGCGAATATTCAAAACAGTGGTTCTAGCTCACCCCTATGACATTTGGACCTTCTATTCAATCTCTTATGTGGGAGGGTTCCCGTTTCTAGGTGATGGTAGTAGATAGTACTGCACCAGGAGAGGTAGCTGTATTGACATTGGGTGATATGGAAGAAGGAAAGGAGAAGGCAGTTGTGATAGATGATGCAGTCAGAGGATGACCCTTCAAAGAAGCTATGATACAGACCGTAGAGGAGCCAGAGTAGGTAGAAGAATATGACTCAGCTGATATAAAAGTTTCTCATATATTGATTCTCTTACTGATGTGGTCGAGAAAGGACGAGAGATTGCATCCAGGGCATAGTCTAAGACTAGGGAGTTGAAGAAGGTTTAGGCGTTTATGCGGACAAGATGTCCCTCAACTTTTCGTACTTGCTTCGAAGCATGAGGATGGCCCACGATTGAGACGCTAGAGATGGTGGCGGGATGGACTATTGTGGAGAATTTGGTGGGAGTGAGGAGCCACATTGAGAGGATCACACACAAGATAGTGGAAGTGTATAAGGAAACTTACTATGTTCGGCGATGTGCAAAGGTAGATAAGGTAGCTGTAAAGAGATTTCGAGAGGAGATTGCCACCCCGCTCACCACCTAACATGCAAAATGGGCAAAGAAGCGTGAAGATTGGGCAAAGGAATGGGAGGCATGAAAGGCTTAGTTGGATGCAGCTACACATGATAAGATTGCAACAGAGACACAGTTGGCTGAGCTCACATAGGAGAAGTTTATCGCAGAGGCATGATTAGTGGAGGCCCGACTATCATATGAGTAGAAGGAGGTTGAAGTAAAAGATGTTGCTGTTATGTTGAAAGGGGCAGTGGAGGAGAACTCAAAGCTATGAGCAGATTTGCACGCCTGCACACAACAGATGTACTAGCTTCGGACGAAGCTAAATCTTCCAACATAGTTCTAGGGATGCCACATCTACTTTATCTTCATTTTTCTTTGATGTATGAATGTTAAACATCATCTTTATTTTGTGTTTTTTGCTCCAGACATTTTGTATCTTCTCGTTTGGAGACGACTTTCGTTTTTTGGTGGTGATGTTATTTGGGAATTGGTTGGTTAGACAGTTTGGTGTAATTGAGGGAAGTTATACGGGTGCGACAGTTCACCTTGCACTCCCTCGGGTACTATATATATGAATCCTATTCACTGAAAGGACATGTGCATCGGAAATGTAATCTTGCATTCGATAGTTAATGGATACATAAGTTGCTTCTAAATTATCTATAATTCCTGAGTTCAATATCCTGTTATAGACTTATGTAGTAATTCCTGTTATCTTGGAGGGTGAACAACCACCACTATTTGCATAACTCAGGAAATATATTTTCAGAGATTCCATCAGAGCTAAGTTTGCAAAAGCATTTGTGATGAGGTTGGCTTTCTGTTCCAGATGTCTTACAATTCTTGGCCTATTAATCGGTATGTTACCCTATTATCCTGGAGGGTAAACAACCACCACTATTTGCATAACTCAGGAAATATCTTTTCAGAGATTCCATCAGAGCTAAGTTTGCAAAAGCATTTGTGATGAGGTTGGCTTTCTGCTTCAGATGTCTTACAATTCTTGGCCTATTAATCGGTATGTTACCCATGAATTTAAATGTAAAATAAAAAACTGCAATTTCAAATTTTAATCTTGTATGTTTTCTTTGCTACAGTTTTTTGATAACAAAATCTTGTAGAACAGTATGATATTGTTGTACTATAAGTTTTTTGCTGTTTAAATTAAGTTATCCTCTCCTTAGGCAATTACATATTTCTTTTACAAATTTGAAATAAACTGGGCTTTCTGGACTATCTTTAAGTGTCTAAGGCTTTACCTTTTCTCTTCCATTCGCTTATCCTCAAGATGACGTACAAAACATTGAGATTCTGAAAATCATTACTCACTGGATACTTAAAACAGTTGAAATAAATTTTACATGGTAAACACTATAATATTTTACAATTTCAAATTGAGTTACACTTTCTATACTGTATGTCTTTTTATTCACCAATCACTTTTTTTGTCGAAATGCATGCACATTTTCAAGATGGTGTAGAAAGCATCAACTTTCAATAAGTATTTACACAGTAGAATTTTTAAATAAATTATGTTTTCTAGACTGTATTAACTGTTTTACTCATTTGTTGAAATACATGCACAGATTTCAAGATGATGTCGATGCTAGAAAGCACCAAATTTTGAAAATTGATCTCACATTGGATAGTTTATATACTTGCAATAACGTTCTAGATGGTAAACATCTATTATAATTTTATTAAGGACTGGAAAACAGTAGTTGAATTATAGTTTTCATTGTTCACGTGTATAATTTATTTGACATAGACTGAGTATAATATCTTTTGAGAACAGCTTTTATCCATGGCAAACCTCAAGTAATTTGACGTATGGAAGCTTGAAATGATCCTTTTCTCTGGATTAACAGGAGATGCATGAATCTCAAAGCAGTCTGGTGATTGTTTAGCAAAGTAACCTTGGAGTGCAAAATTTTTGGGTTAATAGAATAAACCACAAATATGATGTGTGCCTTAAACAAGCATGTTGCAATAAGGTACGCCCAAGGATAATAAATTTTGAGGGAATTGTTGATGCACATTCAACAGTTTATATAACTCAGGGCAGACATATATTGAAAAAGTGGTGTTATTTGATATACAGATCTTAGAGAGGACAGGGCAGATTTGGAATTGCAGGATTTAGTGTTCCAATTTGTTTGGAGCTCTGGTTCTGCACTATGACAGCAGTCCAAAGGCTTTATGAGATATGCAAGACATCATTTACATCCAATGGTCCAAGATCTCCAGAGATCCTACAGAATGTTCGTGATGTTTTAGGTATGAATATATCACACATACCCCTCTCTCTCTCTCTGTCTCACACACACACACACACTCTTTCTTGCCAGAATATTTGTGGATTTTCCTGGCTGGGCAAGAATTACTGACTGATATGTGTCCAGTGTTTTTTCCAGAATCATACATCTCGAAGAAAATAAAAAAATAAAATAAGGGTCCCCCATTCTAGAGGTCCTCTCCCCATGATGCAATGGGAGCCAATTTCTTCTTTTAGATCAACTTGCAAAGAATGAACATTCATCTTAAAGCCTCAAATAAGACAAAATGTTCAGCTAAGTCTACCTTAAACAAACTAATATCTTCTAAATGCAAGGGATGTCAACCTTTCATTAAAGTAGGTTCACACCCATTGCTAAGGAGAGAAGTGGTCATGAGCTTCATAGTTCACTTTGTTTCTTTTCCGCACTCCCTGATCATATAAAAATCTCTAGGAGGGATCTTTTTGGATTCCAAGTGCTCCAACATATACTACCATATGCTGCTTGAGTTCACAACTAAAATATTCCATCTGTTTTGCACTTACTATACATTTGTAACAGGCTATCTTTTTGTTGATAAATGACACATTTTTATATGTCAACAGTTCCTATTTTCATCTTGTCATGTCCAATGAGCGGAAGGAGAATTTGATAATGAAAACTGTATTTTTTAATGTCCCTTTGATTTGTTAGATGTAGGAGCATCTGGTACACAACTTGGACTACAAGTGGAATTTACAGATTCATTGCTTATCTGCCTTTTTGTATATTGAGTTTTGTTATGGTTTTTATTTTCACTCGTGACTATATAAAGTCCAATTTGTTCATTTTGAAGTCAATTTTTTAAGTTTTAAGATTAGCTTATAACATATTTATGTTGTTTGAATAATTTGACATATAGCAGGAAAAAACTTCTTGTAAAAGTCCTTTGTGCGAATGATAATAGACAAAAAATGGATTTTGGAAAATGCATGTTATTAATTGTTCCATCATACAAACACCGAAAGTATGTGTTTGCCACTTTCTATTGTCTCTGCTATTTTCAGGGACAATTGGGAATGTAACAAATATTAAAATAAAGAAATAAAGTAAGGAATTGTTCTGAATGGAAATTTGTATGTGATAATGTGACAATAATTGTATATTGCAAGATGTAATAAACAAACAAGTCAATATGAAAATACCTTTTGCAAATTTAGTTCATCATGTCACATATTATGGTTTTCTATTATCCTCTGGTTAGATTCTTCAAATGACTTCTGCATTCTTTTATTTAGGTGCTCTCGATATGGGGCTTTGTTGGTATTTCCCTTGTCAAACTTTGTTATTGCTCTTGTATAAGTGTTTGAAAAATCTAATCATTTTGTCGAGTACTTTTGTTCTTTTAGCTTTAACTGTAGCCTAATTGTGGTGTACACCTGCATATCATAGCTTATTGTATGAACAAATAGAAGCTCTCAGAAATTGTCTTTATGAATTGGATAACCTTGCCAAAATAATGACAGTCAATTGGAAGGTGTTGCTGATTACAATATCTAGAAATCAGTCTTCAAGTATGTTTATTCTATAGAACCCAGTGATGCTAGATGTGCAATCTGAGGAATCTGAAAGTGTCAGTGAATTGTGTCCTGTCTTGGACGGTATTTGTTAAATCATGGTAAATTTCATGGCTGTTCATCTGGGAAAATGAATTTCCATTTTGTTTCTTTTTCAAAAGATTTACAAAGATGATAGCACACACACATTTGATTTGCTTCATTTAGGTGTTGGGGGCTTTCTAGTTCACCTTGCTGTGAGTGTGGGTTGTGGGGGACAACATATAGAGCTAGTTTCTTCTTTACTTCTAGAGTTTCATTGATATTGAGTGTTAGGAGAGACTCTTAAGAAAAAAAAAGTTGCATCCTTCCAAGATTTCCAGGGGATTTTTTTAGCCGGATCCTAAACTGGCAGCATGTTCTCTCTCCAGCACTTTATGATTTCTCCACCCTTTTACTGCCACAAATTACAGAATCAAAGCATGACAGAGTGCTTCTCACAAACCAGCCAAGAGATCAAAACTGACTTGCAGAGGCAGTGGCCTCTTTGCAAAGTACTTCACCAAAATACATAGGCCAAAATTTTATATCTTCTGTGTTGAAAAAGGTCGCATAAGTTTGTTTGGAAAAGCTCCAGAATTGTGTGCAAGATGATGCTGTGGAAACAGTCATCAAACCCATCAAAACCCAAAAAGGAGAATGGCTGTTTAAAATGAAACATCCTCTTATCTCTTCTTCTGAATGGATGAAAAGGAATGTTGATTATGTATTATCAGAAAAAGTTAGTTAATCTGCAAGTTAATGGGGGCTTCTAGTGGACCAGAAACTCTCAGAATCTGTGTCTTAGAAAACAAGAAATTGATCAGTTCACTTGAGCTTGTGGTTGTGTTTAAATTCCTTTTTCTGGCATTTTTCTTTACCAGCAGAGAGCATCATTGAATTCTGAATAAACTGGACTCCTTGTGCAGGTACTTCAACAATTTTTTTTCTCCAAAGCTTAGGTTATTGATCAAAGTATTTACTGTGAAAGTTGCCACATTTTTTGCAAGCTTATTGGAATTGAATATTGCTATTGACAGTTGGGTTAATAATATATGAAGCAGGAGCAGTGCAATTTCTTTTACTTGTTTTAGAAGTCTATTTTTCATGTCCAACTTTTCCTGTTTAATTTCGCTATTTCTTCCAATTTATATTGTTTATTATTGAAAACATGCGCTCAATTTCAGGAAATCTTTGTCTCCTTTGTTTTATTTGAAAGTTTGATGGCATGCTACTCTGACTGAATCTAAGAATTGATGGTGATTCAAGCTGGTATGAGGGATTTTCTCCATTTCAAGTTTATTGGAAAGTTGATGAGTAAGAAAAATGATACTAATAAATGTATGCAAAGAGAAGCAATCTTGACAGGATCTTAAATGCAACAGAAAGAAATAATGCCAGACTTGTCTTAGAACAAGAGATCTAACCCTAGGAAATATATTCAAGAAAGAAAAACTAGCAAAAAAAACTCATAGTATTAACTCAGCCATTCACTAAACAATAAAATATTTTTTTGCTGGGGCTTAACTATAATCTGCGTGTTTATGTATAGGCATACCACTATAGGGAATCGCCAAGTGGTATTACAATTAAACAGGTATGAAAGCATGGCCCAAAAATGACCCATTATGGCCTCCATACCCCCAATCCAGGGTGCTGCCCAATGCTCTCCTAACTATGATAGGGTTTATAACTTCATAGTTTACAAAAGGTGTAAAACATGCATGATATGCCACACACACAACATAGGGCGCGTCTTGGTGATTTTTTAGTTCTGATAAAGGTAATATGACTGCATCAAGAATTGGTATGTCTTTGTAATGTCCTCTTTTCTAGCCCTTTAATTTTTGATGCGTCATTAGCCTTTCCGCCTTGGTCCCACGGCTAACCAGGTTTTTACAAAGGTTAGTGCGGGTTTTGGTCTAGGCACTTCTAGTGGCACGCGTATCAGAGTTGTTTCGACATGGTTTCCAAGTACTTACTATTTTTAGTAAGTAGGGTTTAGCCTTTTGGCCATTACAATATTGGACTTAAATTATCTGGCTAGAGCATTTAGGCGAGCTATCACACAGTCTTCTAAGTTCGATTGAGTTGGGTGGATATTTTGCAACCGACAGTTTTGGGTAAAATCCAGTCGCAAAATAGGATGACCAGCCATAGCGTGTGAGACAGAGTCTCTCCTACCTAAAAGGGAAGGCTGCCCCTTCTCACTATTCCTTGGATCAACTCAAGGTAAGCAAGAAATTAAGAGATCTTGAAAGGGTATTACCAATATTCTTTCCTCTTAGCTTTCAGGAAAGAATCCACTTACTCACGGAGCGAGTAATGGGCAAGATGAAACCTCAAACTACACTTCTATTTAGAGTTCTAAATGGTGATATTAGTAAACTTATGCAAACTTAAAGGCTAGTTGAAAGTGTACCTATTTGGCTCTAAGGCTGGTTTTAATCTATTCTATAAGAATAATCTTTACTACTCGAGCGCAAAGATTTCCAGAAGTAAAGTATCCTAATTATTTTGTGAATCAAGAAAGAGATAAAGCTACAGTCAAAGTTTCTAGTCTGTATATCTCTACAACCACTCCCAGTCAAAGCTTTGGCTCCAATTGCTTCATAATTCTTTTTATACTCAATTATCAAGAATGCAAAAAACACATGAATCAAAGATAACAAATGCAAATCATAGTCAAAGCTTCTAACTTGCACAAGTAACAACTTCACTCAATCAAAGTTCAGTTTCAATTGATTCTTTGTATTCACTTTTCTTTCAACACAATCAAAGTTATGCTTGTAAAAATTCTCAAGAGCTCTTTTGCATACAATAATAAAGATGATTTTACAATGAGAGAGCACTCCTTTATATAGGCAAAGGAGTTCAGAAGGAGGAAAAAGTGGGAGCAACTCAACCAACTTTGACTTGGTCTAACTAACAAGAGAAATTATTGGATTACATGTCACTACACATGCAAATCGTATTACATGTAATTACAAAATTTCATGCAATACATCCTCTTCAATTTACAAAAATGAAAACAAAATAACAATCTTAAAGATTATTCTTTAGTACCTTAAATTTGATGATGACATCACGCACTGTAGGAAGATCCAAAATCTCCATTGTCTTTGAAATGGCTTCTATCCTCACTTCATAGACATATGCTGATTTCACAATCTTAGAATTTGCCGATAGAGATTCCTATAAGTGCTTTGCTAAAGATTTGTACAAAGCAAACCTGTTCATTATATAAGAACCAAAATCTTCAGAATCTAAATCAGCATTGATCTTGTTTGTATATTCTGAAGTCATCCCTTCTATTGCAACCAAGTTACCATGTTCATCAAGAATTTGACATCCCATTTGTTCCAAGTTGCTCATGATTCCAATTTCTATTGCCTGCCAATCTTCTAAGTTTTCTTGCAACTTTGTACAAGGTTTCTTAGTGTCTCTTCTTATAACCCACGAGTCCATGATATCTATATAACATTTCACAAGATGGAAGAACATCACACGTGGCCATGACATCTAGATCAAATTTGGTGATCTCATCCTAGTCATTCAGAATTTCTTTCAAAGTATTAGCTTCTTGAATCAACGATGCAATCAAAGCATGTACCATCTCGTCCACATTTTTGATACGTCCAAGGACTTTGGCTGTATCTGCAATGGCTTGTACTCCTTCAAAAATGACTTCTAGCCAAGACTTTGCAGCTTCTATTATCCTTTTCTCTTTAGGTGTCTAAGATACAACAACTGTATGTTATGAGGATTGCTGTCGAATGACCTCATTTAAATGAACAACCTCCTATTTGAGCTGATCTTTCTTCTCCCATAATTCCTGATTACTCTTTGACACATTGGCAAGTGCACCTTGTGCATCTTGTAAACATCCTAGTCGTGACTGCTTTCCAAGCTCTACTTTAGTGAACTTGTAATCAGAACGACCAAGTTCTTTAACTGATTTGTCCACCAATAGTTCAACAACTTTTACAAACTTAGTTTTTCAAAATCAACCATGATCCTAGAAACAATCTTATCTTTCAGAGATCTAGACTTAGTTTTTTTAATAGGAAGGTCATTTGGGGGTACCACGACCTTTCTTCTCTTCATCATAATCTTGCTCACCTATGCAGGAAAACTGAATTTTTCATCTACAGAAACAGGTACAGTGGAGATCATTGACATTGATCCTGATTGTATCTCTGTTGTGACCGAGCATGATTCAATTTGTACAACTAGATTCATAGGTGCATGTTAGGAAGATTCTATCATGAACAACTTAAAAGTAGTTAGGGATGTATCAAGTTGAGAAACTTGACATTTTGTGAAGGTTGGAAAATCTTCGAACACATTCACTAAGTGTTTGCATTGTTCAACTTGTTAAAATGGGAACTGCTGAAGATATAGAAAGTGCCGATGTATTTACTTTTGAGGTTGGAATAGGAGGTGTGAAGATGATGGAGAATGAATCCACATCATCTATTTCACCCAAAAAAGGTACTTCCTGCACAGAAGGTCCCTGAGTTGTGAAGGCAATGGAGGAGATATGATCATGACTTCTCCTTCTTCCTCTTCATCTTCTTCATCAAGTCCTTCATTTGATTCTCCTTCTGACTCTTGAATTTGTTTAGGTGTCTGAGATAATTTAAATCAGTTTCCACCTTTCAATTTAAATTTGATAGATTTCTTTACATCAAAGGAAGATGCACCATCTTTGCCTACAATTTCTAATTGTGACTTCCTTCCAGGCGGACCAAAACTTCCACAATCCAAACCTAACTTTGGATTGACCCTTTTGAGACCATCATCTTCAATTTGAAAATTAGATGGAATCTCAAGCATATTAAGATCAATAATTTGTTACAATGTTAACCTGCAGTAGTCAATTTTCATGATATCCAACTTGTCCGCATATCAATCCAAATGTCCTATTCGATGAACATGAGTAAATGCTCTCTTAATTTTTGAATTCATCTCTTTGTAATCAAAATCGTATCTGGCTTTGAACTTCTTCAATGTAACCAACTGAAGTATTGCTTCCATAGCCTTTGCTTTGTGTACAAAAATGATCATATAATGACCGATTGCCAAGGGTTTGGTAGAAGAAATACTAAAACCTAGTCTATGCATAGTATGTTGATCAGATTGAACCTCCATGAGTTGTCTAGCCAATTCCATTAGAATGATCCTGTCAGTAGCATACCTAGGTAAGGTATATGGTTCTTCTTTGAAATATCCAACTCTCAAATAAGTAAAAGTTGGAAATTGAATAAAGATGCAACCATATTGATTACCCTTATCCCAAGCTTCATCAGACACTCTTTTGACAGACAACTACTTATCAAACAAGCACCGAAAATGTCTAAAGAACACATCTTGAACTCTCCTATAGTGATACATACTATTTGTTAAAGTAATCTGATCATAATACTCCCAAACTGAAACTTGAAGACAATATCCTTTGGTTGAAATTCTTGAAAAAGATCCCATAGCAGTAGCAATATAGACAAGATAAGAATTCATGTAGAGCGATGTTGATGTTCCTACATTGAGTAGCTGCTCACAAAGCGCAATGCTAATAAGCTCTCCCCAAAAGATATGTTCCTTATTACTAATGATTTGAAAAATGAACTTGTACATCCATGGTATAATATCATTGGAATCCTTGAGACTATATATTCTACTGAGAAGAGTAATCAAGTTTTTGTATTTTAGCTTGAAATTGGATCTATGAATGGTTTTGGGCCATCTTGAGCAATTGTTTCTCTTGGAATCCGACCAATATAAATTAACATATTTCTGATAATTAACCTTGCTTTGATTCCATATTTTCAAAGATGGTTCTTTTGTCAAATCCACACATTCTGCACTATGTGGTACTGAAAATTTGTTCAATAACCTCAAGATTAAGACTAATAATGACATTACCATTTGCATCCTTGATTGTTTTAGACTTTGGACTGAAATGCTTTGCACATCCTAGAACAAATTATGGTTCCGGGGCAGCCATAGGAAATGTGGACACCAATTGAATATTACTCCTTTTGATGCGTTTCATTTGATGATTAGTGGGAGCTTCTATTCTTCGCAAGAAATCAATCATATCCACATGCCCGATCTCTGTATCTAACACACTATCAAGAGTAGACGTGACATGAGATGAAGTTGTATGAGCCAATTCTTTATGATATTGATATTTCATTTTTACTTTCGATTTTGTGGACGAGAGCATTTCTTGTGTTTGTGTTGCAACATGAAAATTCCAAAATGTGAACACATCATCAGAGGATTTCGCTTCCATAAAAATGCTGATTCTTGATCAGCAACAAATTTTTGGAGTATAGATTAGACGCTTCAAAGATCTAGTGTGATGATCTTGAAAGGAGATAACATGCATATGTAAGGGCTGAAATATGGCTCAAGGAGATGGAAACATGAGGTGGAAGTGAGCGTTTATGGATATGCTTTAAGGCATGAAAGTTGATGTAATGTCCTCATTTTTGGCAGTTCTATGCAGTTGATGGAGTTAGCTCATCATAGCGACCCTCGTGAGCTAACAGGGTATTTTGGGGGTCCCATTTGTAGATTTACTATTTTTAGTAGGTCTATTTTTGGCAGTTGCTATTTTTGGCAGAGTAGTGGGTGGCTTCGATAGTTGGTCGTCACTTGCAGTAAACATAGTTATTAATTTTATGAGCTCTTATTTATTTATTATTAAGTCGTATTATTATAATAATGACTTAAAGAGATATTTCTAAAAAGCAAGTTGGAAAGTTTCTAGTGTTGAGTTCTTTTGGGAAAATTCCACGTTTTTTGAAGTGGAATTTTATGGAAACTTTTGCCAACAGCTGTTTTCATCGGGAAAAAGCATGTTTGATTATATATTTTGAATTTGTGCCTTTGTGGCTTCTTCCTGGGTTCTTCATTGTATGCCCATGCTGATGTATAAGGGTTGGAAATTCTGAGAATTGCACTTGCAATTTAGCTGCTGAGGTGTAGCTAAGATTGCCTAACTTCTCTACTGCTCATCACTGTATCTAAGAAGTGTTTTATTCCACTGCTCAAGTATAGTGGATTTGTCATATTTCTCCTACTGTATTCTTGTGTCTAAGTAGAGTTTGGTTGTGAGCATCTTCAATTGTGGTGATTTGCAAATTTTTGAATGGAGGACATTATTGATTTTTGAAGATTGCATATTGCTGGTAGCGTTTTAAGGAGCTTGGAATTGTGCCATACTGGGGCAGTGTTTCATCTTGGGTCTGCAGGCAACTATCATTATGACCTGCGTCCATTCTTTTGCCTCCGGAAAGCTAAATGGACACTCACGACAACATATTTTAAGAGCCACGCATCAGCACTGGGCATCCTCATTTGTGGCTGGCTTGCATTTCCCATTTTCGAGCACATTAAAGGGTCTGCGGTTGCATTTCTAGGTAAGCCATCGGCATCATATAGGCCTATCATCTGATAATATATTGCGGGAGCTTCATTGTGAGGCCGAACTTCATTGGTAGGTGGGCTATACATTTTAAAGGAGCCGTTTTACATGTTGGAGGTTGTACCTGTGATTTTAGGGATATCATTTATGGAAGTAGGTGCCACATATAGCTTCCAGGTTCTAAATCATATGTATTGATTTGGAATTTAATTAAATAAAAATTTTGATTCAAGTTTGGTGAATGCTTTCTATTACTTTTAGTAGGGAATTGGAAATTATTGTTTATGTTCGAAATCTTAAAAGTGTGTGTATATATATATATATATATATTCAAAAACAAAATTAATCAAAAAATAGGGAAAACCAAAGTTGCTTTTCACAGCTTTCTAGTCTTGGATAAGAAAGGGTTTTTATAGTTGAATGCATGAGAATGTGTGCAAATGAATTTATTTGACATTTAAAGAGTGACTGTAAGCCAAAAACGGGTTTTCAAGATGTCATTGCACGAAAAGTGAATTACATGTATATTTGACATGCGATTGGGAATGAAAAATGAGATTGCATGTAAATGTGGATGGAGGGTGAGTTTGCATGTAATTGCATGTAGAGAATGAGATGCAATGTGTTATGACATGAAAAGTGGAATTACATGTAATTGCTCACCAAGTGTAATTACATATGAAAGAAATGGTTTTATTGTGCATTGACATGAAATGAAATGATGCACTTGCATGCAATGATGGAAGGTGGAGGGAAGTGAAACGTGTCCAGGTTCTTGGGAAAGAACTTGCAACTTCTTCCAAATGAAGAAAAACAAAAAATCAAGCAAACAAACAACGAAAACAAGCACAAAAGAAACATGTACCTTTGGTATTAGACTCAAATATGTCAACAAGTAAGATACTTCAACATGCAAACTCGAATTTGAAATTTGGGAAAAAAACCATTAGTATGAAAATGAGGCTTTTCATCATTTTAAAGAGAAAATGCACTTTTCATGGCATCTACATCAACAAGTGTGCAACATCAAGCTAAAACATGCATCAAAACAACAAGATAAGCATAAAATAATTAGTAAAATGGAAAATGTCCACTTGAAGATTAATGTGCCAAGAATGAAGGGGAAGAAGTTTCAACTTTGAAAAATTCTCAAACAAACTTGGACCTTTTTGGCCTTGCAATGATGAATTCAAAAAGAAGATCCAATGAGGCATTTTTGGATAAGAATCCTCAGAACGTGCCCTACAATCACTCAAAACACCAACATTTTTAATAAATACAAGCTCTTGAGGAATTTTTCATCAAAAATGTGTTTCAAATCTGCCGCAAAATGAATCGTTTTTGCAAATGGAGGGCAAAAACGTGTTTGCCAATAGCAAGATTATGTATGAAAATTCCTGTTGCCCCACTTTTCATCCCGAATCCATGATGCGAAGTAGAAAATGACCTGTCATTGGTTAAGTCTAGGTGTGTTGGGTCTAGTTTTAATCTTTCTTAGGTATAAAGTTTCTCCATCGGAGTATCCATTGCCGGGCGAGTTCCCTCTATGTCGTGAGTTTGTGGGTAGTTTAGGACCTAATTTGATGGAGATTCTGGCAATTTACAAAGTGGTTTTCGAAAGTGGACTTGTTTATGGTTTATCATATTTTTTATATGTGAAAGTATGAAGCTTGCGGAAAAACATAGATTGCCTTCTCCTCGGCGGTTTTTTAACCTTTGAAGGTGATTTTCCGCAGAGATCAACAAATGAGGCTTGCAGGCTGAAGCAAGAAGGAAATGAGTTGTTCTATGGATAAGTCATATCTTCATTACAGTCTTCTGCCTTAGGAATCACTCGGGATTCATCATAATGTTTAGAATCACCTCTAGCGGAAAACTCTAGAGCGACTTCTCCATGGCAGGCTTTTGACCCATGAAAGTCGGTTTTTCGATAAAGACATTTGCGAAAGAGAGAAACAAGTAAGTGGGTCCCTCTTTGACTTTTGTAGTCCTTTTGTGATTTTCCTAAACTAAGAGGCATATTGACTTAAAGGGTAAAGTGAAAATAAAGGCAAGGGCGGAAAAATGGAAATCGCTTTCTCCTCGGTGGGTTTCCAACCCTTGAAGGCGATTTTCTGCATCTAGTGAGAAATCAACTTTGCAAGCATGTTGGGCACATAAATTGATCACAAGATACTTAAAAATGGTAATGGAAACAAGTTAATGACATTTGGAAAGGTATTTTGAGCAAAATCTAGGTATTTTGAGAATTAAGTATGTAATAAAAGGAAGTTACTGTTGGGCCAACGGAAATAGTGAAAAGACATGGAAAAGTCCATTAGAAACTCCTGCATTTACTAATCCAACAGATTTATCCTTTAATTCACTCGTGTGGTGCGGATCTTGAAGATTAACGGGTGAATTAGGTTTTCTATATAGAGAGAAACATAACAAATTTTAAAATTACTGCTTTTTATTGAATTGCTACGCTGTTGAATTGTATAACATTTTCAAAGCTCTCATACTTGCAAATTCTACTCTTTGCATTGCTTCCATTTCAAGGTTTTAATTCGTTTCTACCTTGGATAAAATGGAAACTAGATTCGCTGTGTTCGATGGGCTGAATGGAATCAAGTCTAGGCTGCAAAATGTTACAGACACCTTGCTCCATTTCTTTGACATGCAAGATTTTCAAAGGAGACTGAGGTCGGAGCCAATTCACCCTATAACTGAGAAGCTTCGAGGAAGTGGACTAGTGGAAGCAGCTGGGTTTCCAGTGGCAGTTCAAGCTCCTGAGTTGATTGTTGAATGTATAAATCACTACGACTTGGATACCAGACAAATTTTGTTGCTTGATCATACAGTTTTAATTTCTATTGATAGGCAAACTGTGGTAAATTGCCTCCGAGTTCTGGAATGGGAAGAGTTCTCCAAGTTGACAGTTGGAGGAGCCATGTTTGAGTTTTCCTTGAAGAAAATGGTGTGGAGAAAAGAAATTATGAGGTCCTGGTTCCAAAAGCCGCGGGGTGCTAAGAGTAAGGTTCCTAAGACTCTATTCGGCACTGATCTCAAGCCTGAGATCGTAGACATTCTGGTTCTCCTACATAGATTGAAAGGTGAGGTAGAAGCACTCAATTTTGTTGAATAGTACTTCTTTTTGGTACAAATTATCTGTTCAGATACACATTATGTTGATTGGGCCTATGAGGTAAGTGAACATCTGTCCAAAGCACTCAGCGCCGCAAAGTTTTACAATACCTTTTACATGTCTTCTTTCCTGGTTTATATATTAGCTTCTCTACAATTGTGGCTAGGCCTTCCTAGAATAGAGAACTTCCTTGATGATGTGAAAAGCTATGAATTTTATCCATGCTTACAATTATAGAATAGCTATGTAGAATATGTCAGAGTTAATGACTCATTTACAATGAGAATTTGTAGGGAACTCCAAGGATGCCCGGAGAGGAGGTTTAGCCCAGAGGCAATGGCGGCCATCAGTTAGTTTGGTAGCTATTTTATTTAGTTCTCATCCTTTTCATATTTGCATCTTGTAGCTTTCAACGGATTTCCTTTGAACTTGCCAAGATACACAAGTGATTTGATTGTGCTGATAGAGATCATGAGGCAAGCGATCCAAGTGAACATGCTGAGCGCAAGCTTGAAGAAGAAAGGGTATAAATTCCCTATGAAGGTTGGAGCTTATAGTTGCGAGTCTTGCTCTGATGCTAAAAATATGCTCAAAGCATTTGAGACCAAGTATAAGTTAGAAGAATATGAGGTCGTGAGACCTATGTTCGATCCAAATGGATATGTAAGAGAGGTGTTGCAGATTGGCAGTGTGATCAAACATGTTACCACTGTCGAAGACTATTGGGCGGACTGTAGAGACGAGCTCGAGAGCAGAGATCGTGCTTTCGCTAGGTTCACAGTGGAGCAGATCAAAACAAATGGCATTGACTTTGATGTAGAAGGCTTGGAGGATGATGGTCAAAATATGTATAGCAATACATATTTGACTAAGTTAAGGGGGATTCGTATTAGTTCCGAGCCGTATGTAGATGTAGAAGAGAATCTTGATATCATGATGACTAGGATCATCAAGAGAACAGGGAAATGGGTTGAGTGGACAACCAAGAAGAGCCGGAGTAAACGTGCAACCACTCAAGCTTCTCCAACAACTGCAACGCCTACTTCATCTCAGAGTGCTACACCAGGAGTGACCATAGCCTCCACCCAGGGGCCAGCTCAACCTTCAGGTGGAGGTGATCAACCTCCGGACAAGAATGTCCCCATAGATAAGACCTGTCATGTTGGAAGCTTCCCAGTCATTGGAGCCCAGACTGGTGCTGAAGAAAAGAAGACGAAAGAGCTAAAGGACGGTGCTTCCACTCCAGTCCCATCCCCTCACACTACTCCGATTCCTTCTCCTCATACCACTCCAGTTCCATCTCCTCATCATAGCCTTGTTCCATCAGTAAGTGCTTCACTTCTAAGGCCAAGTGGTTCCGCTATACAGATAGTAGACTTAGGGGATGGAAAGAGTAGCAGAAGTGAGTCTACTGATTTTGATGAGGCAGTGAAGAAAAATTCAGAAGTGGAGAAGGGCCAGACTTCTTCTAGGTTCATCTCTCAAGTTTCGAAGAATCCTTTCTCTTCAATTGATGTAACAACTCTAGTTAAGAAAAAGATGTTCAATATAGAATCACTTGGAACGGCCTCCAAAGTGATAGGTATAGACTCCTGGTTGGAAGATACTTTGGAAAGGAAGAGAAAAAGAAAGGATGAAAGTGCTTCCGCAAAAGATACTGTATCTCTTGCTGTTCGTTTCAGGTCTGCATTGACAAAAGTTAAGAAGCAAAAGACTTTGTCAATACTTGGGCAAGATCTGGAAATAGGGAATTCGACAATGGAAATAGCCAAGCCGAACAAAGGAGGGAGAATCGAGGACATTGTTTACTGCATGGGGTAAATAGATTAATGCACATAGACAATAGACAAGAACATCAATACTCTTTTTATTATTCGCATATGCCAAAGACATTACATTATGCTTCTCATGATTATAATGACCCAAAAGGGTGTATATATACTTTCTGAAGAACCTTCCCGAAGGGGTCCGTCGGCTACATGACAATTACCGAAGGGCCTGTCGGCTTCATAACAAGAACCTTCCCAAAGGGACCCATTGGTTGATACACAATTTTATCGATGACATCATCCCCCCCAAAAAGAAAAGTCATCTCCGGACGACAATACAACAAAATTAAAAATAAGAAATAACCCAAGTACATCAATACATAAATACTAAATAGCAGGATGGGTCCCTGGCATAGTGGTCCGCACTCTCAACTCATTCAGCTTTGCCTGCAGCTTGTAGACTTGTTCTTTCCTAACCTTCAATTCTACTTCTGCCTCCATTTGAAGCTCTAGAGTTGACTGCATCATGTCTGCAAATTCTCCTAATTCTTTTTCCTTTGCTGCTACCACTTGCTCCTTTTCAGTTGTGAACTGCTCTTTTTCTGCTACTAACTTCTCTAGCTGACTTTGTCTGTCCAATAGGGCTGCCCCCCCGGAGTTCCAGGCCGCCCTCTCAGATTCCCAAGTTGCCCTTTCTAAAGCTAACCTGGTAACTGACTCCTCCCGAGCTCTCTCAGCTGCTACTTGATCTGCCTGACTCCTCCGAAGAGTGTTATATGCCTCCCTGTATATCTTCACTACCTCATGAATCAAAGCCTCTACTCTGCTCTCTATACCAAGATCTCACGTCGTAGCCCAATCTTGCCGCATCTCTGCAATCTCTACATCCGGCCACCCCCACTCCTCAAAGCAGACAGTAAAGGCAGTTGGGCATCCCAATCTCATAAAAGATATAACCCTCTCGAGCTTCTTCATTACTGATTCCGATGCCTGAGTCTCCGTCAAAGCTAACACCTGGCAAGCCTGGGACGCTAGAGCTGCTACATCAGCAAGAAATGCTTCTCTCATCCTTGTCTCCTGCGCTACTGAATGTTTTTGCTGCACACCCATAGCCGCCTCTACTGCTTCTACCATACGCTCAACAACACTATGCGACGGTCCCTCATCCTGAATTGGCGTCGCTACTTGTTCTTGCTAAGTACCTCCCTCTGGAATTTCATCCTGCGTATGTATGCTGGCCATTCAAGGGATTGGAGTACGGTGGAACCGCGTACTCAAGTAAGTACTCAACCTTTGCGGTCTAGTCTCCCTATCACGCTCGGGTGATGCCAAAAGTGCTGCATCCACTGTAACTACGACATCCGACCCAACTACAGCCAAGTGCACACCCGGCGTAGTCTGGCTCTCTGCTAACTTTGGTACTAGTAAGTCAGGTATCTCCATGGCAGTCTCTTCTCTCGCCTCTAGTACGCTCTCTACTGCAGGTGCGCTAGTTGTTGCTGCTGGTTGTGTTTCCGTAGGTGCCATGTTTCCTGCTACCGGAAGTGCTTCAGCAAGAGCTGGCCTACTCTCTCGGCTGACAGGTGCTGCCACTCGTGCAAATCCCATGGAAAAGCTAACTGCTGGTTGGACTGGGGAAGGTCTTACCCTGTGCTGCTAGGGTGCTACTAATATAACCACCTGCTAAAGTGTTGTAGTCATCACTCTCGGCCGTCGTGTCTATCCAAACCCTGGTATATGAGCCATTTGTAGACCCGCTGGGACCATACAGGAAGTGTTGGATAAAGCAGGGCGCGGAAATAATAAGGGGGTGGTTATGACAATCTCAACCTCTTCATCGTCGTCCTCCCCTTCCTCCCCCACACTACTCTGCTGGGAAGATGTCTCCTACTGTCCGCTGTCCGTATCAGCTCTTGCATCAAGCCGGGGTTTCTTCTGCCCTGTAGGACCCTTTTGCATAGTGGCTAAGTCTAAGTGTCTCCACTGCATGATAGGGGGTTTTCCGGGAGCTAATGGCCCAGGTTTCACCTCCAACCTGTCCTTTGGAATCATCCGCACTATAGCATCGAGGAACAATCCTATGGCATAATGTGGCATATAAAATGTCTTATGTTAGAGATTCGTGCTTACGTTCGACCAGCACAGATGCCCAATCATACATCTTTCCATTCATTATGCCATTCATCATAGATACCTAGGGAAGGGAGGTATCGGATGCCCTACTTGATCCTGTAAGTCTGCTCTTAACTAAATCCATCAGGCATCGCCACGGTCCCTCTTGTATGTTTGTTTTCTTCAATCCCCTCCCTTTTGATGTTTCAGCTAGCGCTTCCTGTTTTGCTTCAGTCATGTTTCCACATACCAGTCTAATAAAAAATAGTTTTACCTCCTTAGAAATTTTCTTAGGCTGAACCTTCTTGCCCTGTGGCCTTGGTATGCCAAACACTTGCATGAAATCTGCTGCCTTGAATGAAACGACCAGGTCTGTCTAAGTACTGAAATGTGCTCTTCTCAAAGCCCTTGCCATAAGTCTCGATCATGGCATGCAAGAAACCCTCGTAATCCCGAATGTAAAAAACAGGCATCCGAATCGCCCATTCCACCTGTGCCCTTCTGATGCTAGCTTTTACTGCATGGTCGTTAGGAGTTTCTTGCCACCACTTTCCCTAGTCCATTCCACTCAACCCTTCAAATGCTATAGTCTATGGTGTGATCTCAGTGGTTGCAGGTGCTTGAGCCTTACGTTTTTGCTTGCTGGTGCCCTCACTCTAGTTACCTGTAGTCGCCATTTTCCTACCCTCCTTAGTTATCGATTGTTCGAATTGCTTTTTCCACTTTCTCTTGCTTGCAGACTCCATATATTTTTAGGTTAGTTATTTCCTCACACAATTTGTTCTCCTTTCCTAACGACCATTCAGATCCGTACGGCCCCTTCCTCCAATGAAAGCTAACACTCCCTCCCTTGCACAGGCGAATAGATTTCAGACTCCTCTACCAATTTTATTCCGGTTATTGCATTTGCCTGGCCGTATGGCCTCTCCTTTGACCATTGCGAATTTGTGAATGGGCTTTTCCATACGGTTTCTTATGTTGTTTCGTGTCGTCACTCTTCTCTTTGCTTGCTTGCCTCAAAAAATAAATTACAATTGCCGTGCTATGCTGATATATATCTATGCTGGTCTAGATTGCAAGGTTCGTACAGCTAGCAGGCTATAGGAGAAGCCAAACACATTAAGTATCCCTCAACATGCACACAACAGATATCAGGCGCCTTAATCAATATTTTAAACCCAATCCGTACAGCAGCATAGAAAACTTGTCCTTAGCAAACTAAACACTTATCCTTCGAGTCCATACTAAGAAAAACCCATAGCAGGCAACTTATTCTTTAAAATCCGTATGGTGACAAACTGTAAGCTTAATCTCTAAATCCATACGGTGACAACAGGCAATATCCTTCAAAGTTCGTATGCCAAATCCATACACAATTTCCTTCAAAGTCTATATGTAATGCCCTTCAAAATCCGTACGCAATATAATGCAAAATTCGTACGCCAAATCTTGCAAAATTCGTATGCCATATCATGCAAAATCTATATGCCAAATCCTGCAAAATCTGTACGCCAAATCCTGCAAAATTCGTACGCCAAATATAATCTTGTAAATCCGTACGGTAGTAATCAATTCATCCTTCACAATCCGTATGTGTTCCATTATACAATTAAAAATTGAAAATCGGTATGCCAAGCTTTATTTTCCAAATCAGTAAGCCAAGTCCATCGTACGGTGTCCTTTAAGACATCTTAAGTTGTTGTACGGTGTCTTTTAGGACACCTTCAATTGCTATACAACAACTTCTTTTCATTTTTTTTTTCTTTTTTTTCCTTTTTTTTTTTGAACTACTACTTGATATTCACTGATGGCGACTTAGGTTGTGCGTGATATATTTTTAACTTACATCCTTTCACTGTTTTCAGAACTTCCTGTCCATCCAGCGTCCGTAACTTGATTCCTCCATTATTGCCTACTTCTCGAATCTGATATGGCTCGACCCACTTAACTTTAAACTTGCTTGGTTTGATCTCGTTCTGGCCGTCGTACTTCAACACCCACTGACCTGGTTGGAATTTGTTTAGTTTCAGGTGTTTATCATGCCACGCCTTGCGCTTGTTCTGGGTTACCTCCGTGGCCCACTGTGCCAATAATTGCTTCTCCTCGAGCTTGTTCAGATTATGCAGCCTCTCCCTTAAGCTTGCCATGTCGCCTAACTTATTTTTCAGTGCGATTCGCAGGCTCGGTATCATGAATTCTGCTGGTACCACTGCCTCCTGTCCGAACATCAGTTGGAACGGTGTGTGTCCTATTGTGACCTTGTACGCCATGTGGTACGCCCAAAGGGTAGAAGGCAACTTTTCCTCCCAGTCTTCACCCTCAACCGCAAAAGACTTGTAGATAATTGATACTAGGATCTTGTTTGTAGCCTAGGCCTGTCCGTTTGCTCTTAGGTAGTACGAGCTCGATAGGGAATGATATATCTTGAATTCAGTGGCGAGCAATTGGATAACATGGTTAACGAAGTGTACACCCCTATCACTTGTTAACTGAATGGAATCCTGTACCTGGTAATGATTTGCTCATAAATAAATTTGGCTGTGCTTATGGCCGAGTTATCTGGTAGTGTGCGTGGCTCCACCCACTTGGTCAGGTACTCCGTCACTATGACAATGTATCGGCACCTTCTAGTGTTGCTCACCTTTAGAGGTCCAATGAAATCCAGTCCCCATCTTTCAAAGAGTTCCTGCGCATGGGAGGGGTTAAGCGGCATGAAGTCTCTCTTTAGTGGCTTCCCGACTTGTTGGCAAGTGTCACACCCGGCGACCCATTCTCGCGCGTCGTTGTACACTGTCAGCCACCATAGTCCTGCCAACAATATTTTCTGCATTGTATCAGGTACCATGTGTCCTCCTGTTGGACCCTCATGTGCTTCCTTCAACACCCGTGATATTTCTTCCTCTAACACACATCGGCGCAGGATGTGATCAGGGCCCATCTTGTAGAGTAATCCGTTGATCAGTTGAAATGTACAGCTTCTGATTACCAATTTCCACCTTTCATTTGGTGGCATCTCACTTAGGAATTGTCCTGTCGAAAGGTATTCTTCAATGCTCGTGTACCATTTTGGCAGTACTGTAGTCTGAAACAACTGTGCATTAGGAAAATCGTTGTTTACTTCGTCCGTCGGTTCCCTTGTTTTGAGACGTGATAGATGATTTGCGTTGACATGTTTCTTTCCAGGCCGTACAATGATCTTGAAGGTGAACTCGTGCAACAGAAGTAACCATCGACTGATTCTTCCTTGAATGACAAGTTTATTCATCATATATAACAGAGCTTGATGGTCGACATAGAACACGAACGGTGTTGCCAGCAAGTAATGAACGGAACTTCTGCACGGCATAGACCATTCCCAAGGCTTCCCGTTTTGTTGTATTGTAGTTCTATTTTTCTTTTGATAGCAGTCTATTGGCAAAGTATATCGGGTGATCCAACCCGTGGCTACTTGTCTGCACCAAGGTTGCTCCGATTGCATAGTTGGACGCGTTGACATGAACATGGAATTCCTTATTCCAATCCGGGTACGCCAAGATGGGTGCCGTAGCCAATCATACCTTCAGCCCTTCGAATGACTCATCTTGTTCTTTCTCCCATCTGAACGGTTGTCCTTTGCATGTTAACTTGTCCAGTAGGTATGATACTTTGGCGAAATTTTTAATGAACCTTCTGTAATAGCCTATGTGTCCCAGGAAAGACTTTACCTCTGTTACGTTTGTGGATGGCTGCATCTCCATTATGACTCTGATTTTGTCTGGATCTGTTTTCAAACCCGCCTTGCAGACGACATGTCCGAGCAATCTCCCCTATGGAACCATGAATTTTGCATTTCTTGGGGTTCAAGGCTAGTCGTGCCTGTCGACATCTCTCCATGCATTCGCCCAACACCCCCTGATGTTTATCTTTGGTGTTGAATACAGATCAGTCATCTAGAAATGCCTTGAAGTTTCCAACAGACATCTTGTCGAATATGTGCAGTACGATCCGCTGGAACGTAGTAGGCGCATTGCACAAGCCGAATGGCATCTGGTTGTATGCATACACCTCATCTTCTACCACAAATGTTGTCTTTAGCTTGTCCTCCTCTGCTATGGAAATTTGATTATACCCCGAAAACCTGTCCATAAAGGAATAAATTTCATGTCTTGCTACTTCCTCCAAGATACTGTCTGTAAATGGAATCGTGAAAGGGTCCTTGATTGTGACTGCATTAAGGCATCTGAAGTCTACGCATATGCGGATCTGGGTGGTATCCTTCTTTAGTGAGATTACACTGATGATTTCACTCTGCATTCGGTTGACCTTGGAGAGGCCAGACATGACACAAAAGTTGGTTTGTGGGGGTCAAGTAATGAAGTAATAGAAGGACAATTAGAAAGTCTTAAGTTATCAAAGATCAGGATGAAAGCCGAGATAGAAGAGTTGAACAAGTTCATCAGGCAACTGGTCACCCCGCTGGCAACTATCTCTGGTGTGTCAATAACTCAAAATCCTACTGTTGCTGAAGTGCAAGCCCTCATTTCTCAACTTCAGGAAGATAGACGCTTCGGCCAGATTGGAAAAGAATGGATTGAGAAACACAAATCAGAAGGAGTTTCTATCATAGATCAATTCGGTAATGTTATCCTTAGATTGGAAATAGAAAAGGACAACATCATTTCTAACAGCAATACTCTGGTTGGAGAGAGGGTCAAATGTGATGATTGCATCTCTCTTCTAAAGATGATCATCCAGATGAAAGTGAAAGAAGTAGTTGAAGCAAAGATTTTGAAGAAGGGAAATGAACCTTTGTTTGAATGGCTCCAAAGCATGCAGTTCAAGCTAGAAATGATCCAGCTAGCTGAAAAGGGACTCAAGGAAACAGAGGATAAAGCAAAGAAGACTCAAGATAGAGGATTCAAACTCATGAAAGGGTTACACACTGATTCACAAACTAGTGGCCAAGGAAAGGCTCTCATTGGAATAGATGTAATGAAAAATAACTTTTCTACATTTTTGGATAATCTGTTTGGAGTGACTTCCAGTAGTCAAAACAGAGTTGCAGAACTCTAGACACTCAGCGGATGTATACACGTGGCTGCAGAGGAGTTGCCAAATCAGTTGAATGCGGTGAAAGAGCTGGCTAGGGAACATTCAAAATGGCTCTTGAGATTCACCAACATACACGTGCCCAACCATGAAGAGCTAATTCCAATTATAGTTGCTGCTAAGGCATATAGAGCGAAAACAGAAAAGAGGAAGAAGTCTAAATGATTTACATTATGCCCTCTTTTCGTTTTCTTTTGTAATTTTTGTAATACGACAAACTGGCATCTTGCCATTTGTCATTTTCAGAAGATGAACCGATTAAGCTTCTATTGTAACGATCATCTCAAAACTCTATATGTATGAAATTTAAAGACTAATGAAAGGTCGACAAATTTTTGGTGTGAGATACTTGATGTTGCAGAGACAATTAATGGTATTTTGTGTCAATTATTTCTTGTTCCATTTCCTGTCATTTTTAGTTTGTGTTTTCTCTTTTGCCTGAATTGAAGCAAGGAAAGAACATAGTTTCGCTCCCTTGTTCCGAGACAACGAGCAAATGTGATAAGAATTGTTGTTGTTTGTTCGAAGAGAAATCTCTTTAAGTGTTTTCCTTTAACTAACTGTAGTTTAGATTCAGATTAGCTAAGTTGAATGTTGTCGGGTGTGCTGCTAAGTCTCATGAATCCATAATATGTGTGGGTTCATGAACTTAATCAAATCTTCAAAAATCTTCATTTGCCTGAGTTAGATTCTATTTAGGTCTGACTTGGTATTACCTCTTCTATTCTCGGGTCAAGAACATACCCCGAATTAGCTTTAGGAATAAAACATAATTCATTGAAAATCTATCACAGGGAGCTATACCTATCAATTTAGAGAAAAGCCTGTTTATCCATAAGTGGCTTTTTAGGTATTTGTAATCAGATATTGTTCCAAACTTGGGTATTCGAGGGTCATAATCAAAGAACAAACTTGTTTACCAGCAATTCCAAAATGCCTCTTCTTTAGCTAAAAACTTGATCAAAATCACACAAAATTGGACGTTTGTGCCAAAAACTTAGCTTCAAATCTTCATGAAATTTAAAGATTTCTTCGTGGATTTGGACGCAAAATGCATGGAATGCATTTAAATGCAAAAATGACCCTAGGTAAGGCAAGATCCTACAACACAATGGTAATTTGTGAGCCTCTTATCCAAGAGGCCTTGTGTTTGACTCTACACAAGCATAATAAATAATAATAATTAATCACATCACATAATAATAATGAATGTTGGCTTCGGCCTCTTACCTATAAAAAAAAAAGACCCTTGGTAGAAGATTTCTTTAATTTGGAATGAATAAATTTGGATATCTCAAGAAAAAATGTGTTCTTGAAGGGTAAATGCATGAAAATTTCCCTTCAATCTTCAAAATCGGGTTTTAGAAGACACATGCATGCATTTGAAGACAAATCACACCTTTTGGGTGCAATTATATGTTTTAAAATCATCAAAAGTGACTCCTTAGCAAAATCATACCTTTTGGGTGCAAGTGCATGTTTTAAGAACACATGAAATAGACTCAATAAGCAAAATCACACCTTTTGGATGCATTTGCATGTTTTAAAATTTGCTCTCAAATGACCCTTAGTGCAAAATTGCACCTTTTGGAGGCCACTGTGTGTTTTGAAAACACTCAAATAGGCAAGTCTCACCTTTTGGATGCAATTTCATATTTTAAAACACATATAATGACATGTTTTATATGTTTTCAAATTGCATTTTCATTCAAAATCACACCTTTTGGGTGGAATTGCATATTTTGATGAAAATGTGCTTGTAGACATGTTATGTACAACTTAAGTGATGAATTTAACACATGTCAATTTAATTTTTGAAGAAATATTACTCAAATGGGTCATAAATAATATTTACACTATATAGTTAATATATAATGTGCAAATATTATTTTAAAAGTAATATTTACTAAGATGTTTTGAATTAAAACTCAAAAATTAAATCAAACTACATAGTTAATATAGTTACTTAAGTGAAAATTAAAAAGCAACTCAACCTAAAAATATAACATAAAGTGCTCTATAGTTACTTTAAGTGAAAAATCAAAATGATAAAGTAACTTAAAAACATAACATAAAGTGAAATTATGTTATATTTTCCAAAAAGTTAGTGTCGACTTCAAAATATAACATGCTATTTTAATTTGTGTAGTTGCACCTAAAAGGTCCAGTTTTTGAACACTAAAATGGTCTTATCTTTTGATTGCCAACTCTAATTAAGCCCTAAGATAGATTGAATCGAAGGGAAAACCAAAAACAATAACATGAGCAAAACCAAAGGACCAAAAGCCAACAAACACACTCAAAAATGAGAAAAATGACATTGAAGGCTTCAAGAATCAAGCATAGGCTCAACAAACAGAAAAACTAAAAAGAGTTGACGAAAGCCTTCAGTAAAAGGATTCATTATATCAATTAGAAATGATTGATTGAACAATACTAATCAATTAAATAATGAACTAACTCAGAGAAATGCGAAACTAAGTTGAAAAGGTTTCGTACTGTTACCTATATTTTGTGGTGACAAAATGCAGGACAACAACTGGCTCTATTTGAGGAAATGTTACTCGCTTGTTCTTGGAAACAAAGAGTGAATTGGAATCTTGTTCTCTAAGTGTCTTCTTCCACTCCATTGGGTAGTAGAGTTAGGTGAACTCAAAAGAAAATAAAACAAAAACCTACAACCTAAAACCAAAAATTATGTACAAGAGGTACTTATCTGGTAATTACTGAAAATAATGTTTGAGATGTCCACTATAGGGCAGTGGCATTAGTGTTCCATCACGATATGCAAGCCAGAAACTATTTTCGCCTGCAGTTTGATGAATTGTGAAGGGCCTCGCCGAAGAGAATCGAAATTGCCATGCATTTCTTTTGGTTCTCATCTTTTGTCCTTGAGTAGAACAAGATCACCAATTTGAAATTCTCTATACTTAGCCTTTTTATGAAAATGAATTTTCACTTTTTGTTGATGAGTAGCAAGTGTGTTAATTGCCTCTTTCCTCCGCTCCTCCAATTGCTGAAGAAATATAATCCTCTTTTCCAGGGCATCTGAATAAGTTTCATCTTTGATGGCTCATACTAATTTGAGAGCAAGAAGCTCTAATGTTATTGGAATCTCAACATTGATCCCATATAGCAACTGAAAGGGAGACATTCCAATTGCCCATTTAGGAGTAATCCGATCTGTCCACAAAGCATCAAACAATGGCTTGTGCTAGGTTCTCTGATTTGATTCAACAAATTTTTTAATGATAGTCACTAAATTCTTGTGTAATGTTCCCTTTTCCTCCATTTAGGAAACAGGAACATTATTCCCAAAACCTTAATAATATTCATCATTTCCTAGAGTTGCTATATATTTTCCATTATATTTTCTGGTATAACCATATCAATGTAGTTATATAGTGTTATTGCCTCAGATGTCTATTTATAACCCTGCAAACCAGTATGAATGTTGATCTGAAATGTTTATCACTGATTATGGCACCACCTCAAGTTTTATTTATTTTATTATAGAAAGCTTTAGACTCATGCAATTTATAATGTGGTCCTTGCTCTCAATTACCTCTTGTTCGCTGTTTGACTTGAACCCTACATTTTTGGTTATTATAAAGACAAACACTCTAACCTTTGTGTGCCTTATTATACTAATTGTTGCTACGTATTTCTGCTCGCGATATTATAGGGTTAATACCAACCGCTTTGCCTAATAATGAGATGACTCTAATTAGATGGATTGCTGGAATGTGAAAGTATCTAATGCCACATGGAACTGGTAGCTGGCTTCAAATATGTATATGGTATCCCTATTTCCACTCTCAGCTGCTCAATAACTATAGGAAGTATTTCCTTTGATGCCTTGTATAGTTGCTGACTGTACCATCCATTCCATATATTGACTTCCTATATATGAACCATAATCCTTGTTAGCCCACAGGAATCGCTTCTATGCTTATTTAATGGCATTGTTTCTACTTTTTCCATTCGATGGATTTCTAAGATGGTGGCATCTTCTCCAATATTCAAACACTCTATTCGGTGCTCCCTGCACATTGATTTTTTCTCTCCTTAAAAACTTACTTTAATTTTCTCCATGACGTGGCTTTTGATTCTCATTATCGTGATTCCAATATGTTCCTATTAGTATGTATATCTGTTCTTAATTGCCGCTATCCTCTTTGATACCTTCCAAGGGTCTCTGTTATGGTTCATGATATCTAGGCTGCACAGAATCTTATTTAATTTCAATGCAGGATGACTTGATATTCTATATATTGTCTTGAGGATGGTCGTGTTACCAGATGTATCTGTGTTCACTTGGGAGATTTGATTCGAGTTATGAATGCTTGATTGCTCGTGCATAATTTCAGTCCGTAGGGTTTTTGGATTCTTATCTAACTGTGTTTTCTCTTTCCTTCGTCTGATTTCATACTGTTTCCGTCCCCAAACCATTTAAAAGGATAAGCTAGTAATATAAAATATATCTGTCCCTGTCTTTTCCAAAGAGTATGAACCCCATAATATATCTTGTAAATCTTGAATGTTGAAGAGACACACCTTTGGAGTTGATCTATTATCATGGATAATGATAATTGTTATCTAGTAATGTTATTAATATTTGTTATTATGATTATCATATTTTGAATTTATATTGATTAATGGGACTAGTATCTCATATTTATTATTTTATTAATCTTCTATTTTAATATTATCATTTATTTGATGACGTTATTACTTGTTGGAATATTTTCTATTAAATTTACATTATAATCATTGGTAAACTTTCATTTTTAAGATTTGATAAATTTATTTAGTTATTTAATGTGGACGATATTATAATATAATTAAGTATTATAATTATGTTATAGTTTATGCAATTATATAATTTTTATATTGCTGCTATATCAATAATAATTTGATATCTTATTAAAATGCTATTTTTAATAATAATTATAATAATTATTTATTTATTATTGTTTAATATTACTTGTTTAATTAAGCCTTTGAAATGGGGACATTACATCTTGTTGCTTGATTCTGCTTGGCCATTACCCTATGGGTAATAATTAGATAGATATTCTAGAGTTATCCCATGATTGAAAAAAAACTTAGTCACTTCCCTGGAAGAGAAGGCAACTGCATTATTTGAAACAATTTTATTCGGAACACCAAAACATGAAATGTTCTGCTTTAGGAAGTCACAAATTATTTCGGATGTTGAACCCTTCACAAGAATTGCTTCAACCCATTTAGTGAAGTATTCCATTGCTGCTAGGATGTGTGTATGACCCTTGCTTGACGATGGATTAATAGTACGAATGAAATCAATTCCCCATTGTTGAAAAGACTCATCGATCACCATTGGCTTTAATGGAAGAGCAACAAGTTTTTGCTTGCCAACAAATTGCTGACACAATTCGCATTTCTTCACCAACTGATAAGCATCTTGTAAAAATGTGGGCCAATAGTATTGTGCTCTCAAAATCTTATATGCAGTCACAGGTGCCGAGAAATGTCCATTGCATTTCTAATTATGGAATGTAATGCCCCCGCTGGCAATAACTTGTATAATGACAAAAGCTTCTTGGTTCAATGGGTGTGATGTCACCCCAAATTAAGAGTTGAGTTTTATTTAAGATCTTTCACCCCTATATTTAAGTTAGGCTATGTAAAATTAAGTTTGTATGAATATGGTTCCAATAAATAGTATCTATAGTGATCTGATATGTGAAGCTATTTTGTATGAGTAATTTGTTATGTTAGCCCTGAATACTTTGGGGGTTGGTCTGATTTTCTTGTGCCATCTATAATTCTGATAATTCTATGTTCTTTCAATTATAATGTCCTTCTCTAAAATGATTCTCATGCCTCTGATCTTGTGTTTTAAACTTCTGTGACTATTAAAAGATCAAACGGAGTAGTCCTTCGAAGTGCAGCTCTAGATATCGGTTGGTATGGTCAAATCTATTAACTCTTGCAGATTCATATCTTCTTGATATGATGTGCAGCTTCAGTCACGTTATATCTGGTACTTGTGCTAAGGGGATTTATGTTGGTATAAAGTTATAGGCATTGTTTGTCATATTCAGACTATCCAAACAATCAAATATGATATGAATTTAAGACCTTTATGGTGGATTATTTTTAACTGTGTTTGGTGTTCTGGTTCACTTCTTATAGCTGTTATTCTGCCTTACAAATAACCTTCATAAATCTCTCAATGACACTGTTTGATGTCTGTCTAGTATATATATTGACTCTTATATGCTGCCTGTGAATGTCCACTTGAAGAATATCATGAGTGTGACATAATACTTAATATTGTGTGTACTATTCTAATAAAGCTGCCGCAAATATTCACAGATATTTAATTGGAATCTCTTATGATCGCTGTGTATTGGTTCCACTATCTGTTCCTTCTTATCCTCTTATCTTAAGTGATATTTGGGATCTGCAATCCTATATCTCTCCAATATATTCGGTTCCCTGTCCTGGAGTATTACATAGCACTCTTTTGTTTGTTGTTCTGAGAATATATACCTGCTGAAGATGTACTTGGTCTCTGTATGCTCTGTCATTGGAACTGAATTATGTTAATTCCATTATCGATAATTTTGGTCACTGTTTGGCTGTGTAATTGTCATGGCCACATTCTCTTATTACCAGTCACCGCCTGTTATTTCCATTCGCTGGTGATATCTCAGATCTCTGTCGTATTTGATTGTTCGTTGTTATCCTTTGTTTATCCATAGTTCTGCTAATGTTATTTTTGTCTGTTTATCTTATATTCCTTCCTATCTCTGCGATCCTTCTTGACACTGGTGATATCAAATGCAGGATTATCCCGCTCTAAAGATGGTTACAAAACAAAAACCACTCTCCCCCTAGCTTCGTTCTCTTATAAATGATGATCATTTCCCATCTGTTGTTGAATCTTATATCAATAAATCTGAATGATTTGTTTGTATTAAATCGATCTACATGTATGTATTGGTCTGGTGTTGAATGATACACTCCATACAGCCAATCAGTATCGTCATTATTGGCTTGTAATAGATGTCATGTTTATAATAAATCTGGTATCTACTCCTCCTCTTTCCACTAGTGACTTCTCTTTAATGCTCCCTCCATTCCCCCCGTATTTCATTCCATATTCTTCTTATATATGAACATGGCTAAAAGGTTGTGACCTTTCATTTTGTTGGTTTAGTTATACTAAAATTATTTGATTAATATATATTTATATTAAAATTTTTATAGTATATAAAATATTTGTATTATTATATTTAATTTTCATTACATTAATTATATTATAATAGTAATAGATTTAATATATTTGTCTATATTTTAATAATGTATTAACTCAACATTATAATTAATTTTATTTTTACTATCATTATATATTTAATAACTTTTAGTGTCGGAAAATAGGGGACATGACATGGAAAGAATCCAAAATTCGCACTTGCTGACTTTTATCAACATAGCTAAGGAAAGTTTGTAATGTCCCCAGTTCCTCTAATTTGGAAATAGGGACATTATCCTAGAAATCTGTATAGTATTGATTATTTCCCAGGATTTCTATATGTTTTCTTATCATATTTTCCATTTTATTTTCTGTTGTCCTTTCCATTTAAATTTGTTCTCCATTATATACTCATCCATTTTAACCTCCAAAAGACATGACCGTAGAACAATTATTAATATTAGTTTAATAATTGTTTAACTTAAATTTAAATTTATGATTTAGATTAAATTTATAATTATTAATATCTATAATCATATTTTATTTGTTTATTATATCATTTAGTTCATTTTATAATTATAATGAGTTTATTATTGTTATCATAGAATCTTATTAATTATTACTTGTTTTATCTCAATATATTATATTATTTAATTATTATTATAATAATTCAATCACTATAGTTACAATTATAATTATTACTATTTAATAATATATTATTATTTTATTTATTTAATCTTATATTATTTTATTTTATCTTTCCAAGATATTTTCATTATTTAAATATTGATTATGTTACTAATCTCTTTATCATATTTATAAAATAATAATATATTATTATTTATTCTATTATTAATTTACTTTAATTTTATTATTAAATCTTAAAAATACGGGGACATGACGAAGTTCCATCCATCGCACGCTTCTAGAGACCATTGTCCCAAAGAATGAAATTTGAAGCTTTCAACTTAAGCATCCTTCGTTCTTTGTATGTCAAATGTGGAGGACATTTGCCATAGCTCAAATGGTACGCCATATCAAAGTGCTAATCATCTGTAGTGCTAACGAACAAAAGAGTAGGAAGAGAAGAATAATTCTTATCTTCTACTTGCAAGAGTTCATTTTCAGCCATAAGCTGATAGAGTCCTTCACTACAAACTAACTTGGTAGGTCGTATCTCATAGCATATTCCTAAATCTTAGCAATCCAATTTCCTCCTTTAGTACCAAAATCCTGCTGTCAGAATAGTCTTGACCATAGTATCTTGAACTAAAGCAATGATATGAGAATTCAAAATATAGAACCTGAAATGCTTCACTACTTTAGGAACAAATTAAAGATGTTTCTCCATTTGACTATATTTCAATTAATGAGCCTTCAGAGGACAACTCATGACGAAATTGGTGATTCAATACCTTCATCATTTTTCTGTATTAGAAAAGCAGAAAGAGTATGTTATGAAGCATAACAGTACGTGATGAAGCTTCTTGTATAATCAGGACACACGAACATAGGAGCATGTGCTATGGCATCTTCAATTTCTGTAAAAGCTTTTCTTCCTTTTTGATTCCAATGGAAAGCATTCTTTCCTTTCATTATTTCAACACTGTGATGAGGCTTTTCAGCAAAATCTGGTACAAATCTTCTCAAAAAATTAACCTTTCCAAAGAAAGAATGAACTGTAGTTATGCTTGATGGTAAAGATAAACTTTGTATTGTTTGCACCCTTTCTGTATTAATCTTAAAACCTTTTTTTGACACAATATGTCCCAATAGCTTACCTTCCATCAAGCCAAAAACTGATTTTTTAGTATTCAATGACATACCATGTTGTCTGCATCTTTCTAAGACTTGTCAAAGATGAAAGAAATGATCTTGAAGTTCTTTAGAATAAACAATCAAATCATCCAAGTATACAACAATGCTGTTATTGATAAGACCATCAAAAGGAAGATCCATTGCTCGTTGAAAAGTTGCTCCACAATTGATAAGACAAAAGGCATCTGCCAATATGCAAAAGTTTCCCATGGGGTAGTAAATGCTGTCTTATACTGATCATCATCACGAACCTCAATTTGATTGTAACCTGAGAAACCGTCTAACATGGATAACATTTTTGACCCAATAACAACTTGTAAGTAGCAATTACCCTTTCTAGCTAACTCAAACAAGATTTGAGCATGTGGGTCATTGGATTTGACCACCACTTACTTTGTTTCTTTTTCAAGATAAAACTTTTGCATTATACCCTTAACCGATATCCTGGCTTCTGTCATGTCCATATTGAGTTCACCTCCCACATCTTTGCAAAAATTACGACCAAGTAACATACCATAAGAAGCTAGTACATCGGCAACCAAAATGGTCATCTTGATCTTTTTGTCTGGGAAAGGTGCAAAAGCCAATAGAGCATCTTTGATTTGTCCTTTTAGAGGCACTTGTTTATTCTCCATAGAATAGCATTTACCAAAAGACTTAGTTAAAGTCAACCCTAAAGCATCTGCAACCTTGGCTGACACAACATTATCAGAGGCACCAGAATCTATGACACAATTGCTTAACTTGAAACCATTAATCATGAGGGAAAGGTAGAAATGTTCAATCTTTCCTAGAATTGAGGATGGAATGGTAACTAGGTTATTTGACATTTTTTAGATTCGAGGGCAACCAAATGAGTCTTAGTAGGCTGGGATTCTTTGACAAATTTGGTAATTCTATCCAACTGATCCGGATAGGCTTGTAGGTATTCTACCTTAGACATTTGAATTTTAGTCTTCTTAGCATGATCTATAATATCAAAATCCTGGAAAGAATTAGCTAAAGAAGAATTGAAATTTTCAGCTTGGGTTTTAATACTAGTATTAGGCATATTGGATTTAGATATACTAGATGCATGAGTAGTTTGATCAGCACTTGGTTTTTAGCTGGATCATTAGATAGGCTAGGTAAAACAATTCCCCTCTTTGCAATGGTAACAGGGATTTGAGTAGTATCCAACTTCTTTTTAGCCTCTTCTTGTTGTTGAGCCAACTTGGTTTGTGAACGTGTCATAACTGCATAAGCTTGTGCAAAATCAATTTCATTATCTTCATCATTTTATTGTACATACTTAATAGTAGAGTCGCCAGTTGCTTGATGATCTTTGTGATATAGAGCAGTAGTATCCTCGGAAGGATATTCTTCTTGATTATTGGTAGTTGGATCAACTTCAAAGTAACTGGTAGCTGAATTACTTGGTGGTGCTTGTTACTCATTGTTTCCAATTGTCCTGCATTTTGTCACCACAAAATGTTGGTAACAACATGAAACTTTTTCAAGCTAGTTTCGCGTATTTCTTAGTTGAATTTGATATTCAATTGCTCAATGTTGATTGACCAATCGACTTTAATTTGTATATCGAATTGTTTTATTGAAGGCTTTCGTCAAGTCTTTTTCGTTTTTCTTTTTGTCGACCCTATGCTTGATTTTTGAGGCTTTCATCGTCCTTTTCTTTGCTTTTGAGTTTGCGTTTGTTGGTCATGGATTCCAGTTTTCCCTTTGATTTCGTCTAACCTAGAGCATAATCAGAGTTGTTAGCCAAGAGATATGGCTATTTTAGTGCCTCAAAAGTGGACCTCTTTGATGCAACAGCACGAATTAAAAATATCATGTTATATTTTCAATTTGACATTCACTTTTTGAAAAATATAACTTAAATTCACTTTATGTTATGTTTTTAATTTACTTTATCATTTAAATTTTCACTTAAAGTAACTATAGTGCATTTTATGTTATAATTTTAAGTTGAGTTACTTTTTGATTTTTCACTTAAAATCACTATATAAACTATATAGTTTCAGTTTAATTTTTGATTTTTAAATCAAATGCTAATTTAAATGTTACTTTTTAAATGATATTGATGTGTTATATTTTTAATATGATATATAAATATTTTCTATGTCCCATTAAAGTAACATTTTAATGAAATTAAATTGATATATGTTTGTTAAATGACTTTAAGTCATCAAAAGTGAACATTTTACATGTTACTGAATATAAAGTTCAACTTAAAAGCACAAGATTATCAAAAGTGGACCTTTTTGGTGTCATTACATCAAAAAGTGAGTTTATATGTCATTGCATCAAAAATATGAGAAGTCACTTAAAATATGTAGTCCTCCTCAAAAGGTCCGATTTTGACCAAATGCATTTTTAAAAATGTGTTATGCACCCTCAGAGGTCCGATTTACCTTGTTGGAAGTTTTAAAAATATGTACGTCACCCCAAAAGGTTCAATTTTAACTTAAAGCATATTTTAAAATATGTTGTGCCTCCCAAAAGGTCCGATTTTGGAAGAACACATGCATTTGCTCTCCAAGAACCCGATTTTGGAGATTGTGAGAGATTTACTTGATGGTTTTGCATGAGATTTTCTAACATCAAAAATGGATTTATCTTGCTAAAAAATGTTTTTCCAAACTCCCTCCAAGGCACGTTTTTCGAAAAATCTTCAAAAAACACCATTTTTGGCTCACATTTTTGCCCAAAGAGGAATCGACTTGGCATTTTAAGTGTTTGTCATTGCATTGTGATATACATTTTTAACTTTAGAAGCTAAAACGTTTTTGTTTCATGCCTTTTTTTTAATCACGTTTTTGTTTCATGCCTTTTTTTAATCACGTTTTTGCTAAAAACGCCGGGAAAATCGGGGTTTTAATCCATTTTTTATGTGTTTTGAAGCCACTTTTTTACATTTGGATCCATGTATTAGCATTTGGGGAGTCATTTTTGCATTCACAAGTAAAAAATGACCCAAAAACATGCATTTTTTGCCTACATTTTTGCAAAAACGGCCCAGATTTTTGCATTAAAAAGTCATTTTTTTGTTTAAAAAATCTCAAAAAATGGTATTTCAGCCCATACATTTGGATCAAGAGAGGTCGTTTTCGAGTTTTAATGAGTCCTCTTGTCTTTGGAGACCATATTTTTGGCCTTCTCATGTCAAATTCAACCATTGAATGTCCATTACATGCAAATATGGGAAAAGTCAAAAAGTTATTTGAAAATCCACATTTGAGGGAGAATTGGTCAAGTCTATAAAACTTGCTATTTCGGCTCTTTAACTTCCAAGTAAGTGAACATTTCAAAACTTGCTTATCAATTCATGCTTATCTTGCTATTTCCATGCATATTATGGCTTGTTATTACACACTTGTCCATATATGCCATGAAAAGTGCATTTTGCCTTAAAAAATGATGAAAACTCACATTTTCACACATTTGAAATTTCTCCAAATTCCGAATTCAAATTTGCACTTGAAAGCAATTTGCACATTGACATGTTTGAGTTTGAGACCAAAGGCATGTGTTTGTTTTGTGCTTGTTTTTCGTTGTTTGCTTGCTTGCTTTTTCGTTTTTATTCTTTTGGAAGAAATTGCAAGTTCTTTCTCAAGAACTTGAGTACGTTTCACTTCACTCCACATTCTATTTCCATCTTTCCATGTCACAATACTTCGCATCTCATTCGTCAAATGTGATTACATGTATTTCATCCCATTCACCATTCACATGTACATGTAATCTCATTTTCCATTTCCATTTTCACTCATCTCACTTTTTGCATCCAATCACATGTCATGATTATATGAAAAGTCTTTTACATGTAATTGTATATTGAAAACCTGTTTTTGACTAAAAGTCACTTTTAAAAGGTTAAAAATGTCATGTGCATGTTTTTCCAAATACTTTGACTTTACTTTTCATCAAATGTGTCTATAAAGTTCACTTCGCCTCAAGTTGCATTGCATTTCCATCTTTCCATATGGATTTACACCTCTATGAGAAAATACATGTCATTTCATTAGCTTTGTCATGACGTATTTCATCTCATCCTTCATACGCACTTATGTAAGCTCATTCTCCATCTACATTCACATGTCATCTCATTTTTCAGTCCTCATTACATGTTGCATTAACATGTAATTCACTTTATGTGTAATAACTGTAAAGTTTCTGCAAATTCTGTACTAAAACTTAGACTTCTATAATATCATTTATATTGCTAAAGATAATCTTCTTAAGGTTTTGAAGGTAGGAGTTATCACCTTTACCTCTGATTTGAACTTGATTTATATCTGCAATGTACTAGTATAGGTATTATTGCTTGAGAGAGCGGACTTCTTATTATTGTGTGTCCTCAAACTACAATAATGCCTACCATATATATCAAGATCAAAGGGCATGTCCCTTAATGGAACATGACCTTCCCTAGGTCGGCCCAAACAGCACTTGAGATAATTGGTGCATCAAGAAACAAATTAATTGCTTAACTAACATAACAAATTTGTTATGGTTATTACAAAATGTAATTTCTTCCAAGGATCGCTGACTATCTTATGGTCAAGTCTAGTGCATATAAAGGCTAACATATGATATAATGGAAGAAGATTGAGGTGCGGTCTACACTTCTCAGACCAGTAGGATTATCATGGTTAATATTTAACACTCTTAACTTGATAATCATACTGAGAGATAACATATCTAGTATCATCAATTATGATGAATAAGCATAGATTGATACTCTATATCTATCTGAATCTTCAGAGAAAAATGGTATCATGCAACATATGATACTAAGTCATATCACATTATGACTTATCACTTTAGTATTGCATCTAATGCAATACACAGGATAAAATCTAAAGAACAATTAAGTTCTTCATTTATGTAGATTGTGATTCATAGGAAATGGCAATCCTATATCACAACTTGATCTTGAGTTAAGATCTACCAGAACACAGGATAAAGTTTGAAGAATAAATTCTTCCTTTATCTAAGTTGTGATTCATAGACATCGAAATGTTTATGTTACAAATAATCTTGAACTCACTTAGATCTAACAGTAGTTCTATACTGTTCAATACATTATCCGAGGGATCATCATCTCTCATAATGTCTTTAATACAACTATTCATTACCTCAGAGATCGTCACCTCTTAAATAATGAATACAGATGGTGGAGCCCATAACATTCAATAGCCTAACAAAAATTATTTTATTAATAATTTAAAGAATACAAATGAATTACAATTCAACCATACCAAGTCTTATCCTGAAGTGATCTATCTTCACTCTAGAGAGAGGTTTGGTGAGAATGTGTTCTGTCTAATCTGCAGTGCAAATGTATTCTAATTTTACAATATTCCTATCTACCATATCTCTTACATAATTGTAAGGAATTTCAATATTCTTGGACCTGTCATAAAAAACTGGATTTACCGAAAGCTTGGTGGAACTTTGATTATCACAATGAATAATCGTAGGATTCATGACTTGCCCAAATAATCCCACAAGTAACTTTCTAAGCCAAACTGCTTCTCGAGAGGCCATCGTTACTGCAATGTATTTGGCTTCTGTGGAGCTTTGTGCTACCAAAGACTGCTTTCTACATATCCAAGATATCATAGCTGATCCTAAAGTGAAACAACATCTTGAAGTAATTTTTTTGTCTTTAACATTTCCACCCCAATCTGAGTCGGTGAATCCATGTAAATCTAAATCAACTGTCTCATATTTGAGCCCAAAATTAAGAGTGCCTTGTAAGTATCTCATAATGTGTTTAACTGCAACTAGGTGAATCTCCTTTGGCTCACACATAAATTGACTTAAGGCATTAACAACATAGCAAATATTAGGTTTTGTGTTTACCAAATACATAAGGGATCCGATCATCTGTTTGTAGAGAGTAGAATCTATGGAAGGTGATTATGCTTCTTCTTCTTTAAGTTTATGTAGATTAGTCTCCATTGGAGAAGACATAGACTTGCAATTCCACATTCCAAATCTCTTCAAAATATCTGATGTATATTTCCCTTGATTAAGTATAATGTTGTCAGAATTTTGTCGTACTTCTAGTCCTAAGAAGTAAGGAATCCCAAGCCTTTCATCTCGAATTCTCTAATTAGATCTTTCTTGCATTGATTTATGAGATGATCATCAATTGTTATTAGTAAATCATGAACATACAGTATCAGAATTACCATATCATCTTTATCCCTTTTATAATATAAATTTGGATTGGCTTCATTTTTGGAGAATCCTAAGTCGTTGAGATACTTATCAATTCTTTCATACCAAGCCCTTGGAGCCTACTTAAGCCCATACAGAGCTTTCTTGAGCCTGCAAAAAAATATGTTAGGATCGTAAGATTCAAATCCTTCATGTTGCTCCAAATATACTTCTTCTGTAATCTTTCCATTTTGGAATGCTGTTTTTACATCCATATGATGTACTTTCCATCCTTTCGATGCTACAATGGCTAGGATTGCTCTTATAGAGGTATATATAGCAACAAGAGTAAAAGTTTCTTCATAATCAATCCCTTCTTTCTGAGAGAATCCTTTGGCTACAAATCTGGCTTTATATTTCTCAATGCTACCGTCAACAACATGCTTTATTTTAAATATCCACTTGCAAGAAACAACAAATTTTCCTTTAGGTCTTGGAACAATTTCCCAAACATCATTCTTCATAATAGATTGGTATTCTTCTGCCATAGCTTCTTTCCAAGCTGTATGTTTAATAGCATTTGAAGGATTTGTGGGTTCTGTTTTGGACAAATCATTCATGTTTTCTGTATAACTAGAAAATCTTTTGGGTCTTTTGCTTTCTCTAATTGTTCTAGAAGGTGCAACAAAGTCTTTTGCTTCCTTGATTGTTCTAATGGCCCAAAGTTGTCTTTTCTTAAAATTTTGGGTTTCTCCAAGATTAAGATTTTGAATTTCATCTCCAATTTCTTCTATGTTCTCCCTCTGAGACTCAGACTCAGTATTTCTTTCAGAACTAGGTAAAGGAGAGGGTTCTTCAGAACATAGGGCTCTTTTTAAATGCTAGATCTTCAAAAATTACATCCCTACTAAGTTCAATACTTTTCTATCCAAGTATGAAAATCCTATATGATTTAGATGTTTCACTATACCCTACAAAAATACCTTTCCTCTGGGAGGGTTCTAACTTAGTTCTATTTTCTTTTGGAACATGGATATATACAGGGCATCCAAAAATTCTAAGATGACTTATATTGGGTTTAACCTTAGTAAAGACTTATTCAGGAGTTTTTTCTCTAAGGTAGGAGTGAGGGCTTCTGTTTTGAATATAGACAGTAGTACAAGAGTGTTGATGTTTGGTAGCTTTAGTCGGATAAGCCTATGAATATATTTAATCATATATAATATATAATTTATATATTTGTTATATTTGAGATATGAGTTCATGTGATATATATATATATATATTTTGTGAGAAATTATAAATTGTTATTATATTAGAGAATTTAACACAATGATAATTATCATTATGTTAATGAATGGACATGACTCTTGACGCTTTCTCTATTATAAATATAAGATCGTTGTCTTTGGAAAGTATATACCAAGATGGCAATACAACTACATTTGTAGCGATCCTTAGAAAATCAATATGGTATCAGAGCCAAACTGCAAATGTGAGAAGATTGTAAGGAGTCTTTAAAAAAAAAATGAATATTGAACTTCAAACTTTCCCAATGTAAAGGATACTATACACAGAGCGTCTGATTTCATTGCACTGAGAGAAAATCAAGGACAAAATCTGCAATTGCATTTATTCCCTCAGTTGGGACAAACGTCACTGTCACCCGAGCATTGACAGAGGACATTTAAATGTGTTTGGACTAAACTTTTATGCATGTTGGAAGGGTCACTCATGACTGTTCCACCCGTGTCGATAGCCAATGCTGGTTACAAACCATGTAGCTGAACAAAAGCCATCTAGCACAAAAGATCACCTGATAACAAATCCAATGGGTGCCCTCGCACCACCTTTGGAGGAGATAAGATTTTCGGTGTTGCTGGTGGGAATTGCGAACAAAGATCTGATTTGGTATATAGAGATTGAATATTGCGCGGCAATGAGAAGAGCGGGACATGACGTGGAGACGATTGTGTTAGAGAACATGGGGCACTGCTTTTGTAAGGAGAGTGCACACAAATGTATACATTATACTCGGAGCACTAGAAACTAGCATTGACATCACAATTGTAAAGGAGGGACGTAGGAGTTATAACTACTCCATCTCACGAGTTTGATTCCAATGAAGCTCACTCCCTCTCTCAATGGCAAGGTGGAGTAGTGTAGAAGAATAGTAAGAAAACATTCTCCAATAAATTCAAGAAAATGAATAGAGGATAACATTAGTTGACATACCAGTACTACGAGACGAGCACTTCAGACAGTATCCTTTGAGATTTTATTCGAGGAGGAATTAGAGATGGGCAAATCCAAACAAGTTGATGCAGTTCGCCTTTTGCTGACTTCAAGATTCACTTTTCTGTACATAGAATTTGAATTAAATGATATACTAGTGCGATGACCATCGAGTGAAGATTGTCCCACAACAGTTTTGCCGTATAAGAGGGCAGGTGGTTTATTGCATTGTGTCAGTGCCCACGTAGTACATCGATCCCTTAAAGGTAAGTGGATGAGTCATGACAAGTTTCATCACATTAATATAAGGTATTAGTGTTTATATGTATAAATGAAATTTGAATATAATTATACATATTAAATTTCTAAAAATATGTTGTCTATGGGAAAGTCATATATATTAGAAATTAAGTATTGTGTTATCTTAATTTTATTATTGAAAATAAAGAGAGATGTTAGTAATGGGAATGAGTAAAATTACTAATTTTCTAATTAATGTTGACATTCTTATTTGTATTTCTATACATAAGATCTGTGTGCTTTGATCTTTTCCTTTGAGAATGTTAATTCAGAAAAAAGAGGGAGATTGAGACTCAGAGAGAGGTTGATATTTTAGGCAACCTTCGATAATTTTGATCATATCGATCAAGAGGGAGTAAATCATGTTGTGATGGATTCTCCATGATCAATAAAATCTGGCAGTCAAGACGATAACGATTCATGAATATGCCTCATGACTATGTGATTTTAATGGGCCTACCCCAATGGACATCATGAGGAAGTGACGACTTCCAAATGATCATCACTTGTATTTGGAGAAGTTGTTGTAAGGTGACGATCTTACAATAACTTGTATCATGAGATCTAAATTTGAGTAAATGGTGAATGTCTTGCATCTCAACATTCTAGGAGGCCATTACTCAAGAGTAATTGGTGACTATCTTTGATATTCTGGGAGGCCAATACTCTTGATATCAAATGTGATATCAAACCTTATTTGAGTACTTGGTGAATATCGGATGTCGATATTCTGGGAGGCCAATACTCTTGATATCAGATGTGATATCAAACCTTTTGAGTACTTGGTGAATATTGTTGATATTTTGGAAGGCCAATACTCATGATATGAAAATAATTAGTAACTTGTGATCAAAGATATCTTTAAATTTGCCATATCTAATATTACCAATGGTGTAATATATGTCTTGTGTTTATCCTCCCTAGCTAAGAGGGAGTGTTGATGTTTGGTAGCTTCAGTCGGATAAGTCTATGAATATATTTAATTATATATGATATATAATTTATATATTTGTTATATTTGAGATATGAGTTCATGTGATATATATATATATATATATATATATATATATATATATATATATATATATATATAATTTGAGAAATTATATATTGTTATTATATTAGAGAATTTAATACAATGATAATTATCATTATGTTAATGAATGGACATGACTCTTGACCCTTTCTCTATTATAAATATAAGAATGTTGTCTTTGGAAAGTATATAACAAGATGGCAATACAACTACATTTGCAATGATCCTCAGAAAATCAACAAAGAGGCTTCTGCCCAAAGATAATATTCTAGATTTTGATCAAATATCATAGCTCTAGCAGCTTCTATAATTGCTCTATTCTTTCTTTCTGCTACCTCGTTTTGTTCTGAATTATAAGGAATGGTGTACTCCCTCTTAATTCCTGTTTCTTTACAAAACCTTTTAAACAAATCTGAGGTGTATTCCTCTCCATTATTAGTTCTAAGAGTTTTAATTTTATGTCTTGATAAGTTTTCAGTTAATGTTTTGAATTTTTTAAATTTCTTCTGATTCGGTGCACTTTAAGAAGTAAATCCATGTTTTTCTAAAGAAGTCATCTGTGAACAAAATATAGTACCAGAATCCTCCAAGAGAAGGAATAGACATAGGTCCACATAAATCTGAATGAATTAATTCCAAAACATTGTTGGTTTTTCTAGTGCTATCATGAAATGGACTTTTGGTGTTTTTACCCAGAGCGCACCCTTTGCATATGCTTGAGTGGTCTTTATTTAGTTTAGGTAAACCAGTAACCATCTTCTCCATAGTTGATAAGGTTTTGAAATTTAGATGTCCTAACCTTCTATGCCATATTTCATTTATGTTTGCAGCTTCATGAATTAAAGCTTGAATAGGTCCACTAGGTTATGAATTTAATTCATACAAATACCCTTTTCTCTTACCAATCAACTTTGCCTTCTTAATTGAGGAATTCTTAGCCCAGGTTATTACTTTACCGTCCATGAATGCAACATTATGTCCATCATCTTCAAGTGTTGTAACCGAGATTAGATTTCTTTTTATTCCTAGTACATAGAGTACTCCTTTGAGAAGAAGAGAATTTCCTGATTTTAGTTTCAAGGTGTAGTTTCCAATACCTTTGACGGAATGTGCTAAATTATCACCAATGGTGACTTTGCCATTAACCTTTTCTGATATAGAGTTTAGTGCTTCTTTGTATCCTGTTATATGTGTAGAAGATCCACTATCAATTACCCATGCCTTACTTGAGACTTCATTTGATAGTGACGAATACAATACATGATTCTCGGGATCATAGTTATGTTCTTCCCTAGTAACATTTGTACATATCACTTGTTTAGAATTCTCAGGGCAATTAAATCCATAGTGTCCAAACTTTTCACATTTGAAGCACTTTATTTTGGATAGATCTTTCTTAGATTTGTCATTCTTTTCATTGCCCCTTTTCTTCTTGCCCTTATAGGAGTTTGTATTAAGAACATGAAGTTCTTCACCCTATGTTTTCAATTTCCCTCCTTTCTTTAGTTTTTTGGATTCTTCTTGAAGACAATCTCCCTTAAGTCTGTTGGAGTCAGAAAATTTATCTCTGGCACTTACTCCTTGTGCAAAAGTTTCCCATGAATTTGGTAATCCATCTATAGCCATCAGTGTTAGTTCTGTGTCACTAATGATGGTTCCTATACTTGAAAGTTCATCTCTTAGGCTGGCAACCCTTAGGAAGTATGAATTCATCGATTCTCCCTTCTTTGTTTGAATGTGATTTAGTTGCCTTTTTAGTGCGACAACTCTAGTTGCATTGCTAACCTCATATGCATTTAGTAGTGCATTCATCATAGAAATGCTGTTTGATGTTTTGTAAGCATGGGTACGATATCATTTTTCACTCCATTTAATATGATCTGGATGACTTTCCTATTTCCTTTAATCCAAAATGATTAATGAGGTTCAACTGTAGGTTGTTTGGATGCTGATTCAACAAATCGTTTTACATCATTTTCTTCAAGAATCATCATGATTCTGAATTTCCAGGCATCAAAGTGTTCTTTCCCATCAAACTTATTGTCGAGTCTAATTGTGTATGCAATTGAAGATAGGAGAATGATGCTAGATATATATAAGGTCTGATTACTTAATTTGCAGAGCCTAGGTTCGATTACCAGAGCTCTGATACCATGTAAAGCTTTTGCAAATTCTGTACTAAAACTTAGACTTCCATAATATCCTTTGTATTGCTGAAGATAATCTTCTTAAGGTTTTGAAGGTAGGAGGAGTTATCACCTTTAACTCTGATCTGAACTTGATTTTATATCTGCAATGTATTAGTATAGGTATTATTGGTTGAGAGAGCAGACTTTTTATTATTGTGTGTCCTCAAACTACAATAATGCCTACCATATATATCAAGACCAAAGGGCATGTCCCTTAAAGGAACATGACCTTCCTTAGGTTGGCCCAAACACCGCTTGAGATAATCGACGCCTCAAGAAACAAATTAATTGCTTAACTAATATAATAAATTTGTTATGGTTAGTTCAAAATGTAGTTTTTTCCAAGGATCGCCGCCTATCTTATGGTCAAGTCTAGTGCATATAAAGGCTAACATATGATATAATGGAAGAAGATTGAGGTGTGGTCTACACTTCTCAGACCAGTAGGATTATCATGGTTAATATTTACCAGTGACATCCAAAAAACTCATTTTGGACTAAAGGTCACACTTTTAATGTCAAAAGCTATCATTTGCATGCATTCCCATACACCAAGCACTTTTATTTAAAAAAAAAAAGTGTTAAAGGTGCTCATGGAAAGTTATTTCGAGTTTACATCCAAACACCATCGAGAAGGTTTTCAAACTGAAGGAGACTCCAGAATGTGCTAATCTACAAAGAAGAATTCACGACAACTTGAATGAGAAAAAACTTGATCACACCAAGTTTTCAAATGACAGTGGACAATTTGTCAAAGAGAGTCAGAGGCTATCAAAAGACACAACACCATGGTTATCAACGTGAATGGAGTGGCACAAAATACAAGAACTCCCAATCTTGTTATCATCTGGGATTGCATCACCAAGTACAAGGCCCTTCAGAACAATCTCTAGGATTGTTTCAATTCTCTTCCCAATTTCCGCTTTTTCTTCTTTCATGTTTGTAGTTGGAGAGGATGCATTGCATGAAAAGATGTAATTACATGTAGTGCGAGTTACATGTGTGGAAAAAGCTCTAATGGGAGTTGCATGTGCAGTTGCATGTAACCCTATAATTCCTTTTCTTGTTAGACTAGGTCAAAGTTGGTTGAGTTGCTCCCACTTTTTCCTCCACCTTTTTCTCAACTCTTGTGCCTATATAAAGGAGTGCCCCCTCATTGTAAAAATCTTCTTTATCTTTATGCAAGAGAGCTCTGGAGAAATTGTGCTAGCAGAGCTTTGTTTGTTTAGCACTATTTTGATTGAAAGTGAATACAAAGGAGCATTTGAGACTTAACTTTGATTAAGTGAGACTGTTATTTGTGTGAGTTATAAGCTTTGTCTATAATTCATCTAAGTTATCTTTGATTCATGTTATCTTGTGTTTTTGGTAATTGTATCTTGTGAATCGAATATAAAAGAGTTAAGAAGCAATTGGAGTCTGAGCTTTGACCATGAGCAATTGTGGAAATATATACCTAGAAGCTTTGTCTGTAGCTTATACTTCTTTCTTAATTCCTAAAATAGTTAAGTTATTCTTAATTTTAGGAGTCTTTGTGCCCTAATTGTAAAACATTTCCATATAGAAGTACGACCGGACTTAGAGCCAAACCGGTACATTTTCAGCTAGCCTTTGAGTTAGTAAAAGTTTATCGGTATCACTATTTCCAGCTTTAGATAGAAGTGTAGAGTCTCACTTTACCCATTATTCGCTCTACGAGTAAGTGGATTCTTTCTTGAAAGATAAGAATAAAGGATATTAGTAACACCCTTTTTAAAAACTCTCTCAACTTCTTGCTTACCTTGAGTTGATCAAAGGAACAGTGAGAAGGGGGAGCCTTCCCTTTAAGGTAGGAGAGACTCTTTCTTATAGTTGTGGCTGGTCATCCTATTTTGTAATTGGACTTTTACCCAAAATTGTCGGTCGCAAAATATCCACCCAACAGTACTTCAAATGATAGCCTCTCTGGAGGAGGAGAAACTGCATAATTATTTGCAGCATTGGGATACGGTCGCCTTGGAATATCCTTGTATGGAGCTGCAAACGACCCTTGGGATATTTTCTTTTTGAATGCAAGAAGTTCATTTGCTAACTTCTGAACTAGTGAATCAAACACAACCGATATAGAAGATTTTGGAAGGGAATTGTTCTTAAATCGATTGGAATCTTCATGAATTTTTCCTGCAAGTATCAAAATCATCTTCAATCTCAGTTGCCAAAGATTGTGCAAGAGCCAATGTTGTAGGGGCAACTCTTCTTAGCAAATAGACGACTTTAGGAAGTTGAGTGTTGATGAAGAAATACTCAAATATATAGCAGTAGGTTGAGAAGCAACATGAATTCAATTGATTAGTTTATTGAATTTAGCAATAAACTCTCGCATTTCATCATTTGCTTCCTTTTTCATTTGTGTAAGCAGTGCTAAGAGAGCATGCTCATCTTCTACAGGCTTGAACCTTTCAAGAAACTTGAAGTGCAAAGATGCCAAATCTATGATGGAATTGGGTTCCAAGTTATAAAACCAATCAGCCATCTCTCTAATCATTCACATCATATCCCTTCTCAATGCTTTGTATTGTCTTGGATTTTTCTCCACTCTCCTTTGGTATTGTTGCTGTCTCTCCCATGCTTCTTCTTTTTGAAGTCTTGGTTTCCCTCTCAATGTGCATGGCACATGTGTAGGCATCGGTGTAGGAGGATGGTGGTACCACCTTCATCTTTTTCTGTAGGGATGGAGGCTGCCCTTCAATAAACCACCGTTTCTTCAATCCATTTACTAGTTTATTTTCCAATTTGCCTATTAGTTCTTTCACTCTCAATTGTAGGCTTGCATTGATTCATTCTTTGCTTGCCTAGTGTTACATATCTCTGTGACTATTTCATCATTATCCGGTAATAATTTAAATTATTCTTTAGATGCCATTCAAAGGTCCTTCCTTGACGCGTTCTTGCTGGTCTCTAGCTCCATGTACTAGTTGACAACAATCCCCGTTAGAGTGGTCAGAAATGCTTTAAATCACTCATCCTGAGCATTCTCTCCATTTGCTTGCCATACAATTATAAATGTTTTGCAGTGACGTGCTGGATTGTCTAACCCATCACCTGTGAATCTGGGAAGTTTTTGTTTCTCTGGTATTCTAGCCATTCTAGTATGTCGACTACTTCCTTGTGTGTTTACCTTAAGCAAGGTTACTTCTCCTCCTTGAGCCTCTTCTTTTGTGCGATTGAAGCTTCCTTTGTGGCTTGAATGGTATTCTCAGCATGCTGGTTTTTCCGAGTCTATCCAGTTAACCCTCGTTCCTAGCTCTTTCAAGATCACAAAGTTTCCTAATTTCCTAATGATAGTTAGATTCAAGTTTTTTTGCTTCTTGTGTTGGTTCCTTTAATTGACAAGCAAGTTCTTTTAGATGGCGACGCCTTTCCTCTTGCTCCTTGATACATAAGGCTCATCATAGTGCAACTTCTCCCTCGAAATAGTTTCTTCTTCTAGTAAATGCCTTGGATCTTTATTTGGGATTTAGGGACATTAATTGTTTCGTTGGATCGGTGTTCTACACCATTAAGTATCTCTCTCCTGTGCTTTGTGTTGGTTCCTTTTGGCAAATTGTTGGAGCACTTGTTGCCTCCATTATTCACGTAGTACTTTGACCAATTCGTCCTCCAACTATATACTAGATTCCTTGCCAGTAACTAATGTATCTGTCCAAGGAGATCATACACTACTGATGAGACTAAAAGTTCATCCTGTACCATGCTCTTAGGAACTGCTTTCTCTCTCGGGCTTCCTTTAGCACGTGCTGGTCAACAAAAACTTCCCATGCATGCACTAAGTCTTGTATTACTTGATCCTCCCTTGTTACTTCTTCATCTTTCCTGTCACTATTTGTGACTAGTACTTGTTGTAGGAATGAGCGACTCATCACTCCATTGCCTTTATTGTCATAAAGTTATCATAGGACCTCCAGGTTCGAAAATAGACAACGATGCCAAAAATGTAGATGGGTTCTATCAAGACAGTATAATGTGACTTACTAGTACTAATGCTTCTACCTACCATACCATTGCTCAGTACTAACTACAACACACAACAAATATGTCAACAAAATACCATGCAATGCGACGGAATGCTTTTATTATATTGATTTCAAAATAGTCCATAGAAAATCTACCTTTATATTGATTTTTAACTACTCAACACTCTAACTAATAACTTTTAACAATAGATATACTAATGGTTTGTTACCGCTCTACAAAACCAAAGGAAAACGGGCTAATGGCACGATGAAATTCACTAACCTAGAAAAGGGGACATGACAAGAAACTATATAAGACCAAGGCTTTCTCAGTTGTAATATTAGTTTTAGAGTAGAGTAGGAGGAAACTTGAGAGATTGTTGCAATAATACTCCCAAAATTGTTCATAAACCATTCTTGGTTTTCATGGTCGATTACTTGTATTGGTTTAGAGAATTGCTTGGTTTCTACATTTCCTCGCAATTTTTTTATAGTAGAAGTAGAAGTAGAAGTAGATGAACAGAAGATGTTATTGCCATTGAATTTATAGAGAAACTAACATCCATACGTTTTGGTATTGCTGATTGAAGTATGAGTGCAAGGTTAGTTTGGGGCTTTTTGCAAGCATCTAACTTCAATTGAAGATATTCTTTTGGATTGCACTATTGTTGGGTTTTCAAGTGAATGTTGAAAATATGAAAATCATTCTTGCATCCTTAGAAGCAAGCACCCTCCTATGCATAGTTGACATGACAAAGCAAAGACTAGTTAAAGGTTTCATTTCACCACTTAAATTGTTACAGCTAGGTTAGATTCCTAAGTTCTTTGCGTATTTGCAATTTGTTTATTAGAAGTAGGTGAAGAGATCTAATTGCTAGATCATCCACATTTGCAAAGTTGATATCCATTAACCGAATATTGTAAGTCCCTTTGTGATACCAACATATCACATCATTGCAACTGAGTGAGAGTCCACAATAAGAGGGAACATTGTTGTTGTCTCATTTGATCGCACAATCCACATACATTGTTTAACATATGAGCTTCCTTATTCAAGATAGAGTTGGAGATTTGGTGTTTCATTTGGATACAAAGTATTTGATTCTGCATGTTGAAGTGGTCATAAAACTACCATGAACACCATCCTACATCAGGTGGATTTTGCTTGACATCCTTTTGCACTTTTGGGGATAGATTAGCTTGATTGACACCATAAACATGGATAGAAGGGGTTAATTATTCTTTAGAAGAATTTGATGAAATTTGTGCAAGTGGGATCAATGGATTATTAAAAACTACATTAACATGGAGTAGTAGAAATAAAGAATATAACAATGCCAATAATAGAGAAACAAGAAGCATGTTGGAAGTGAAGAGTATAAAAAAAAATGTTTTGGGTAATTAGAAATAAAGTAATTAATATTGATAGTTACATCATGAGTAGGGAACCCAACTGTTATAGTAAGAAATAGGAATTTGTATGCTGTAAGAGAAAGCCTATAGTGGAAAACATAGAAAGTATTTGATTATTTAATTGTAGTTCAAAATCTTGTTCTATGCCACTTATCAGCGAGGCAAAAAAAGGTTTTCTTGACAAATATCAGAGATAAATTGGTAACTTCTTGGGAAAATATTGAGAATTTTAGAAGTGACTTAAATTTAATTTAAAATGCATTTTTTGCAAAATTCAATAAGGAGATGCATCTAGTGAGTCATTAACTGAGTAAACAAACCAAAAAAGCTGATCTAGCTATTATATAAATGCAATATGTAACAAAATCTCATCCTTAGGTGGAATATCAATGGCTGGCAGCTATAGTCAGTGACTTTGGACTCTGAAGCAAACTAAAAATAGAGAATTGTGATTGTAAAAAGATAAACAAATACAAATGTCAAGTACAATATTAAATTAGTCGACATCTTCCTCTTCCCCTTCCCAATAGCTCTGGTAAAAACTATGGGAGTGAGAGGGGGTCGAGCCCTAGCACTCCACTGTGGTTGTGGTTGTGGTTGTGGTTGTAGTTGTGTCTCGATATGCATCCTAGATGTCGGTGGTGTTGGTGCTAGTGGTGACTCCTCATTATCTATATCCTCACTCTTAGTGTCCTAAGTGTCCTCACTCTCACTACCCTCCTCTTGAATGTCATCCAATCTCGGTGCAAAACCACCCTCTTTCGAATTGGTATTTTCTTGAAAAATCTCTTCGAATCCACTTCAAATCTACTTGCTATCAATCTTGAAGGCTTCCAATGACAATTTCTCTCCACCAAACCCTTCTCTCCTCCAAAGGATGTAAGTTTTAAAATGGGCCACTAAATGGTATCTCGCTTGGCTACCCTTGAGATTTTTTCAACTTCTCGGGAGAAGTATATTGTCAAAAAAGTCTGAACATAGCCGACAGGATTAGTCGAAAGGTTGCATGATGGTTGAGTCACCCCTTCCGGAGATAAATGTACATCGTCCAAATTGAACTATGATTCACCATTGTACTTGTGATTGTATACTCCGCTTATATGAATAAAGTTCTATCATGTTCTGTGTCATATTCTAGTCTCTTAATTCAATAACTATCTGTTTATGCTATACGGTAAACATTGGGCGCCGTTGCCAGGGACAATTCTAAATGGAGAGGACTGAAAAAGTCTAATATTCAGGAAGACCATTGGTGCTACCTGATGAACCTGGTTAAGAGTAGGCTCACGGGATCGAGCCGCGCGTATAATATCTCCTTTTCGCAGGTAGCAATGGTGAATGAGATCATGATCGGGAGGGTGTATGACTGGGCCTCATTATTGGCGGAACACATGTATGAGTTCATGACTCTACACCACAAGACATTTTACATGCCCCATTATGCTATTGGATTATTCCTTGATATGACAACACAAATGATTTCCCTTAACAGGTTGGAGGTCAAGCTTGGCCCACTCGCTTTAGGTGAACCCCCGATGATGCAGTGGAAGCATTTAGACACACCAGGCAGGCAGAAGGCCATAGTTGGGCATAAGCGACCTAGGCAGGAGTTGGATGTAGGCTTGAAACATGGGAATACAGATAGTAGCCGATAGGAGACATCATCTGATGATAGTGAGACAAACGAAGAGGAAGAAGATATGGAGGATGACGAACAAGTTGAAGTCATTACCGTGACACCACTACTATTCTACAGCCCACCCTCTCAGCTACATCTCATTTGGCCCCTTTAGGTACGCATATTCTAGGTTTTGGACAGTTTGGGCAACCCGTAGTTATGACTCCTATCACAGTAGCAACTGCTCCACCAGTACCTGCAGAGATCCCAACCATTCTAGAGGCAGTGGCCACATTATAGACAGGGTCTCCCCTATCACCACCTATAGCCATACCGGACGAGGTGATGGAGTTACCAGTGCAAAAGGTACCTGAGAGTTCATGGGCATCTTTGGTTTGATTGGAGGTAGTTGGTTCAAATGGTGTGGTTACTATAGATGCTATGTTATTGGCTACTTGTGAGGGTATGAGTACAATGCAAGACTTGAGTGAGTAGGACTTGCGTGCATACTTGAGTCGAACGTTTAGTATCAGATCGGTAGCACCGACATCTCGTATTCTCTTGCCTACAAGAGAAGTATCCCAAGAGATGGATCTGATGACCCTGGAGGAGGAAAGTCACCCCACAGATGCAATTGAGCTACCACCTGCACCTCCGCCAGACAATATTGCTGAGAGGATTATAGAGGTAGTGGAGGCAATGATGGGCACATAGGAGCAACCTATGTCAGGCCCATTCACGGCCATAGGGGAGGATGTCGAAGTATACTGGGCTAATATGGCGACTCGAGGTTGGCAAGTAATGATTTCCGCGCAGACACGCATTAGAGATAGTGGTGTAGGAGTTGGAGTAGGTTCTATCCTTCATGCAAGTTGGTAGCCTAGCTGCCTTTTCTGTATGCTTCGAGGCACGAGGGTGGTTGAACACGGAGACTCTGGGGATGAGGCAGAAGTTGACTGCTATGTAGCTTGTAGTAGAGAGATGAGTTGAGAACTTGATGCAGGAGATAGTATAGGTGTATCGAGATGCATATTGTATCTTAAGGCTCTAAGATTCAATTTGGACAATGTACATATATCTTCTGGAGGGGTGACTCAATCGTTACGCAACCTTTGGATACTAACTAATCTCATTGGCTCTGTTTAGACTTTGCTAACATCATCCCCCTGAAAAGAAAATTCGTCTCTGTACAACAAAATAGAGACAACTAAACAACTAAGTACATCAAAATAAGACTAAGAAGAAGAAGGGTGTGTCCCTGGTGGAGCGAGTGTAGTAGCCATCCTCTGTGCCCGTAACTTGTTCAATTGTGCCTGCAACTTGTGCACTTGCTGGGTTTGGGTGTTCAAATCCGCCTTAGCCTGCATTTGAATCTCTAAGGCTCTCTTCATCATCTCAGCTATGTTGCGAAGCTCCACCTCTTTTGTATCTGACTCCATTTGTAGCCGACAGTTGGCTTGCTTTGCCTCCTTCAATTGAGATACGAATGTTACCTTCTTTGATTCCCTCTCAACAATGAGTGACGCTTGCTCTGTCTCCCAAGCTGATTGCTACGTAGCCGAACTAGCACCCACAACCACTAATCTAGTAGCTGTCTCCTCCCAAGCCCTCTCTATTGCTACCTGATATGTCTAGTTCTTCTGTAGAACATAGTATGCATCCCGATATACCTGTTCTATCTTCTGCATTAGGTTCTCAACTCGGCTCTCTACTATAGGCTCCGTAGCAATTCACTCCTGCCTCATCTCCAAAGTCTCCATGTTTGGCCAACCTCGTGCTTCGAAGCATACTAAAAAGGCAGCTGGGCAACCAACTCGCATGAAGGATAGAACTTGCTCCAACTCTTGCACCACCGTCTCTAGTGCACATGTCTATGTGGAAATCACTGCTTGGCGACCTCGAGTCCCCATGTCAGCCAAGTATGCCTCGACATCTTCCCTTATGGCCGTGAATGGGCTTGATGTGGGCTGCTCTTGTGTGCCCTTCGGTGCCTCCACTACCTTTAACATCCTCTCAACAGTGTTGTCCGACGGAGGTGGAGGTGGTAGCTCAACTGCATCAGTGGGGTGACTCTCCTCCTCCAGGGCTATTGGATCCATCTCTTAAGATACTTCTCTTATAGGCGAGAGAATACTAGATGCCGACACTACTGGTTTGATGCTAAACCTCCAACTCAAGTACGTACTCATGTCCTGCTCACTCATGTCTTGCACTGTACTCATACACTCACTGGTAGCCAATAATGTAGTATCTATAGTGACCACAATATCTGAAACCAACTACCTCTAGTCGAACTTGATGTGCCCTCAAACTCTCACGTACCTCCTGCGCTGGTAACTCCATCACCTCGTCTAGCATGGATGTAGTTGGTGATAGGGGAGACCCTGTCTGTAATGTAGCGACTACCTCTAGAATGATTGGGATCTTTGTGGGTACTGGCAAAGCTGCTGCTACTGCAACAAAGTCATAACTACAGGTTGACCAAATTGTCCAAAACCCTGAATATGCATACCTACAAGGGCCAAATGAGATGTAGCTGAGAGGCCAGGCCGTGGGAATAGCAATGGTGTCATGGTAATGACTTCAACCTATTCGTCATCTTCCATATCCTCTTCCTCTTCATATGTCTCACTATCGTTAGATGGTGTCTCGTGTCGATTGCTATTTGTACTCCCATGTTTCGAGCTTGCATCCAACTGGTGCCTAGGTTGCTTCTGCCAAACTGTGGCGTTCTACCCATCTGGTGTGTCAAAATGCTTCCATTGCATGATCGGGGGCTCACCTGGAGTGAGTGGGCCAAGCTTGACCTCCAACCTGTCAAGGGGAATCATCCATGTTGTCGCATCAAGGAATATTGGAATAGCATAATGGGGCATGTAAATGTGCTGTATTGTAGCATCATGAACTCATACATGCGTTTCGCTAGTAATGCGGCGTAGTCATACACCCTCTCGGTCATGATCCCATTCATTGTAGCTACCTGTGGGAAGGAGATATTAGACGCACAGTTCAATCCCGTGAGCCTACTCTTAACCAGGTCCATGAGGCAGCGCCAATGTCCTTCTTGAATATTAGACTTTTTTTGTCGTCTCCCTTTAGAAGTCTATGTCAATGAAGAGATCCATAGAGATTCAGATGCAGGCTATGGCAGATCTGAACAGCCAAACCCAGTAGGTGCACGAGTTGTAGGTACAATCGAAGGAGTTACGAGCATAGAGTACAGCTACTACACCCACTCCACGAGGAAAGCACCCTTCTTCTTTTTAGTGTTATTTTGCTGTACTTAGTTGTTTGGTTGTCTATATTTTGTTGTCCAGAGACGACTTTTCTTTTGGGGGGGATGATGTTGTCTGTAAAGTCTAAACACAACCGACGGGATTACTTAGTGTCTGAATGGTTGCGTGACGATTGAGTCACCCCTTCGGGAGATGTATTTACATTGTCTGAATTGAACTATGAATCATCATTGTACTCATGATTGTATACTCTACTTATATGAATAAAGTGCTATCTTGTTCTGTGTCATATTCTAGTCTCTTAATGCAATAACTATCCATTTACCCTGTACAATAAACAAAGTATGCCACTTCTCGGCCCAGATTTTGACGTGAAAACTATGTATTTTCTCACCACTCCAAACTTCTCGCAAAGAATTTGATATATCGACCACTTATTGGAGCTATTTTGAAGAATTATTTAACTTATATTCCCATGAATGATGAAAGAAAAAGGAATTTTGACACAAAATGTGAAGTATTGCATATATGTAGGTTTTATTGTGAAAAAAAAGATCTATAATCTTTATTCAGATTATTTCAAGAGAAGTTGTATTTGTTGAAGTATTCTATGAAAGATCTTTAGAAGAAAGGAAAAGAAAATAGAAGTCTCTTTTGAATAAAGAAAAGGAAAATAAAAGTTAATGCACGGTCTGGGTTCAAGAAAAAAGAGCTGAATGTTCAAGATCCATATCAAGTTCAAATTGTTACATGAAGTAAGATGGTAATTCTATCTCATCTTCCATATATAATTTTAGATCTTGATTTTGAAAGAATATTGACAAGAAGTCAAATTAGGGATGGTGAATTGGTTAATTATACATTTTATTCAAATATTGAGATGGAATTTATTGAGTTTGAAAAGAGAGATGAAACAAAGATCAAATCAATGAAAGAAGAGATTAATGCTATTGAAAGAAATAGACTTCGGGACCTTGTAGAGCTACCAAGAGACATAGAGTGATAGGAAATAATTAGGTTTACAAAACAAAGAACAAGAGTATTGTACTTTGAAAGATACAAAGCTAAGTTGGTTGAAAAAGAAGACAATCAAAGGTATTATTTAGATTAAGAATAGACCAATGTAATTGTTGCTAGGGATGACACTATACTATTAATATTGTCAATAGTAATACAAGATGGATGAAAACTACAATTAGATGTGAAGAGTGCATTAATGAATGGATACGTTGAAGATGAATTATATTTCCATCCTCCACAAGAATTTTAAGGTGGCAAAGAATAATATATTTATAAGTTAAGCATATTATGGTTTGAAACAAGCAACAAGAATATGGTTTTAACCTTTGAAGAATTGATATCTAGTTTTTGGCAAATGGATATGTGAGAAGCAAGGTTGAGCTTACACTGTATTTCAAGAAGGCAGTGAAACCAAATATGTATATGTATGTTGATTACTCCTCTTTAGATTAACCTCATTGATAGATCATCCAATTTCCAGGAGCTTTTGCAACACGTTTGGTCTTTTTTTGATTATGAAGGCTTCAAAAATCAAGCAAAGAACGGACTGTGAAGGCTTCAAAAATCAAGCAAAGACTCGACAGAAAGCAAAACAAAAATGACTTGACGAAGGCCTTCAGTAAAACAATTTGATATTCGAATTGAAATGAATTGATTGATCAACACTAAGCAATTGAATATCAAATTCAAGCTTAGAGAAACACAAAACTAGCTTGAAAAAGTTTCGTGCTGTTACCAACATTTTGTGGTGACAAAATGCAGGACAATAGTTGGCTCTGTCTGGGGAATGTTACTTGTTTGTTCTTGGAAACAAAGAGTGACATAGAATCCAGTTCTCTAAGTGCCTTTATCCACTCCATTGGGCAATAGAGTCAGGCGACAAAAGAAAACAAAAGCTAAGCTAAAGACTCAAAAACCAAAACTGTGTACAAGGGGTACTTATCTGATAATTATTGGAAGTAATGTTTTAGATGTTGTCCACTATAAGGCAGTGGCATTGGTGTTCCATCATGGTGTACGAGCCAGAAACTGTTTTCACCCGCAATCTGATGAATTGTGGAAGGACCTTGCCAAAGAGAATCAAATTTTCCATGCATTCCTTTTCGTTCTCGCTTCGTGTCCTAGAGTAGGACAAGATCACCAATTTGAAATTCTCTATATTTGGCCTTCTTATCAAACATAACTTTCACTTGTTGCTGATGATTAGTAAGCGTATCAACCACTTCTTTTCTTTGTTTCTCCAACTGCTGAAGAAACATAATTTTGTTATCCAGTGCATCTGAATAAGTTTCATCTTCAATAGCACATACCAACTTGAGAGTGGGAAGCTCTAAAGTTATTGGAATTTCAACATTGACCCCATATAACAATTGAGAGGGTGACATTCCAATTGCTCGCTTCGGAGGGATCCGATCTGCCCACAAAGCGTGAAACAAAGCTTTGTGCCAAGTTCACTGATTTGAATCAATCAACTTCTTTATAATGTTCACCAGATTTTTGTTGCTTGATTCCGCTTGACCATTACCTTGAGGGTAATAATCAGATGCATGTGCCAAGGTAACTCCATGATTGAAACAAAATTCAGTAACCTCCTTAGAAGAAAAAGCAGCTGCATTTTTTGCGACAATCTTATTCAGAACACCAAAACGTGAGATGATGTTCTGCTTCAAGAAGTCACAAATAATCTCTGATGTAGAGCCTTTCACCGGGATTGCTTCGACCCATTTGGTGAAGTAATCCGTTGCTGCTAGTATGTAAGTATGACCTTTGCTGGAAGGTGGATTAATTGTACCAATGAAATCAATTCCCCATTGTTGAAATGACTCATCAATTACTACTGGTTTTAATGGAAGAGCAGCAAGTTTCTGCTTACCAACAAACTGTTGACATAACTCACATTTCCTTACCCATTGGTATACATCTTGAAAAAGCGTGGGCCAATAATATTGTGCTTTCAAAATCTTATGAGTAGTGACAGGTGCTGAGAAATGTCCACCACATGCTTGATTGTGAAAAGAATCCAAAAGTCGGACTTGCTGACTTTTATCAACACACCTTAAAAATGTTCCATCCAATGCTCGCTTGAAGAGACCATTTTCCCAAAGAACAAAACTAGAAGCTTTCAACTTGAGAGTCCTTTTCTCTTTGTATGTTGAATGAGGAGGACATTTGCTCTAACTTAAATAATAAGCCATGTAAGAGAACTAATCATCTGTTGTACTAACAAACAATACAGTAGGAAGTGAGGAGGAATTCTCATCTTCCACTTGTAATGGTTCATTTTCACCCATAAGCTGACAAAGTCCCTTACCACGAACTAACTTGGTAGGGCGTATCTCCATATCATACTCTTGAATCTTAGCAATCCAAATCCCTCTTTTTGTACCAAAATCTTGCTGAGTTAGGATAGTCTTGACTGTAGTATTTGGAGCTAGAGAAATGATATGAGAATTCAAAATATAGAATCTAAAATGCTTCACTGCCTTGACAACAGCATAATCATGTTCCTCCATTTGGCAATATTTCAACTCATGAGCTTTCAGAGGACAACTCATAAATGAAATAGGTGATTCAACACTTCCATTATTTTTTTGCATCAGAATAGCAGAAAGGGTATGCTTTGAAGCATAACTATACATAATAAAGCTTTTAGAGTAATTAGGACATACCAACACAGGAGCATGTGCTATAGCGTCCTCGATTTCTGCAAATGCTTTCTTTCTTGATTCTAATGGAAAGCAGTCTTGCCTTTCATCATCTCAACAATGTGACGAGTAAGTTCAGCAAAGTCTGGCACAAATCTTCTGAGAAAATTCAACTTTCTGAAGAAAGAATGAACTGCTGTCTTACTTGATGGTAGAGATAGATTTTGAATTGCTATCACCCTCTCAGGATCAATCTTAATGCCTTCCTTTGACACAATGTGTCCTAGGAGTTTTCCCTCCATCAAACCAAAAACGGACTTCTTGGTATTCAAAGACACGCCATGTTGCCTACACCTTTCCAAAACTTGTCGTAAATGTAAGAAATGATCTTGACGTTTCTTGGAATAAACAGTCAAGTCATCTAAGTACACAACAATATTATCATTGATTAAACCATCAAAAGAAAGATCCATTACTCTTTGAAAAGTCACTCCAGCATTAATAAGGCCAAAAGGCATCTGCCTATATGCAAAAGTACCCCATGGGGTAGTAAATGCTGTCTTATATTGATCATCTTCGCGGACCTCAATTTGATTATATCCAGAAAAGCCGTCAAGCATAGACAACATCTCAGAACCAGTGACAGCTTGCAATACTTGATCCATGACAGGCAATGGATAATTATCTTTAAGAGATGCTTGATTAAGATTGCGGAAATCCACACATGCGAATCTTGCCATTCTTCTTTCTAACAGGAACAATATTGGCTACCCAAGATGAATGATGAATAGGAAAAGTGATACCTACTTCAAGCATCTTCTGAATTTCAGCCAGGATAGTACCTGAAATCTTAGGATTGTATTGCCTCTGCTTTTGATGGAAAGGAGTTGCACCAAATTTCAAAGGAATATCATGCTGTACTTCTTTAGGATGGAAAGATTTCAGATCTTCATAAAAATAAGCTAGGACATCTCTATATTCACGAAGAAGAGCAATGAACTTTTCTTTTTCTTCCTTTGTACACCAATTTCCAGTGTTCACCAGCTTTGGGTGTTCATCTGTTCCAATGTTATGTTTCTCATAATGTTCCATGGACTTGGTTCTTTCCTTTTGTTGTTCTTTGATATATCTATCATCTTTATCAAACAATTTTTCCAAAAAAACCAAACCTTTAGGAATCTTGTTTCCTTTGAGTTGAATAACTTCATGACCGGTTTCTGGATCTACTTCAGAGAGCACTTCATTGGGATCACACTCACCTCCTTCAGAATACATTTCATTAAAACATTCTTTTGTTTCAAAAAAATTGATAATCTGATTATCATCATTGAATACTTACCAATGTTCACAATTATCCGGAATACTTGGTCGGTAGACGAACTGTATTTCGTAGATGTTATCTTCAAAATCCTGATGTGGGAGTAGAAGAGTAGCTGAAACTGCAAGCGTATCAGCTCTATCATTCAATTCTCTAGGGATGATTGAAATGTTGAAGGCATCAAAAAGCTTGATGTAATCCCAAGCTAAATCACGATAGTGTCTTAGTCGGTCATTTCTGGCTTGATATTGACCCTTAATTTGATACACTACCAATTCGGCATCACCTTTAACATGCAGGTTTTGAATTCCTCTAGCCTGCGCCATGTTTAATCCCAATATCAAGGCTTCATATTCAGCCGTGTTGTTGGTGATAGGAAACTGAATTTATACGAAAAAGGAAAGAATTCACCATCAGGAGAAATAAAAACAACTCCAGCACCGAATCCCATGGAAGCACAACTTCCATCAAATTCCATAACCCAAACAATAGTAGAACTACTTGTGTTGGCACCAGAATCATTTAGAATAATTCTTCCTTCAAGAGAATCAGTAGAATCACTCTCAGAATGCATTTCTTCATTCTTAAAACAATCCATAGGATCATCTTTAAGAATAGTTTTTTCATTAGGAATAACATCTTCCTCTATGGCATCAGCAAATCTCTTAGTATTTGATAACAGTGAAGATCTTTCAGAATCCGTCCAGTCTTTGGCAAATTCAGATATTTCATTGGCAAGTAGATAATAATTTTCCATCCCTGCTAATTCAAAGAGAATTTGAGCATGTGGATCATTGGATTTGACTACCACATACTTTGTTTCTCTTTTAGGATATAATTTCTGTATAACACCTTTAACAGGTATTCTAGCTTCAATCATATCCATGTTAAGTTCTCCTCCTACATCCTTATAGAAATTGCGACCAAGTAACATACCATAAGAAGCTGGTACATCAGCAACTAAGATCGTCATTTTGATCATTTTGTCTGGGAAGGACGCAAAGGCAAACTGAACATCTCTGATTTTCCCTTTCAGAGGCACTTGTTTGTTGTCTACAGAATAACAGCTACCAAAAGACTTAGTTAAGGTCAAACCTAAGGCATTTGCAACCTTGGCAGGCATGACATTATCAGAGGCACCTGAATCTATGACATAGTTACTTAACTTAAAAGCATTGATCAAAAGAGAAAGATAAAAAGGCTCAATCTTCCCTGGAATGGAGGATGGAATGGCCACTAAGTTATTTGGCATATTCTTGACTTCAGGAACAACCAAATGGGTCTGAGTAGGCTGGGATTCTTTGACAAATTTGTTGTCTATCTAGCTGATTTGGATAAGCTTGTAGGTATTCTACCTCTAACATTTGAATTTTGGTCTTCTTAGCATGATCTATGATATCAAAAGCTTGAAAGGAATTTGCTAAGGAAGAATTAAAATTTTCAGCCTTAGATTTAGACATACTAGGCTTTAAAACAGTAGATGCAGGAATAGTTTGATCAACACTTACTTGATTTTTAACTAGATCATTAGGTAGACTAGGCAATGGTGTCCCCCTCTTTGCAATAGTAACAGGCATCTGAGGAACATCCAATTTCTTTTCAGCCTCTTCTTGTTGTTGAGCCAGCTTAGTTTGTGAATGTGTCATCATTGCATAAACTTGTGCAAAATCAATTTCATGCTCTTCTTCAACATTCTATTACATATAACCAATAGTAGAGTCGCCAACTGCTTGAGAATCATCATGATACAGAGCAGCATTATCCTCGGAAGGATATTCATCTTGATTGTGATTTAGTGGATCAGCTTCAAAGTAACCATTAGCTGTGTTGCTTGGTGGTGCTTCGAGTGCAAGCCTCTCCGGAGGAGGAGGAAGCTTATTTTGATTCTTATTTGCAGCATTAGGATAAGGTTGCTTTGGAATATCCTTATATGGTGCTGCATATGAACCTTGAGATATCTGTTTCTTGAGAACAAGAAGTTCATTTGCCAGCTTTTGAACCAGTGGATCAGATGTACCCAACGAAGAGGATTCCGAGGAGAAATTATTCTTGAGTCGGCTAGCATCTTTGTGAATCTTTCCCGCAAGAATTAGATCATCTTCAATCTCAGTTGCCAAAGATTGTGCGAGAGCCAATGTTACAAGGGCAGCCCTTCGAAGTAAAAAGCTAACTTTAGGAAGTTGAGTGTTGATGAAGAAACACTTCAAATTCGCGGCAGTGGGTTGAGAAGCAGTAGGAATTCTATTAGCTAATTTATTGAACTTAGCAATAAATTCCTGCATTCCATCATTTGCCTCCTTCATTTGAGTAAGCTGTGCTAGGAAAGCATGCTCATCTTCTCCAGGCTTGAATCTTTCCAAGAACTTAGTATGCAGAGATGCTCAATCAGTGATGGAATTAGGTTCTAAATTATAGAATCAATCAGCTGCTATACCTTGTAAAGTCTCAATAAAGAGTTTTATAGATATATCTTCATGGTCAACACCAAAGACTCCTACAGCAATGTAGAAGGCTATAATGTGCTCATCAGGATGTTGCTTACTGTCTCCATAGAATTTGGGAAAATTCTTTTGAGAACCTTGAGGTAATGCATGCAATGGTGCTGCAAGATTTAATGGACTGAAAGCTGCTCCCCACGGACTAGCAGCCATAGAGATAATTGGAAGGTTAGTAGTAGCTAGTTGTAATTGTGCAACAAATAACAAGGGTTTGAGGAAAATCTGGGAATTTTCACTGGGCAAAGATGACTTCTTTTTAGGAGGAGGATAACTTGTAGTACGGGAGAGAGAGGGAATAGTAGTGAGTAAATCAAAACGAGCCTGTTGAGCCCAAAATGATCTGGTAGAGCTTGAAAAACTTTCTCCCTTCTTCCTCCTGGAATACACGTACTCAAAACTTGCCAGTGTGATAACTAGTAATGCCAATCAGAATAAGGAACTAAACTTCAAACGAAAGCTTGAGGCTTCCTAATGCGTTCGTTTTCCCCAGTAGAGTCACCAAAAAACTTTTGGGTGGATATTTTAAAACCGACAGTTTTGGGTAAAAATTCAGTTCCGAAATAGGATGACCAACCACAGCGTGTGAGACAGTCTCTCCTACGTTAAAGGGAAGGCTCCCCCTTCTTGTAAACAGGGTGTTACTAATATCTTTTCTTTTTAACTTTCAAAAAAGGATCCACTTACTGGTAGAACAAATAATGGGCAAAGTAAATCTCTAACTACACTTCTATCAAGAGTTGGAAACAGTGATACCGATAAATCTTCACTAATTCAAAGGCTAGCTCAAAATGTACCAGTTTGGCTCTAAGTCCGGTCGTACTTCTATATGGTAAAAGTTTTACAATTAGGGCACAAAGACTCTTAAAAGTAAGAACAATCTAACTATTTTGCGAATTAAGACAAAAATACAAGCTACAGACAGCTTCTAGCAATGGATTTTCAGAATTGTTCTTAGTCAAAGCTCGGGCTTCAATTTTTTCTTAACTCTTTTCAATTCAATCCACTAGAACAATTACCAATAAAACAAGATGATGCATCAAAGACAACTTGGATGAATCATAGACAAAGCTTACAATTCACTCAAATTACAATTTCTCTTAATCAAAGTTAAGTTTCAAATGCTCCTTTGTATTCACTTTCTCTCAAAATAGTGTTTTACACAAAGTTATGCTGGCACAATTTCTCTAGAGTTTTCTTGCATAAAGATAATGATCATTTTACAATATGAGGGGGCATTCCTTTATATAGGCAAAGAAGTTGAGAAAAAGGGGGAGGAAAAAGTGGGAGCAACTCAACCAACTTTGACCAAGTCTAACTACAGAAACTAAAAGGTTACATGCAACTGCACATGCAACTTGCATTACATCTTTTGCTCGCATCACATGCAATTACACTTTTTCATGTAATGCATTCTAAACAACTATGAAATAGAAACTATACAAGAATCTTAGAGATTGCTTCTTAATGCCTTGAATTTCACAATGACGTCACACATTGTGGGAAGATCAGCAATCTCCATAGTCTTTGATATGGCTTCAATTCTTTCTGCATTTTCATATGCTAATTGCACAGCTTTGGAATTTGCTGTTGTATTATCTAACAAGTGTTTTGTCAAGGATTTGTACAAAACAAACTTGTTCATTGTGTGCGAACCAAAATCTTCGGAATCTAGATCGGCATTGATCCTGATTGTATATTCTGAATTCACTCTCTCTGCTGCCAAAAGATTACCAAGATTATTAGTAACACGGCATCCCAATTTCTCCAAATCACAAGTAAGGCTTGTTTCAACTGCTTGACAATCTTCAAGAGCCACTTGCAATTTTGTGATCAATTTTCTTAATGTCTCTTCCTTGTAACCAATGAGACCTTGAAATTTGAAGAACATTTCATATGACGGAAGAACGTCACATGAGACCATAGCATTTAGATCAAATTTTATCATATCATCCCAATCCTCAAGGATTTCCTTCAAGTTATCTGCTTCTTGAGTCAAAGAAGAAATTAAGCTTAGTTCCATTTTGTTCATCTCTTTGACATGCCTTAGAACTGCAAGTGTTTCTGTGATAGCTCGAACTCCTTTAATAATGATTTCCTGTATCGAAGACTTAGTAGCTTCAATCAACCTTCTCCCTTTAGATGTTTGTGATGTAACAATAATATTTTGAAAAGATTGCTTTTGGATGACCTCATTCAAATGAGTTATTTCCTGTTTCAACTGATTCTTTTTTTCCCAAAGCTCATGATTGCTTTTTGATACATTTGTCAATGCATCTTGAGCATCTTATAAACAACTCAAACGAGATTGCTTTCTAACATCAACCTTAGTAAACTTGTAGTCAGAACGGGTAAACTCTTCAACAGTTTTATCTACTAATGGCTCAACAACCTCAACATATTTGGTTTTGTCGGAATCAACCAATATTCTGGAAACAATCTTATCTTTCAAAGATTTAGATTTAGTCTTCTTCATAGGAAGATTGTTCGGAGGAACAACCACTTTCCTTCTCTTTGTTGTTATTCTACTCAACCATGCAAGCAGGCTGAAACTTTCATCTGTAGAAGCAGGCACAGTGGAGACCATTGGCATTGATCCAGATTGTATATCTGTAGTGACTGAGCATGATTCAGTCTGTACCACTGAAGGCATAGGAACATGTTGAGAAGACTCTATCATGAAGAGTTCAAATCCTATCAAAGATGTATCAAGTTGGGAAACTTGACCACTGGTAAGAGTTGGAAAATCTTCAAACACATTTGCTAAGTGTTCATATTGTTCATGTGCAGGAACATGAGGAGCAACTGATGAAATAGGAAGAGCCATGGTGTTAACCTCCGAGATTGGAATGGAATGAGTGAAAACAGTAAAAAATGAATCTACATCATCATCAACCGCATGCAAAAATGGCTCTTCATGTAGAGAAGACGTGCAGGCTCGTGTAGGCTTTGGAGGAGATGTGATCCTAATTTCTCCTTCTTCATCTGAATCTTCTTTCTCGGATTCTATTTCCAACTCTTCTTCTGATTCTACTGTTGATTCTTGAATTGGTTCAGGAACTTGAGATGATTTTGTTCCTTTTCTGCTCTTTAATTTGAATTTGAGGGTATTCTTAGCATTTGAAGATGAGGCACCATCTTTCCCTATAATTTCCAATTGTGATTTCCTACCAGGAGGACCAAAACTTCCACAATCCAGGCCCATCTTAGGATTTACTCTTTTAAGGCCTTTACTTTTCAACCATTTGTTAGTGTTTACTAGGATAGATTGAAATTTGTCCATGATAGATGTACCTTCCTTTCGTTGCCATTGAATAGGGAAAGGACACTTCTTATCAAAACCGGCTTGATGAAATTCTGGATCAAGGATGTCGCCATCATCTTCAACTTGAAAATTTGGAGGGATTTCCAACATATTAAGATCGATTATTTGTTGCAAGGTTAACTTGCAATAATCCATCTTCATAATGTCAAGTTCTATTCTCATGTCAATCCAAATATCTTCAATGCGATGAACATGAGTATAAGCCCTTTTTATCTGAGAATTCATCTCTCGATAGTCAAAATCAAATCTAGCCTTGAACTTCTTCAATGTAATCAACTGGAACTCTAATTCCATATTCTTTGCTTTAGGCATAGAAATAATTGAATAGTTGCCAATAGATAAAGGCCTAGCTGAGGTAATGCCAAATCCGGGTCTATGTGAAGTATGCTGATCATTCTGCACTTCCATGAGTTGTCTTGCTAACTCCATTAGAATGATTTGATTTGTAGCATACCTAGGTAAGGTATACGACTCTCCTTTGAAATATCCAATTCTCAAGTATGTGAAAGTGGGAAATTGAAGAAAAATGTAGCCGTACTGGTTTACCTTTTCCCATGCTACATCAGATACTCTTTTGATAGACAACTGTTTGTTGAACAAACACCTGTAATGTCCAAAGAAGGCATCTTGGACTCTTCTGTAATGAAATTTACTATTAGCCAAAGTGATTTGATCAGAGTATTTCCAAATAGGTACTTGGAGACGATCTCCTTTTGGTAGAAAGACCTGAAAGTGATCCCATGGCAGCAGCAATGTAAACTAGATAAGAATTCATGTAAAAAGGTACTGATGTTCCTACATTGCATATCTGTTGGCATAGCGCAGTACTGATAAGCTCTCCCCAAAAGATGTGTTCTTTGTTCTCTATGATTTGAAACATAAATTTGTACATCCATGGCTCAAAATTGGAAGAATCCTTAAGACCACAGATCTTGCTAAGAAGGATGATGAGATCCTTGTATTCCTATTTAAAATTTGACCGATGAAGAGTCTTTGGCCACCTGGAAAAATTGCTTCTTTTGTTGTCTAACCAGTAAAGGTTGACATACTTCTGATAGTTGTTTTTTTGTTCATTCCAACAAGCCAATGATGATTCTTTGGTCAAATCAGCACATTTTGATTTGTGAGGAACTTTGAAGATTTGTTCAATAAATTTAGGGTCAAGGCTAATGATAACTTTGCCGTCAACATCTTTGATAGTCCTTGTTTTAGGAGTGAACCGCCGAGCGCATTTATAAACAAAATCAGGTTCTATAGCCGCTATGGGAAACGTAGAAACCAAACGGATGTTGCTTCTTCTAATACATTTCATTTCATGAGTATTTAGAGTTTCAGTCCTTTGTAGAAAATCAGCCATGTCTACATGACCAATCTTTGTGTCCAACACATTGTCCAAGATAGATGTAACTAAAGAAGGAGATGCGTGAGCCAATTCCTTATCATATTGATATTTCATTTTGCCCTTGGATTTGGATGGTGAGGACATATCTTGTGCTTGTGCTGCAACACAAAAATCCTAAAACACAAATACATCATCAGAAGGAATTTTCATGCAAGTGAATATCGAAGCAGCAGTGAAGATTCGAAAAGGAGTGACTTTTGAAGAGAAAAGTGAAATGGAATGAACGGAAAATGGAATGAAATGATATGGAAATGCAAATATGGAAAATGAAATGAAATGGAATGGAATGAAAATGTGCAAAGGTGAAACGCATGGGAATGCATGCAAAGTGAAAGTTGCTGATTTCAAAAATGACTTAATGTTTTCAAAGCTTTATTTTATGAAACATGCGTATATGTAAATGCAACATGTAACGGAAGGTGGAAGGTGAAATGAGATGTAAGTGCGAATGAAAGGTACACTTTACGTGTATATGCGGATGGATAGCATGTAAAGTATGTAATGAGGTGGAAACATGTACTTATTCATGTAAGCGCGAATGCATATGAGAAGATGAAAATGAAAAATAGAGGTGAGATAATGAGTTATATAGTCACTTTTGGAGGAAGGAATAAGTCAAAGTACACGGAAAGTGAAAATGACATCCTTTTGTCTTTTCAAAATATGACTTTTGATCAAAATCAGACCTTTTGGATGCAATTACACGTACGACATTTCGTGTAATCGTGTTGTGCGAATGGAAGTGAACAATGAAATGGATGAAAATGGAAATGGAAAATGGGATTACATGCATGTGCGGATGGCGAATGAGTTGAAAAAAATGTAATTGCATTTGTCGGATGAGATGTGGGATGAAATGACATGGAAATGGAATGTGAAAAATGATAATGCTTTTGCATGTAATGAAGGAAAAACAAGTTTTTGGGAAAAAACTTGCAACTTCTCCAAATGGAGAAAAACCGATAAACAAGCACACAAAACCAAAATAAAAGAAAAACCATACTTTTGAAAACAACTCAAAACATGCCAAGATGCAATGCACTTCAAAGATAAAATTTGAATTTGGAACTTGGGGAAGAACCAAAAACATCAAAATGAAAAAAAACTTCATATTTAAAGGAAAAATGCACATTCTAAGGCAAAGATTTTTACAAATGGCATCCATTCAACGATTTAATGCATAAAATCAACAAAGAAAAACATGAATTAAAATGCAAGAAAGAAGAGGTCCACTTACATGAAGAATAAGTGCCAAAAATGAAAGAAAAAGATGCTCTTTGTTTGAAATATTTTTCAAAAATGGTGAGAACTTTTCAAATCTTGTAAATTCCAATGATGAAGGGCAGCAAACAAGGAGATTATTGTGCAAGATGCCAAAACGTGCCCTAGATCCTCTCCCTTTTCCAACGTTTTGAAGATTTCAAGCTCTTGGGACATTTTTGCAAAAACGTGTTCCTCCAAGCAAAAACGTGTTTCTCTAAACAAATCGATTTGGTGTATTAACACCAAAATGATGATCACAATGTGATATAATCAGCAAATAAGGTAAAAACGATTTGATTCCAAGAAAAAGCGTGATCCAAATTTGAAGATTTATGGAGTTTTTTGCAAACTCGTGCCCTAGATTGGGAGATTTAAACATGTTTTTGGGCTCAATAAATTGATTTTTTATGGGGGCAAAATGATCACCAATCCAAAACACCTTGAATGCAAGTGATTTCATTCAAATCCATGGAAAAAACTCTCTAGTTATGATCAAAATTGGAGTTCTTTGGAGCAAGAACATATTTTCTTCACAAAATAGGACATTTTCATGTTCATTACATATTTTAAAACATGTTAGAAGGCAAAATCGGACCTTTTGGAGTCACTTACATGTTTTAAAAACATGTCTCACCTTTTTGATGCAAAAGCGCAAAAACTCAACTTTTCATGTCATTGCATCAAAAAGGTCCACTTTTACAAGTATTTGATCTAATGGCATGAAAGGTATCCTCAAAATGAGTTTTAATATGCAATAACATGAAAAGTTTCCACTTTTCATAGTTTTTTACATGCATTAGCACATAAAAAGTCCACTTTGAGGCATTTACATTATGTATTTCACTTAATTTTATAAAAATGTCATCCATATGGGTCAAAAATAACATTTATGCATCATATTAATCAATATAATACGTAAACATTATATTAAAGTAACATTTATACAAATATTTGATTTAAAAATAAAAAATTTAAAAAGTAACTATATAGATCTATAGTCACTTTAAGTGAAAAATTAAAAAGTAACTCAACTTAAATTTATAACATAAAGTGCACTATAGTCACTTTAAGTTATAAATTTAAATGAAAAGTAACTTAAATGTTATATTTAAAAAAAAGTGAATGTCAAAATGAAAATATAACATTATTTTTTAAAAATTCATGCTGTTGCACCTAAAATGTCCACTTTTGAGGCACTAAAATGACCATATCTCTTGATTGACAACTCCGATTGACCTCTAGGTTAGACCAAATCAAAAAGGAAATCGAAAGGCATGACATGAGCGAATCCAAAGGACTAAAACAAGCAAACGAGAACTCAAAAGCAAAGAACGAACTGTGAAGGCTTAAAAAATCAAGCAAAGGCTCGATAGAAAGCAAAACAAAAACAATTTGACGAAGGCCTTTAGTAAAACAATTTGATATTCAAATTGAAATGAATTGATTGATCAATACTAAGCAATTGAATATCAAATTCAAGCTTAGAGAAACGCGAAACTAGCTTGAAAAAGTTTTGTGCTGTTACCAACATTTTGTGGTGACAAAATGCAGAATAACAAACATTACTATCATTTGAAATTTGTGAGATGATATGGATTGCTGTTCATTAGAGTTGGAAACGATTCTCCCTTATTTCTTTTGTTCTGACTTGTCTTTGCATATCCTTTTATTTGCTTGATTCTATTCTATATTACCAATACTTGCAATCAGTAAATGAAATCTCCCTTTTATCCATAAGATGGTTTGGTTTTATACCATTATCAATGGCATTCAAATTGAATCTTAAAATAAATTTAAGAATTTATTACTGATTATCAATTCTCAATCGGTTCCTTCCCTCAAAGACACATATGCTCTATCATTGAATCGATATTTCTTTCTGAAAACTGATATCATTTGAATCTTATGCTACTATTTCCACAGTGGAAACAAAAATAAAATATTTTCATTATCTACATATTAAAATCTGCATCTCTAAGCCTGATGAACAATCTCTTGAATAACATTAAATCATACACAATCGAATCAAAACCGATTTGACAACTTGTAACCAATATTTGATGAATCCAATAAAGAACCATCGAAGATGAAATCAATAACAAGCCAATGTAAATAGATTCAAGTCAGGGCAGCTAACATACACCATTAATTAATGATTAAACAGAACTATTCAAACATTCTCATCAATGACAACTTTATTATGTGATTCTGTAAATTACAAACATTAAATCTGCATACCATACTTGTATATATATTGATCAGTATATTATTATTGTCTTCGATGTTAATCTGTATCTTGTATGATTGTCATGGTTTCATCACAAGGACCTCACAACCTCCGCTATAATACATACAACAATCTGAAACAATATCCAATGTCTTCTCCTTTTCTATCATCTGATCTTCCTCCCAATCTGGCTCTGATACCATGTTGAGGATCATAGATCAGATGTGGTATGATAGAAAGGGCTACTACTAATGATAGTATTGTAGTATATGTTTTCCAACTGCAGCCTCCCTTTATATTTATAAAAGAGTGAGAGAATAGACATGTCCCTTCATGAAACATGTCTGATCATTATCATAATTGAACTCTTATATATATATATATTTTTGATGTGATTTATCTGAGTAAAGGTACAAAATATCAACAAAAGCTACTTGGGCTGCCTTTTAGTTATGGTTTGAATGGTGTCTAGTTTGACTTGTTACAATTTTTTAAATTTTGTCTTGCTAATCTTTTACACATATTATGGTTAAATGAACATCAACATGAAGCCAACACAATCATGAGGTTAATTCAAGCTCCTTTCAAGCAACTAGTTTAGAAACTGCCAATGGAGCAGCAAGATAATCTTTTACACATATTATGGTTAAATGAACATCAACATGAAGCCGACACAATCATGAGGTTAATTCAAGCTCCTTTCAAGCAACTAGTTTAGAAACTGCCAATGGAGCACCAAGAATCATGAAATAAAAATCTACTTATTTAGAAACCACTTCCTCACTAGAAGCCAACTATGCAAGTCCATGAGCCACAACTAAGAATTTCAAACTAGATGCCTCTTGGGATTTGAACTTTCATTCCACAATGGGAACTCAATGCTTTAACCAATTAGGTTCAACTTTTGTGACTTGGTTGCAAAATTTTGCCAGACGGTAGCATTAGTACCCACAATGAAAAGAAAAATTGACCATAACAAAGATTTCGCCATACCCTTCTATTCTGAACCAACAAAATTAAAAATTGCCATTTTCAATTGGCCTCAATTAAATCTAGCTGGTTAAGAATTTTATTTGCCTGCTTCGATTTTCAAATTTTGAAACTTTGGGTTAAGAAAAACTACAAAAATTAAAAGTGAAAGTTCAGGTTGTTTTCTCCTGTCTTTGTTCTGTTCTTGGTAGATTGTTAAAAATTCTCAAATATCCAGTTTTTATTGCAAACAGAAATGAATTCTTTATTGATGTTATTGAGATAGTCTTTGTCAATGCTTCAAACTGTGATAGATACTGACAAACAGTAGCTACTGTTTTCAGTGAATTCATTTTGGTCTTAACACAATTTAAAATAATTTGACGGTAGTCCAAACCTAAATAATATTGCATGCTTTGATTGTTAATGTTATAAGCATCTGTGCCATTGATTCAAAGTAATTGATTTGCAATTTTGTATATTTGAAAATTTCAGGTACTATCAAGCCTTCTGATGTTGGACTAGAAGAGGGGGCACTTGTAGCACAACGATGGAATGGTTCTTCAAATGGAGTTAATGGAAGGAGGGGGCGCAATGGAGCCCTCAAATACTCGTCTCCAATAACTTACCTTCATATACATGAGTGTGAAAACTTTTCAGTAAGTTGTTTATCCTTGGTGTAAATTTTCTTTTAAGACCCTGTTCACGACTTTGAATGTCTTTTTAATTTTGAGATGATGAATTGGGAATCTGTGAATGCATTCTAAATGTTGATTCTAGTATATTTAAATATGCTTAAACTAGTGGCACTGCCCCTCTATGCCCTCTTCTCTTGCCATTTATGGGTATCTTCCAAAAAAGCTTTTATTCACGGGCACTCACTCGGTGTTTTTTGGATGATCTAAAACCAAAAGGGCCTTTCCTGGCAGAATGATTTTTTTGTTTTTTTTTAACTGGACCTCATTATGCCTCTCCACAACTAATAAGCAATATGGTGATTTTTAACAAAGGGAATAAAACAAAAATGATAAAGAAGCAGATGCCTGTACACAACATAACATAGATGTAGATTAAAATGTTTGTTGTGACATGTCACTGGTTTCTGATCTAGACGCTAAGAAGTAAAACAAAAGGTAAGATTTTTCAATTTTTGTGGCCAGAGCTTTCCTATTCCTGCTGTTTTAGTTTGTTAAAACATAATATGTGACTTGTCCTACATAAAATAAGAGCTGTTCTTTATAAAAGTAAGTGTTCACCTTTTACCTTAAACAGTTTTTAATATATGAGAAAAATCCATTAACAAACCTGCAAATTATCTTCTAATTGTTCTCATGCTGCTAGTCCGGTGGGAGCACTTACACATTTGATTGTATAATGTGCAGATTGGAATTTTTTGTATGCCTGTTTCATCTGTCATACCCCTCCACAATCACCCTGGCATGACTGTGCTGAGCAAACTTCTTTATGGCTCGATGCATGCCAAAGCTTATGATTGGATTGATCCATCTGAGGTTTCAGATTCATCAAAAGGTGATCCTTTTGTTATCTCCAAAGGTCCAAACAGATTTAGTGTGTTGTTTTTTTGTGTTCTGAGTGCTTTATCATTCTCTTTCATGCTAATTTAAAAATCCTATTGACTATCGATATATTTTCTTGGCTAGTAGTTATTTTGTACTTTGTGTTTGGCTTCTGTAACTTAGATTGTGCTATCCACATAATTTACTACATTCTTAGTTATTACGATCCCTAGATTTACCCTCTGGGGAGCTAGTTTCAAATATAATATTTAAGCTGTCTATCCTCTGTCTTTCACAGTATGTTTAGCACTTCGTTACTAGTGGTTATTTGAACAGTGCAGTATCGTAGACTGGTTTTGTCTTTCTTACACAATCTTAATATCTTTCTTTCTAAAGGTGAATTTTGTCAAAATAATGCACGAAGGTGGGTTTTAGCAAAATGGAGATAATGTGTACCTGAAACTAAATAATAGCTGCATTCTTAAGATCATATTATTCACCTACAAACAATGCTTATCCAAGTGGAACTATTTGTCTGTGATAAAGTTGATTTTCCCAGGGTTCAGTAATGGTTATTATGATCTGCAACGATGACAGAACAGCAAGTTGAAGTGAAATAATATGTATGGATTGCAGCTGACAGATGCCATGTTTAATGCATGACACTAAAATGTTAAAAAACACAACACGGTTAAAAGAACGCAAAATAATTCTGACACACTTGATTGTAGTACATCAAAATCTTTAGCCGAGGAAATCTCAAAACTTAAAAAAGGGGGAATAGAAAACAATGAAAAAATCTAATTTTTGGTTATTTGATTCTTATTCGATGCATGGATCTTTTGGTTCACTCAGATTTTGCATAGGCAATTTGACTCTTGAGTCATAAATAGAAAGTTCGTATCAATAAATGCTTTTAGCCTCTACCAATGGCATGTTTTGTTGAAGATAGCATCCGGAGGACAAACTAGAAGTTATTGAGAAGGATTCCTTCCTAGCTAAGAGGGAGTATTAATGTTATTGTAGCTATGGTTGAATTCCTTCGAACCCACATAGATAGCATAAAGTTTGTGATATTATTATACTTATATTGATAATATAATTATTATATTGATAATATAATTATTATATTGATAATATAATTATAATATTATTATTGTGAGATGATATAATTATATTATTATGTGATATTATAATTATATTACAATTACAAACAATATAATTATATTGTAATTATAGTATGTACCGTCCTAAAATAGACGCACTTCATTTTGAGACTTTTAGTCCTCCTTAGCATAGTTTCAGTCTCTTTTTCTCCTCTCTCCTTCCATCTTATCCTTCTTCATCATCTCTTGCCTTTTGACATGGTCTTCTAGGTGTCACTTATGCTACCCTTTCGATCATATCTCTTGATCAACCTGTTATCTTCCAGTTTCACCTTCACCTCCTTCTGGGCCTTTCTGAGGCCCTCTTGTTCCCTTCCCTGGGATTAGGTCAACCTAGGTCGACCTAGTCCAGCTCTAGGTCAACCTAGTCTTGGTCTAGGTTGAACTAAGTTGACCTAGTCCCCGATGGTTTTGGGGTTCAATGCTCGAAAGGCCTCGAGTTTGCCAATTATTTAATTTTATTCCTCAGTTGGTCTGAGTTGTTTTCCTCCTCGAAAACTAGTATATAAGGAGGCTTGGGGGCTTCATTATCATTTCTCATATTCTCAAGTTATCTCATCTCATCTCCACAAGCTAAGGAATCCTTAAGCAAGCAATCGAGGCGTTCTTCCCCAGGAAAGCATCTTCAAGCATTCAAGTCTAGGCATCTCCTTGCATCAAGCTTCTTCTTCAAGTGGTAGTGGAGTTTGGTTCTAAGTAGAAGATCTATCCTTCCAATCCATTCAAGCTCTTCTATTTTTCATCCACATTTCCTTACATGAGGTTTTGGCTTCTTTGATTTCCTCTTTGGTTTCATTAAGTCAAGGTGGTAGTGGAGTTTGGCTCTAAGTAGAAGATCTATCCTTCCAATCCATTCAAGCTCTTCTATTTTTCATCCACATTTCCTTACATGAGGTTTTGGCTTCTTTGATTTCCTCTTTGGTTTCATTAAGTCAAGGCTATTACATTTACATACTTGATCACATATCGGATGTAATTGCATCTTCGAAGGTAATTGTATCTTTCATTTGATATTATTTAGATCTACTACATGCAAGCATTTCCTTTATCAATTATATTTCATCTATGGTTAATTCCTTAACCTAGTGCTTGACCAAGGCAAGCCCTCATCCAACCCAACAATACAAACCCCTTATTTTCTGTATAAGAATAGGATAGCAAAATTTCCCATACAAATCTGGAAATAACTCCTCGGAAGCTTTCTGGAGAATTTGGTTAGATTTCGTTACAATGTCATCAGACTACGTCAACTCGTGGAAAGACGTCCTTTCTCAGGTTGACCTAGTCCTTTCTGCTTTCTTGACGAACAATTTCAAGGTTTTGTTCCTTTCATTGATTCATTCAGGAATTTACAGCCGGATATTTAGAAACAGGCTAGGATCCGTGGCTTTTGGAGCTTAAATACATCTGCCTCTACATATTTCAAGGTGAGTCTTTTATGTTTTATTTCCCTTCATATCCATATCTTAATTGGGCTAATTGTATACACATAACATGTAGATGTACAGTATTTAAGCAATTGGTTCAATTCTAGATACATATTATCCTATAAGGACCAAAGAGAGTTTTTTGTTGTATTGTATTCCCCTTTATAATTCAAATTTCATATTGGCGCCCTTCTTTCTTTGGGTTCTAGCTTATCTAATTGGGATTATAAGAGAAATCATATTTGGAGATTCCTCTCTTTCCCTCACATATATATTTGAATGGCTTGGTGGCTTGAAAAAGCAGAGATCTACAGTCCTATTAAAGGTTCTCCCTTTACCGCCTAATCATAGTATAATAACTATTTTGATACTATAATTACTATGATAATATATTTACATGAACCTATTCATTAAATATGAACAATATAATTAGTATAAGCAAATATAAGATAAGATGAAATAATGTCCAACAAGAGACCACAAAGAGGGTCTAAACTCTAAAGGACTGGAAAATAGCCGCCAAGGTAATAGGCTACAATGGTAGGGGAAAGAGAAAAACAACACACAACTAAGACCACCTAGACAAGGAACAGTAGCCCAAAATAGAAGGATAAGTTCTAGGGCAAGAGTATGTCTTGGGCCGCCTCAAGGAAGCACTGGAGGTGGGATGCTGTTGTCGAGTGTAGCCTCTATGAGTCCTCACAGTCTTAGTGTGTCTAGTTGTAGAGGAGCTGAGAAATCGCTTCGTGCATTGAGTCGGAGATAGAGGCACAGAGGGGGTGATGAGCTGATCTGAAGCTTGTCTCGACATGAACATATGCTGCAACATGGGATCCCAAAGTCTCCTAGCCTCCCGAAGGTACAATGCAAGGCACTCCTGATTAGTGTAGCTAGAAAAAAAATGAAAGATATCTACACTCTTTGAACAGGCAGAAAAACCTTCCCTTGATCTCATGGCAGGTGAGGCAGCAAAAAATAGTGTGTATGCTCTTTCGCCATCCTCAAGAAACAAAGGCGACAGGTCCTCTCCTCTTTGTCAAAATGATGGTCTATTTGAATTCAGAGCCTATGCAAGACCACCTCGAAAGACCTTAAAGAGATGCAGAGAGTGCGGGTCCAACAATGAGCGAGGTACCAAGGGCACATCATAAAAGGCCATTCTCAGACGGAGTCTACCTGGGGGGTTACTACAGGTTGCAATAATATACCATCTTCAGATGTAGAGTTTGATGTGCTCATTCAACTCTTGCCAAGAAGGAAGGTGACCCCTGACCCAATCAGCAAAACCTCAAAGCCGACAAAGGAACCAAATCAGATTGATGATAGCCCTAAGCATAAAAATGATGTACCCCAAAATTGGTCAAATCGATGTTGCGGGGAGTGGGTTGGTGGCACCTGACGATGTGTTGAAGGAGCAATACCTAACCTCTCTCAATTGAAGCCCAATCCCACACCAAGAGAGAGGATGCTCACACCAAAGATCCATAAAGCATGATTGGTTTGACTAAGGAGTCAAGGAGGGACATCTTGGATGTGATGTTTGAAGCATTGCCCCTCTAACATAGTACGGAAATCAAGCCCCTTGTTTACACAGGGCTACATGGCATGTCTCATACTGAAGCGAGGACCAGAGAACCCCCAAATAAGTGTAAGACAAAGTAATTGTGATCTCTTCATCATAGAAAAAGAAGTGGAGATGCGAGGTCTTTAAGCAGGTGAAGACCATCACCTAGGTCTTACATAGGTTCATAGCCCACGCAAGTCGCAAAAGGAAGCCAAATCGGCAAGAAGCTATTAGAGGTGCCCTCTAAAGAGGCCATAGAACCACATCGTCGACAAAAAATAGAATGGAGATAAAGACCTGATATAAGCATTGGACTAAATGAATAAACCAATCTTGGAGAGATATGATTAAGGTAAGAAGAATTGTTTTACTACCACACAAAATGAGTAAATAAGAAAATTGTGGTCCAAATGAATTATATTAATTTCTAACTAAAAGGGTGCAATGAAGAGACTCACTCTAAGGTTGACACAACTATTCCATTCCTAGACTGAGATATTTAAGAGATGTCGATATCACTTTCAAGGTTATCATGGAATCATTTTTAATTTGTTTGTATATGTCCTTATTGGATGATTATCATGAGCAATTGACGGTGTCAAAATTGGTGGCATATATATATATATATATATATATATATATATATATATATATATGTATATATATATATATGTAGATAGATAGATAGATATTTATCTATATATGTATACATATCAAGATCGATCTCTTAGGAAAGACAACCTTTGTGGAGGCATCAAATAGTAAACATACGTCCTAAGCATTAGTCGTTTAAAAGTAACGTGGTCCCGTGTCTGTATGATTGGAAGATGAACTATCAGAGGTCGAACAAAACCCCCATTGTGATGCGCCACACTAGCTTCAACAATGCAACTAAAAAACATGGAGAGGAAGGAGATCATTATGTTTTAGCATTTTTTTCTTTTTAATTCCAATAAATTGTTTTGAGCACCAATAGTTTTGGTTTTCTGTAAAGCCAAACCAGTGTGCTTATTCTTCACCAATTTTGTCAAACCTCCTTGAGGAGATTGAATTGCAATCTTTTTGAATGCATTGCAAGTCAAGAGGAGGAAAGACCAATATTATTGTCTACATTGGTTGTGCTGGTTTGGAATTGAGCAAACGTTATTGGACGACTTGCTGAGCCAACCCATATGGATCCTTCAATGCATGATAACATTCCATCATAGAAGTTTGATAACTTTGTACTAGCATGATAGCAGTTGAAATCAGATCTAATATTTATTTATTTTTATGACGAGTCTTCCAAGCCCATGCAATCTTGAGCTTCAAGACTAGTGTTGTCACTGCATTGAGAAATTATAATAGTACTTGCATTACTAAGTGATGTCAATATCCAAACAAGGGTCTTCAAGCATACTATGAGGGGGTTGGCATTATCATTTTGCTAAGATAACTTCAAAATAGTTTGACTGAATCTGAAAGGAGTGTGGTATAATCGAATAAAAGAAATCACAGAATAAGGCTACTACATGATCCTCTTAAGAGTGATTGGTTCTCGTCATCTTAACAAAACTAAGAATTACCTAGTCCAAACTCCATGACAAGGCATCTTTGATGAATGGTTGCAAGGAAGAGTCATCTTTGGAATGCTGACCATTGTGGTTCACAATATACTTTGGCAGTCTCAATAGAATAATAACAAGTTCATGTATTTAATGATTGGTTCATTAGGAGTTGAATAAGACGAGTGAGTCTATGTGATATCCATATTGTTTGTTTCTATTATTGGTAGCAGTTTGTATATTAGTCAAGTGTGGCCTTGTCTTTGGTGATGCTCGGCCAAATATGAAGAGGAAACCACTTAGCAATTGTAAATCACTATGCAGTGATGTTCTTTGAGCGATCTAGCTCCTTGACACAAGCGATGCCAATTAGGGATGTCTCGAGTCTGGCACTCTTTGTCATTGGATCTTGTTTAGTGTTTATTGAAAGAGGCATGAGACATAATTGGTCTCGCAATACCACATCTATGGTCATTCCTCATTCCTCTTTCCATTGGTCAATACCGAGCATTCCAAGATTTTTGGTTTGATTCACATGATTTTAGCAACCATTTGATCTGTGAGCTTTTATTGTTGGTATTGGTTCATTTTTCTTGTCAAAGTTTATTCAGCTATGATTTGCATCAGCTATTTTCATGGCAATTATCCTTGGCAGTATTTGAGGAGTTCCTCTATAAAGGAGACGTGATACCTGATAATTTTACTGTTAGAGGCAAGTCATGAAGATTTAGATTGATTATGTGTAGCCATCTTTTGATCAGTGATTTGCATTCATATTGAAGGCCAATCTACATTTGTGGACATAATTCAAAGGTCTACTGGGAGATTTATAATTCACATTGGAGGAGATGATGCTCAAGGATTTCTTGGCCAAAGTTGGAGTTGTCAAGAAAGACCCCATGATGTCTAATCTTCTAGAGGAGTCACCGAATTTCAATTGAAATCTTTGTTGCACAAAGGGGTTCAAGTATTGCTCATAGGGCATTATTCTTTGACTAGAAGAGATAAGTATTTTATGACTATACCCTTGAATATTAACAGTGAATTTTATGTAATTAATTCATGCTATAATTTTGATAGCAAATCATGTATGCTTCATTTGCTTTAGATAATCTTTTTAATGCTTTTAGGACGGATCAAGAAACACAAGAGATTGCATTCAAGGAAGGAAGAACTTGATAATTTCTACTATGAGACTTTTGGTAGCTAGAGAAGTTTCTTCAAAAGGGGGAGTCTTACAATACATTAGAGGCAACCTTGGATGAAGTTGTTAGAAGGTTGATGCAAGAAGTTGAGCTTTAAAGGGAGCAACTAAAGGATATGCTTCAGTTGACATCGGAGGACCTTGGTCCTATTTATTCAAAGGGAGTAGACTGTTAAGTTTCTGCTAAATCCTTTGTTTTAATCAGACTTTTAAACCAGTCTTATATGCTGAGTTAGATCTTCTAAGTATTCTGAATATTGATGAAGTTATTGCTTATTATAATGCAGATCCAATACTGAATATTTAACCTTTTATTGTGATGGAGAAACTCAGATATAAATTGCAGGATGTACAATGCTTAGTGGAGCAGACTATTGTAACTGTATGTCATCTAAACTGCATTTACAACCTATATATATACCCTTTCTAAAGGGTATGTCCCTCAAGAGACATAACCCTTGGCACTAGCCATATTATTATTAATCCTAAGTCGGCGATCTAACAGATATAGATTAGTCATGACTAACTAATTGTTAGTTTAGTCAAACACCAAACAAGGCATCATCCTAGAAATCGCCAGCACCTCTAGGAGAAATATATATGTAAATTAAATGCCAATCATTAGAGATATATATATTAAGAGAAAGTACGGTCTATACTGTCAGACCTATAGGTTTATCTTGGTTATATTCTTAACACTCCCTCTTAACCTGATAATCCTACAGAGAGATATTATATATAGCAACTACAATATAGATGTTTAATCAACAATTAATACTCTATATCTGTCTGTCTCTTCTTAGTATGTGGTATCATAGAACACATGATACAAAGTCATATTACTAAACCTGTGATATGACAAATCACTACTACTAGTGATAAGACACAGGTTGTGACTCATAGAAACTGGTATTTCTATATCACAATGAGATCCTGAGTTTAAGATCTACCAGAATATAGGATAAACCCAAAGAATACTAAGATTCTTCTTTTATCCAATTTGTGACCCATGAGCAATGTCAACATCACAATATGATCTAAAACTCATCTAGATCTAGCCCTCCCTTATACCTAACTGAAGGGGCATGTTCATTGAATGGACATTTCCCTTTCTAGGTTGGCCTAATTAACAACACAATTGTTTCCTCAAGATTGGTGCCCATTCCAAGAGTTACTAATGGTTAGTAACTAACTAACCACACTAGTAAATAAGAAGGCTTATAAAAGCCACAAGGAAGATGCCGATCTGTCTAGAGGGAACAATATGTTTTATTGACCAATACTTTAAGGGCACTCATGCATCCAGATCAGACTGATTTGAAAATCAGAGCAGTTGTCTTGTCAAAGTCACAAGGAATTAACACTCCCTCTTAACTTGAAGTGATAGAGACATATCTAGTAACATCAATGGAGATGATTAAGCATGGATATACACTCTATACCTTTTTGAATTTCAAGCATGATGTATCATTAAACAAATGATACTTGAAAACACATCATATTACAAATCTTGTAATATAAGTTATCAGCGGAGGTTGTGATCAAATCACCAAGCATCGTTCGTAATACAAACTATCAAATCACCTAGTCTTGTAACACAGGGTGTTTGACAAAGCTTGTGATATGAAGTATTGCTTGAGCTTGTGATAACAGTATTGCATAGAATGCAATACTCAGGATAAAGACTAGAGAATGATTAAATTCGCCCTTTACCCAAGTTGTGACGTTTGGAGTTTTAGAAATGTCACTGTCACAACATGATCTTGATTTCGTCCAAGATCTATATTCTACCAGCAATCCATTACTAGAATGCCTTACACAGGATAAAATCCGGAGAATAGTTAAATTCTTCCTTTATCCAAGTTGTGATTCATAGACATAGAAATGCCTCCATCACAACATGATCTTAAATTCATCCAAATCTGCTAGTAGTTCTCTACTAGTCAGAACATTATCTCAGAGATCGTCACCTCTTATAATGTCTTTATACAAGTGTTTATTATTTTAGAGATCGTCACCTCTTAAATAACAAACACAAATGGTGAAGCCCCATAACAGTCAATATCCTGACAATAATATAAATTATCATAAAAATACAAAACAATTCAATCATACCTAGATCTTTCCTGAGATGATCACTATTAGAGAGGTTTGATACGAATACCTGCTTTCTAATTTCTAGTACTTAAGGATAAAGTCTAGAGAATAATTGAATTCTCTCTTTATCCAGGTTGTGATTCATAGACATCGAAATGTCTCTTTCACAACACAATCTTGAATCTATTCAAGATTTGCCAGTAGTCCTCTACTGATTTAAAACACCATAAGATCATTTGCTATCACTAAAAATTCATGCTGGAAGATTGTTTTCTATTACTACAAATTGATGCTGTAAGACAGTTTGTTGAGAAATGCTTCCATACCATGATGTTTATAAAGGCAGGCCCATTAGATGGTTGCTTACCTTAGATTTTCCAAACTCCTACTGGATATCAGATCTTTTGAGCTCCTTATTCAAGGTTGCCTTGATGAGATGTTAGACTCCCTCTGAATCCAAAAATTCTTTCCTATAAGAACATTCTTCTGAAAAGAAAAATCAAGGCATATACTTTTGTTATAAAAAATATAAATGAAAGATATTATAGACATAAGGTAAAAGAAGAGTTCAAGTACAATAGATACTTATCTTTCTATCATAACCTTGATGAAAGCTTTGTACTTTATGAGTATACACCATCTTGACATGGTACACTCAGTCTTAGTTTGTATAACCTAGATCCTGGGGAGTCAACTTGATCTTCTAGGTACTCTCTCTGATATACAACCTTCTTATAAGATGATACTTATGATTTCTCTGCTACAAATTCTTTATTACTCGGGAATCAATAAAACATGGTCTACTCCCTTTGAGTCAAGATTCACCTTTGCAAATCATTTAGCTTCTCCTTTTGTTAGGAAGGCATACCATGCTAATATCCATGATCTTAGTGTCACAACATGATGTCACTTTATTCCCTCCTTTCTACGAGAACCAATACTAATAATTTGAATAGTCTTAAGGTTATATAGAATACATCTTTTCTAAGTCCACAATCATTAACACTCCCTCTTGGACTTGAAGGAAGATCAGAAATGCCTTGAGTAAAATGTTTATCTTAATGATCTGTAGTCTCATGATGTAATCTTTATCCATGTGCATCTCATCGAGTTATCTTCAATGATGAACTCCCTCTCAAACAAAATAATCAAGTTTGTCTAAGATGATAGAATCATTTGTTCTTATTGCAAGGTTCCCATTTATAGTGGATCAAACTTATTCTGAATGGGAGTTTCCAGCATTCGGCTTACTTGTTGTAAATTCTCCAAATGTCTCCATATCTTATAAAAAAAATCAGACACTCTCTAATTCTAAGTCTTGACGGGTGCCAAGAAAACTTTCTAACTAGATGCCATCTCCCCTTCTGGAAGAACACGTAAGCAATTACCAAGAACTGACACACAATTCCATATACTACTGATCACAGAATGAAATTCATCAATCAACTCGATACGTTAATTAATTATTCACATTACTTCGAATAACAAAAATACATGTCCTTTCAAAATTATTGTGACAAATAAATATATAAGTTCCCCTTTTTACTTCATAATTTCAAATAAGGCTCCTTGGCTTCATGCTAATATTGAAATGTCAATATAGATTCCTTCTAATATTTAGCGAAATACAATGGAGCCTGCCACAAAGAATCGTGGACATTCATCAACATTAGTATATCATCTTTTAGAAATATTATTCCCATCCTTGGCAAAAATTGACTCTTTTACAGATAAATAATAATGTCCTCAACTTAATATTTCATTATATTTTCTGAATATGACAAGGTCTATATCAAATCACCTTATGCCTTCAACTTGTAATTCTAATATTTCCTCTGAGTCAAGCGTACACCCATTTTGTATGTCAGAGTACACCTTGACATACCTGCTCTATAGAAAAAAAATTTGATGAAGATTCACACTGAATTCTACAAGGAAAGATCACAGTCTCTGTTATGTCACAAATAGCTTTAAAAAAATCATTCGACAATATCCTCATTTTGTATGTCAACATACACCCATCTGCAAGCCGCAAGTTCAACTCTCGGTAATACCAGTCACATAATAGGAGTGAAACTGACAGACATCAAATCTTGTTACGATAATGACTTCCTACTTGGACTTTATTTGCTCTATCAACGGTAAGTTCTGCTTAATTATTCTTCCTGTAAATCGTTGTCTTGCCCAGCTAAGATCAGTGTATTTATCTGATGACTCAATCCGAATAATTTTTGCAACTGTTCACAAATTATACAGAAACGACTTCTTTGGTAACGGTTAAGGCTTTTGCCAATTATAGTCTTGGCAACTTTCGTCTGCAGAAGCTCTTCATAGGGTGGTAATAATCTTGCCCAAATACGCAGAATGGCAACTGTCGTCTGCAGAAGCTCTTCATAGGGTGGTAATAATCTTGCCCAAATACGCAGAATGTGATTCAATTCTTTTTGCTACTCGACCCTTCCAACTGCGAATTCACCAAACGATCTCTATAAAGTGTCGAGAATTAAACAAATAACTCATCTTTCTTTTATTATATCTGTATGCAAAGAGGTTATCCTAGAATACCACAATTTACGCTGCCCATGAAAATGGACCACCAATATTAAATATTTCGCATACTAAGGTCTAATATTTGTGTCGTTGTGCATTCCCTTTGATGTAACTTGTAACTCTAATATTCCCTAAATATCGAGAGCCATGCACAAACGACGTAATACTTGACAATGATTTCCTTCTCAAACTTATCTCTTCAAATCTACCTTCTAGTTTGTAATACTAATCTGAAGGAACCTGGCTTTGATACCATGTTAAGTTTCTGCTAAATGCCTTGTTTTAATCAGACTTTTAAACTAGTCTTATATGCTGAGTTAGATCTTCTAAGTATTCTAATATTGATGAAGTTATTGCTTATTATAATGCAGATCCAATACTGAATATTTAACCTTTTATTGTGATGGAGAAACTCAGATATAAATTGCAGGATGTAAAATTCTTAGAGGAGCAGACTGTTGTAACTGTATGTCATCTAAATTGCATTTACAACCTATATAAATACACCCTTTCTAAAGGGTATGTCCCTCGAGAGACATAACTGTTGGCACTAACCATATTATTATTTATCCTAAGTCGGTGATCTAGCAGATACAGATTAGTCATGACTAGCTAATTGTTAGTTTAGTCAAACACCAAACAAGGCATCATCCTAGAAATTGCCGGCACCTCTAGAAGAAATATATATGTAAATTAAATGCCAATCATTAGAGATATATATATATATATATTAAGAGAAAGTACGGTTTGTACTGTCAGACCTGTAGGTTTATTTTGGTTATATTCTTAACATAGACCATGTTGAGATGGTTTCTCTAGTGATTAGGAAACTCTAGCAATTAGAGGACTATGATGCATGTGATGGAGTTCCATGTGTGCAGGGTTGGAAGGCCTTTATGTTGGCACCTAGGTCGTGATATTCCTGGATAGATGGTTACTTGGTGAGCTTGGGATTCACCAAGATTAATTAAGACTCGATCCTTGTATTTCATGACAAGTCAAGGCATGTGGAGATCAAATATCACCATATTAGAGATATAGTGCAAAAGTGAGGTACATTAGATCTGAATAACATATGACTTATTTTCTCATCGAGCCTCTTTCCAAAGTGAATTTTATGCATTTTCAAGATAAGCTTGGAGTTGTGGAGAATGGAGCCCTTGCTAAGAGGGAGTCCTAACAACGGTGATTCCTTGAGATGTGCTTTAATGAACTGTTCTCTCCAAGGGAGAAGTTTAAGTTGAAATTCTTTGTTTATGTATTCTTCTCTGTGGGAGAAGTTTTAGGTGCAAGACCTTGTAGCAATTTTCCATGAGATGGAGAAATTTGAGGTGATAACCGTTGTAATACATTCTGCTTTGTGAGAGAGAAGTTTGAGGTGAAATCTCTTGTTCCACCCTTTAGGAGTAGCCATGTGGATGTCATGTGAGATTCTTCACGACTTAGCATTCTTCTCTATGAGGGAGAAGTTTAAGGTAAAAACCCTTGTTCCACCGTCTAGGAGTACCTATAGTGGATCCACCCTTTTGCTCAAGTAGCCATGGTTGATGTCATGTGAGATAATCCATGACTTAGCAATTGTGTTTATTCACCCTCTAGGAGTAGCTATGGTGAACGTCTTGATGAGATGATCACATTATGTTGAGTGATTTTGTGATGGGAACTTATGCTCATTTAAATTTCCATTCATGGGAGTAGCAATGATGGACCCACCCTCTAGGAGTAGCCATGATGGAGGTCATGTTAGTGACTCCATGACTGAACACTTATGTTGAGTCACCTTGTGAGAGTAGCTATGGTGACCCTGATCGTGAGATGACAATATCTTGTAAGTGATTCCATGATGAACATGTTTGTTTGCATTTCCATTCATGGGAGCAGCCATGATGGAGCCATCCTCAAGGAGTAGCCATGGTGGACATTATAACTCAAATATTTGAGTAGATGCTCCCTAGCTAAGAGGGAGGGTTGAAGATAGTGTTGAGAGGATGAACCAAAAGTTATTAAGGATTCTTTCATAGCTAAGAGGGAATAACATTATGATTTAATAACTCTATTAATAATATATAATTACATTCATAACATAATTATTATATTATTTTTGTGACATAATATAATTATAGTATAATAATTGTATTGATAATATAATTACTGTGATAATATATTTATATGAAACAATTAATTAAATATGAAAAAGATAATTAATATAAGCAATGGTCTAAATTAATAAACCAATCTTGGAGAGATATGATTAAGATAAGAAGAATCGATTTACTACTGCACAACATGAGTTTATAAGAAAGTCATGGTCGAAATGAATTATATTAATCCCTAACTAAAGTGGTGCAATGAAGAGCATACTAAGGTCGACACACCCAGTCGATTCCTAGCCTGAGATATTTAAGTGATGTTGATATCACTTCTAAGATTATCACGGAATCATTTTTTATCTGTTTGTATATATCCTTAATTGGATAGTTCATGAGCAATTGATGGTGTCAAATCGGTGGTGTGTGTGTGTGTGTGTGTGTGTGTGTGTGTAGCAATTGATGGTGTCAAATCGGTGGCGTGTATGTGTGTGTGTGTGTGCGTGCATGCGTGAAGATTGATTTCAGGAAAGAGAACCTTTGTGTAGACATTGAATAGGAAACATAGGTCCCAGGCATTGATCTTTAAAAAGTAACATCTTCACCTTTAGCTTGTGAGTGTTTCAAATTTTGTTGTATAGTCCAACAAATTGCTATATATTGGCTGCAATATATGGCCATCTGTCACAATTTTGTGACAATACTTTACAGAAGCTGGTTGCCATAGACACATTGAATGGTAATAGAACTTTCTACACTTATTGATCTGATCAATGAAGGCTAAGTTTTTTGTCAAACCTATGTGGGTCAATACTCTTTTACAACATAGGAATAGTATTCCAAACAAATATACGAAGGAAAGGCAATAGAGAAAGATGAATCTGAGAAGCTTTGGACAAGTATCGTATATATAGATATAGTCCCAAACTGGCAAACACAGTGGATATCAGCCAGGTTGAACTAGGACTTAAATGAAATATTTCTCAATGACATTGTTGATCTTGAGAACAGATTTAGAATTAAGGGATTTAAAACTGCTTTTAGAATACAATATAATTCCAAATAGTTCTGGGTAAAGGAATATTGTAAAAAAAGGTGGCTTAGAAAGAAGAAGAGTGATAGGATAAGACTTGATTTGATGACAATAACATGGTTGGGAGATAGGACAGTACAACTAAAAGGCACCATGGAGAGAGTTTTACAAATGGAATCAGAAAGCAGTGACCTTTGAACTTAATTTGGCTAAGCAGCTAGCCAAGGTGCAGGAGTGGCACGAGAAACCTAAAAAGTATGGAGTGGAAAAATAAACCAGATTTGAATCTAAGATTGTTGACAAGCAGGCAGCAATTTCAAGGTTAAAGCTGAGGAGGATATCATAAAAGAAAGCCATTGAAGACATAGAGAAGGTATGTAGGTTGTAGAAATATTTTGAGTGGGATCACAGCTGCATGGAGCTGTACGATAATTATTTCACTATCTCTTTCAGCTTAACATCTGTTGATGCAGATCAAGTTGGGGTCACAGTCTATAATTATAGTATCTTATTTACCAAATGCCATCTGATGTTGCCCCGTTTTTCCACTATACTCGGATCGGAGAGATGGTGGGAAGTACACTTGATCAATTTAGTAGGGATGAATGTAGGATATTTTATTTATTATGTGATGTCATGACTTCTACAGCTTCTACAGTTCCATAGTTTTGAAGGAGTAATAGTACCAGCTGTAATTTATATTTGAGTCTATGTTATTTTTTGAGATGACTAACAGCTGCATGAAGCTTAAATGTGAACTTTCGTGATAAACTGCTATTCTTACCTTGTTTATTTTTGTATATATCCTAGTTAGACCTTAGTCACCGGATTCGTGCTGTAGAGGCCGGATCCGGATTCGGGTCCGATCCGGATCCAGATTCGTGCCTGGATTCATGCAGATCCGGGCAGGATCCTTGTTTTACACAGTGGATTCGTCCGGATTCATGGCCCACGAATCCTGACGAATCCATTGTGTAAAACAAGGATCCTGCCCGGATTTGCATGAATCCAGGCACGAATCCTCAAGGATCCAGCATGAATCCTCAAGGATTGACAGGTTTAAGTGAGTCTAAGTTATTTAATATGACTTTTTAAAATATATATTTTTGCTTTCTAGTGCTAAAATGACCTTTTTATGCATTATATATACTAATAAATGAGAGAAACAAATAAATAGATAAATATATCTGTTACTAGTTGGGGCTTGGGCAAGATCAGTAATATTAAAATATATATATATATATATATATATTCACGAATCCTCCACGAATCCTAATCGGGAAAAAAAAAAATCACGAATCCACGGATCCGATTCACGTGCCCGAATCGGATTCGTATCCCGAATCGGTAACTAAGAGTTAGACTCATGAATGCAGAGATCTGCATCCATGAGTCAGACTGTGTATGTTAGAGAACGTGCTTATAAAATAATGATATTCTCATTTATCCAATTCTATGTGATATGATGTGCTTGTCCTTGTTTAATCATTTATACATTCTGAATAGCAGTTTGTCTATGCACACATGAGATATCTGATGCTCTTATTCATAAATAGTAGACTTGAATGTAAAACAGGCAACTAGAAAGATCAGCAACAATGTAGGAGAAAAGCCTCTGTTTAGTCCTGTTGAGGAATTTTGCAGGAGATACCAAAGAGAACAATATTCCTCTTAATTGATAACTTTACAAAACGACATAGTTATAGTTTATGATGGAACTGATTTGATCTCAATATCACCACTATCACACTCCAAAATCTCTACAGCTGCCGTAGCTTCAACATCCTATTAGCGGGTTGCAACCAAGAAGTGCAATAAAACACAAAGGGTAATTCTCCATCATGGTCTTGTTTCTGATAAAACTATCTTAAAGTAAGAAATTCAGACTAATTAGTTACCTTTTTGCACATCTCACTGTGTGTGACATGTAGATGAGCCCTTAAGTTATAACTACCTAAGATTCAATTTTCCTAACAACGTCTGTGCAATCCAGTAATATTTCAACTTTTCGTGCATTATGTGTCTTATTGCAATTGCTAATTTTTTTAATTTCTTTTGCTTCTCTCGACTTGGCAAAAATGATGTTATTTGTGAATTATCAACTAAAAGTATCATATCCAAAATAAATAAAAACAAGTAAAGCCATCTCGTTGTTCAGAACTACCAATGATGTATCATTCTGGTAGCTCGACAATGCTCTGTACTATTTGTGTGCAGTTGTCCTTTAGTCCGAGTACAAGGATTACATATTTGATCCATCCAAATAAAGTTCACATGGTGATTTATGCCTACAACATCACACTGGTGAATCTTTTCTCCAAGGTTTATTTAAATGGAAATAGAAGTGTATATTTTCAAGTGTTTTAAATTGTCTTTTTGCAAGACAACACAATTGAAACAACGATCGAGGTTAAACCTCTCTTCATATTCAGAGGGGAAGCTCCTTGAGAGCTAAATCAAGCCTAAAACTAATCTAGAGTGACCCTGGGCTTAAATTATAAGCAGGATATATGACTATGGACGTCATACAATAGTTATTGAGGGATTTTGAATAAATGAAAATGAGTATATGCCTATGTGTTTGCATCAAATACATGCAATTCACTCTTAAACAGTTGTGGATTGCAAATGAAACTTTTAAATATTGGAGGATGAAACAACTATTCTAAATGCACACAAATGATACCTAACTATCGAAAATAGAAACCAGCTATTCAGTGCAAATAAGACATTGAGAAATAATAACACAGAGGTTACACATGATTCCATGAATTAAAAGGTAATGTTGTAATGTTGCAAAGCCACAATATAAGGAGACAAACAACCCCAATTTAAAACTTGATTATAAAATGCACTTTCAGTTTAGTTAACAAAATTATTATTATAAACACACATTTTACAATGACTTCATCTTGATTAATATTTTCTACAATATGAGCATAACATTAAATTTTCCTCCTTTGAGTCTATGTGCCCAAAACACTTATTTGTAGTTTATGATTGCCCAATCTTTGGGACTTTAAAATAATCTTATTTTAATCTTAAAATGTGATTTTTAAAACATAATGCTTAAAGAATGTTTCTGTGTAGGAAAGAAAGAAACTATGAAAGCAAATTTAGTCCTTAAAAAAACATCTCTTCATAGAAAATAGGAACTCTGCTGCTTGCTCAGATATAGAACACAATCAGAAAAGACTTCAAAAGATACCTGATCTTAACTTGCATTAATAGGCAATGGCTTGAAGTCTTTATGCTTTAGATCTTTATTTTCAATTTAATAAATTGACTGTAGCAAGGGCAGTGCTACATTCTTCATATTAATTAAGCCGAGAAGCTTTCTACAGTGGCAGCAATCTTCAATGTAGACATTTTCCATTTTCAAAAAAATTTGACGTTCATTTACATGTCAGAAAAACAAAATAGAAATAGACTAAATATAATTATAATTAAAATTGTGAAAATTATAGAGAGGAAATGGAAGTAAAAATGAGGCAAATCAAGAGTCTCGAATCATTTCCTCATGCCTCTTAGACTCACATAAATATGCGATGATGAAAATTATGGGATTATGAAAATAGGCGTCTCAAGAAAGATATCTCTCGGTTTATTTTATATATATATAATATATATAAGCTAGTATAGCTTACATGGACATGATGGCATGCTGATTAGTGATATCTGCTAGCAAGCACTTAGGTGGATTAATTTGGCAACCTACTCCATGACCCTTGCAGAGATTGTTAAAAATGTACTTGACAGAGTTTTATGGCTTATTTGCCAACCTTTCTGAATTGTGAAGAAAGTTCAAAAGACAAACTTATCTATCCTTGGCTGAATTGGCTTTCACCCATGCTACTCTTACGATCCAAGCTAGAGCTTTTTTTTCGATCTTGGATGTAACATTTTGGTGCCTTTGCCACAAATTTTTAAGTGCCAAAGGGAAATTTTAGTGGCCTAGCCACTTTATGCTTGGACCTTTTCCATTTTAGCTGTCTTATTATGATGGTTGGAAAAATCTCTAATGACTTAAACCATAGTTCACAAACTTGGACATGAAGAGTATTTGTCAAGCCCAAAATTTCAACTCAGCGAATCCTCAACAAAAACTTGGCAACTCAAAAAGTTGATAAATAAGAGATTCTTGATAGCAATACCATAACTTAGAAAGTTAGTTTAAATTAAAATTTCTTAAAGAACATAATATATTTTTGTACAATTCATTTACAAAATGTGTTAACTTTCTTGAAAAAAGAGAATGCAAAGTTTATTAGCAAAAATAATTGTGAAATATATTTTAATCAACATTTTACCTATGTTGATGTTTTTACCTAGACTTTTTAGCATCTTCAATAATGTGTAATATCTACAATTTTAGCAGGTTCCTACAGTTTGCTTGGCCAGTTCATCATCGTGACCTTCCTGAGCTAACAGCAGGATTTGAGACTCTCAGTTGTGGATTTATTAGGCTTTCCTGTGGCCTATGGTGAGTTTGGCTCCATTTTGAGGGACTTACTATTCATGGTAAGTCAAGAGATGGTTACGATGGGTTCAGTTGAGTTAGAGGAGTTGAGTGATGCTCTCAGTTTTAATTTTTGACTTCTCATTTGGGCTCTAAGAATCTTAGGGGGAAGTGTCTATTTTTAGTAAGTCACCCTATCAGATTCATTTATCATTTTTCTTCATCATGATCACTCCTGTGTTGTTAGACTTTGAGTCTCATGCTTCCTCAGACATCTTTGCAAAATGGATAAATTATTATTGTGATTCAACTAAATATGTTGAGGTTGCTATCTTTGTTGGTATTGTATGTTGGCCACCTTACTGTCATAGCTTGTTGGAACCAGGATGTAGAGTTTTAAATCTTGGATACAAGAAACAATGACTCGTGTGTTAGAATATCATGATATGGTTGAAAAGGTCATTTTTGGGAGCCAAAAGAAAATTAATAAATTGTACTATGTGCCTAACTATAAAGCAAAAAGGCTTTTAAGTATAATGTGTGTAGTTGAAGCTAAGTTGGACAACTGAGATTATAAATATGGCTCCCATTATGAGGATTGATCATTGGATTGATTATTTGCTTTTGTTGCCGATGAAAAGTTTTTGAGTTTGATGATTTTGTGCCCTTGCTGAAGTATAAGGGTTTGGAGCTAAGAAATGCTTTGTAATTCACAATTGAGGTATTGTGAAATAATTTCTGAGAAGTGTTTTGAACCATTCTTGAAGTCTAGTGATTAAGTTATTTTGGTTGATTCTCCATTTCTATAATGTTGTAGCTTGGGAGAATATCATTGGTGCTGAGAATTTGTGCAAGTCTACCATTGCTTCTCTATTGTTTACATTGTGCCTGAGAAGTAGATTGATAGCAAGGATAATTGTCTTCTTTTGAAGGGAGTTAATTGACTATTCATGCAATTGAAGGACCCATGACTATATTCTACACTTGCGATTTGGTTTTGAAAAGTTGTTGGGCATTTGGAAGGTTGTGAACTATACTTGCAGTGGCATTTGGGTGAAATTCATGCCTATGAGTACTTTACTGGGGCTGTTGATCATCTAATTAAGGCTTGTGTTCACCTCTTAACAGGTTGTGATTGCCATAGGAAGGCTTGCGATTAAGGATCTTTAGCTGGTGATTGATGTTGTCCTGCAAACTAGGTAGTTAGGTAGTTACTGGTGCGGACACGGTTGTGTTGTTTCATTAGCACTGTATTAGGTATTATAAATGTGGCTTTCACTTATGTATTTGGCATCATTGGATGGAACATTATTGTTATGCACGAAAAGCATTTGATGAATGAATATTATTTTACTTTGTTAAGTTATTACATGTTTCTTTTCTGTTCACCTATGGGCTGAACATTTGGCACCATTACCAATTCGAATCCGGAGTAGTATGGAAGGCTGAGGATAAATGAGAATAACCGTACCAGACAACCAGAAAACGAATGAGGATGACGAAACAAAAATACTAGAAGGTGAGCACGAGGCAGCCCAGAACTTTCACATCGTGTACTGCGTAAGCTTGGAAACCTTCATACGGAGAGAAGCCACCGAGAACAAGGTTACGCTAGACAATGTGTGGGATGGTATGCATGCAAGACCAACCACAAACAAATTTTTAGACCAACTCCCCCGTTTGATTGCACAAGCATACCTAGCACAGAAGAGACGCAGGGAGGAAGTGGAACTCGAGGGATGTCGTTAGGAGACCCTCAAGAATTTCTATGAGGAGAGAGATGCACGACATCGCAAAACGAAACCATGACCTTTTGAGCTGTGGTGTCAAGAGCACTCAGGAGTCTGTAACTGTTGCATGAGTTGACACATGATGTATACATATTAAATAAATAAAAGTGTTCTGTTTTGTTTTTATATAATGGCATATGTCAAATGCCTAATATTTTAAACAAAAATAGGAACTTAAGGGAAGATTTTGACGAATTACAATTTGTGCAGGGAGATTTAATCCAAGCGGAGTGAAGGCGGTGGCTAAGACAACTTGCCGAAGATTGGATTGTGGGACAGTTGGAGGAATCATCAAGGGTGATTGAAGGCAACTGCGCGGAAGGCGCCGAAACTACTCAAGGGTGCCACAGTTCGCCGGAACGGAAAGTACGAAGCAACGAGGAGTTGCTCAAGGTGACAAGAGAACAATTTTTGCATTCATCTCGTACACCACTATGAGAGGGAGCCCGTGAAGTAGGAAGGAAGACGAGGCCAATAGAAGACATCGAGGCACAAGAAAGTGTCAGAGGGACATTGCGCCGTAGTCAGAGTAACCTGTTAGGAGCAAGCCGTAATAGTTTTGACACACGACCTAGTGGTCATCAAAGGACAAGAAAAACAATGTCTCAAAAGCAAAAACTCTTGAAGTTCACAGGCGATAAGAAGGAAGACCCCGTACGACATTGCCATACATGCAAAACCATATGGACTGCCAACTCTGTCACCAATGCTGATGAATGGTTGAACTAGTTTCTAGCTAGCCTACGAGGAGGGGCCATGGATTGGTTCTCTGACATGGACAAGGCGAAGATCTCCACTTGGGATAATCTAAAAAAAGAATTTCAAGCAGAATTCTGATTACTACAGGACGACAATGATGTTGTCGCGAAGATCTACAACTATAAACAAGGGAAGGACACCGTTCGAGCCTATAATCAAAAGCTCAAAGATCTTCTTAGCTGGATGGGCACTAAACCCATGGATGAACTAAAGAAACGTTGGTTTGTCGAAGGACTTTGCGGCGCATTGAGAAGGAAAATGAAGATATTCCTGCCCCCATCATATACAGATGCCTATGACCGTGCCTTGAACTTAGAAAGTGTGGGCAAGATGACAAAGAAAAAGAAGAAGAAAAGTAAATCCTCATCCTCCTCTGAGAGTGATGAGTTTTTGATGAGAAAAGTAGTGTAGATAGTGAGGAGTAACCTAGCAAGAAAGTACGAGCCCTCCAAAAGGACTTGGAGCGGATGAGGAAGGAGTTTGAGTCCATGAATGGAGCCATTGGTCGCATGAAGGAAGGAGAAATATGGTGTACGGATTGCAAACAGAAAGGTCTCCCAAAGGGAGCATGCAATGTGCAATATCTGTCAGATCTTGAGTTATTCTATGAAGGAGTGCTCGTTCAACATGAAGACACTAAGTCAACATATATTGTTCACACAGGAACAACCATCCACTTATAGCACTAATAATGAGACCCAAGAAAACAACAATGCCACATCCGATGGCTACAGAAACAACTGGCAAGGAGGACGGGGCAGCAATGACAATAGGAATCAGATATAGTATGATTCCATGTGAAGGCCCATAATCCAATGCTAGGCATGTAACCAATGGGGCCACTTCGCTAGTGTCCAAAGAACAACATTCAAAAATTATGTCAATTGTGTGGTCCAGGGGACCACGAACATGCCAGCGACCCAAAACAAGTAAACCTCCTTAACATTGATGAGGAGAAAGTTCTTGTTGTCCCCCGTAACCAGGCTGAGCAGGCAACCTATCCTGACCCCCACACGGAGAAGCAGAGACCATGGGAGGCACAAGAAAACATAGAAAAGGCAATGAAGGCTACAAAAGGTATGAAAGATACTATTGCTGGACGATCGGAAGGGGAGAACATCTTGGTGAATCAGATATTGCAAATAGAGATGCCCATCAGACTTCAAGACCTATTACAAACGGTACCACAACTAAGGACAGCATGATTGAATGCCCAGGCAAACCCATCGGAGATGAAGAAACAACCAACTGTAACAGGAGGGTTAGTGACAGATCCCATGTTGCTGACAGTAAGCAATGACCATTACTCGGTGGTGGTCGAGATGGGAATCCTCGGAACCATCCTGACGGACACCATTGTGGATGGTGGGTCCAGGGTGAACGTTCTCCTCGAGAAGACGTGGAAAACACTAGGCAAGCCTACCCTGTGGCCGCCCACATTCAACCTGCTCGACACTGACTAGCAGGGGATAGAGCCCCTAGGGACCCTGGTGGCTCAACAAGTAACCATCAGAATGCGGCCATTTGTGTTGGATTTTGTAGTGATTCCCTTGAAGAAAAAGGGATATGATGCTATTCTTGGAAGAGGATGGCTGGTAGCCGCTAAAGTGAATCACAATTGGAAGAAAAATACTTTGTTGATAAAGTGGAGGGCAGAAGTTTGCCATTGATCTCTGAACTCAAATAGTAAGTGAAGAAATGGCGGCATTGTCGTTGGAGTCTGAGTCAAACAGGGAATATTGGATAGATGGAGGAGCCTGTATGGATCCGAATGACGAAGGCGTTTTAGAATTGGAAGCATGTTCAGGAGACGAGACCAGTTCACTGAATGGACTTTTCCATTGGCAGATGGAAGATTATGAGCTCTTCCATTCTTACATGCTTGGCATTGAGGAGCTTGAAGATGAGGAGGTATTTCCATCTGAGTTCATGGAATACAAAGGCAATGTGGAGGTCAACGAGAGTCCTACCCATTGCTTTCAAGGGAAAGCTATAAGATACGAGGAGCCGTTGGTAGAGGCTACTAATCTTGGCAACGCTGAGAATCCGAGGAACATACTTGTTGGAGATGACTGGAACCCGGTTTCGAAGGCCATGTCATTACAAATTTGTATGGAGTATAAAGATGTATTTGTGTGGACTTAATAAGGATTTAAAAAGGGTCTCGCTAGACATGTGTGTCCACCGCATACCCTTGGTACTTGAAGCCATACCTGTGCGAAAGCGATTGTACAAAATGAACAAGAACTACATAGCCTGCGTCGATGAGGAAATACAACGAATGTTGGAAGCGAACATAATATTTAAAGTTCAAACAAGTGAGTGGGTGTCACCAATTGTGATATCCATGAAGGACGGGATCCAAGTCCGAATATGTGTGGATTTCCGGTGCCTAAATGCGATCACAATAAAAGATCCGTTTCCAATCCCATTCACCGACACAATTCTGGAAGAAGTGGCAAGACCCGAGATGTATTCCTTCATGGATGGATTCTTTGGCGACAACTAGATCTCTATCATTGAAGAATATAAACTGAAAACTACTTTTGTGGTGGAGGATGGACTGTATGCTTACAACCGAATGCCCCTCAGATTGTGTAACACACCTGCTACATTTCAAAGGATCATTTTGCACATATTTGACAAAATTCGGTAGGCAACTTTTGAGCATTTTTGAATGATTGGTCCATCTTTAGTGGACAGGACAACCACTTGAAGGCACTCTAGGAATGTATGGAGAGGTGTTGGCGGGTAAGGTTGGCATTGAATGCAAAGAAATGTCAGTTCATGGTTCCTCAAGGAAAACTACTTGGGCACATTGTTTGCAAGTCAAGATTGAAGACCGACCTCGATAAAGTAAGGGTGATCATGGAAATGGAAGCCACGACGGAGGTATCTAGAGTCAAGTCTTTTCTTGGGCACATTGGATATTACAGATGGTTCATAAAGAACTATGCCCGAATTGCTCTTCCTCTAGACAAGTTGACACAAAAGGGAGAACTGTACGTTTGGAGTTCTGAGTAGGAGACTGCCTTCACAGAGTTGAAAAATAGATTGTTGGGGGCGCCCATCTTGGCATACCCAAACTGGGACAAGGAGTTCCATGTCCATGTGGACGCTTCAAACTTTGCCATAGGTGTAATGTTGGCGCGGACTAGCGACCATGGCTTGGATCACCCAGTGTATTTCACAAGCCAGCTATTGTTAAAAGCCAAGAAGAATTACAACACCATCGAAAGGGAGGCTCCTGGGATGGTGTACTCGGTACAAAAATTTAGACATACCTATCGGCTACACCATTTACCTTTTACGTGGATCACCTTACGTTGATTTACCTGGTGAAAAAACCAATTATCCAAGGTAGGATTAGCAAATGGTTGTTGTTACTGTAGGAATTCACTTTCACCATCATTGTGTGACTCGGAAAGAGTCATGTCATTGCGGACCAGCTCTCCCGAATCAGTTTGGAGAGCCACCGAAAGGGGTCAATGAAGATTTTCTGGATTCACACTTGTTTGAAATCACCATTCTTTCAGGATGGTACAAGTCTATCAAGGAATATCAACATCTCAATTTCCAAGAAAGATGCCGCTAGATGAACAATGGAAGCTAGTTTTAAGGAGCCGAACTTTCCAACTGATAAATGGTCTCCTATAAAAGATGGGTCCTGATCAAGTGCTGAGGCGATGTGTAATGGAAGAAGTGCAGAGTGTTTTGAGGGAAGCACATGAAGGTTCGGCAGACGACCACATAGGGCCAGATACAATGGCACAAAAGGTTTTTCTTGTTGGGTTACGGTGGCCCACACTTTACAACGATGCACGGGAATGGGTTTTGAGCTGCAATACATACCAGAGAGCCGCAAACCACTCAAGAGGGACTTCATACCATTAAACCTATCCTATGCCTAGGATTTGTTTGAACGTTGGGGACAAGACTTCATGGGTCCACTAACTTCATGGGTCCACTGGAGGCGAGTAGGGCCCAACATTGCATGTGGTGGTGGCCATGGAGTATTTAACAAAATGGGTAGAGGGACGGGCACTACCCAACAACTTTTCCATAAGTACACTGAAGTTTTTGTATGAATTGAGCATCACACGGTATGGCATACCTATCCAGTTGACAAGTGACAGAGGGGGTCACTTTGTCAATCACGTGATTAGATTACTGACAATGGAATTCAAAAAATTTCATTCGTTGTCAAGTCCGTATTACCCACGAGCTAATGGCTAGGCGGAAGAAACAAACAAAATCCTTGTGGCCATCATATATAAATCATGCGGAGTTGAATAGGCAAATTGGGAGGAAAAGTTGCCTTCGGTGCTATGGGCCTACTACACCACATTCAAAGTCACAACTGCATAGACGCTGTTCTAGTTAATGTTTGGCCAAGAAGCCGTGGTACCATCCAAATTTATGGTCCCAAGCCTACAGATTGCAATTGAAAATAGACTTGGAGATATGGAGAGTCTATGTGAACATCTATATCAATTGAACAAACTGGATGAACGCAGATTAACAACGCAATGGGTGACAGAGGTGGCACAGACCCATCGAAAGGCATAGCACGACAAACATTTGAAAAGAACAAGGTTTTAGCCAGGCCAACTCGTGCTTCGATACAATGGCCGCAACGAGATAAAACCAAGGAAATTCAAGGTTAAGTAGCTTGGACCGTATAAAGTGAGAGAAGTCAGTGACAATGGATCCATAAAACTATGGACCTTGGACAGGAAAGAAATCCTTGACGCCATCAATGGATTGAAGCTGAAAATTTATCATGAACGGCTAGAAGGCGAGGCAAGCCGTAAGACGATGAGAATTCAGCTTATCGAGTTAAAATAATAAAAAAATAGAAAAAAAGTCTTGCGGACTTAGGTGACCGCGAACACATGTTTCCGTAGAACACTCGGTGTCTGCGGAGTGTCCCGCAGAAACATGTGGCCGCGGACACTGTGTCCCATGGACATATGTGGCCACAAACACTTAAGTGTTCTACGGTGGCCGCAGAGTATATGCCGAAGAGTTGTGTGCCGTGGCAAGGAAAAAAAACATAACTTAAACAATAAGTGAAAGAGTTGGCCGCAGGAGGATTTCATGTGAAGATAAAGGAAGAAAGAAGGGAGAAGATTGAAACTTCCATGGAGAAGCACGGGAAGGGAAAATAGTGTCCACGTTTAATCGGCAAAGGACACTGCGGACATAAAAGTGTCGAGGAACTCCACCAGACACATCACGGAGAGAAGCCCCTTGTGAACTGCATAATAAAGGGGGACTTTTGAGAGAGAAAAAACGTTTGCAGCAAGTGTGCAAAGAGAAAAGAAAGCTTCCGTTGAAAGAGGGGAGCTGCGTCCGGGAGAGACGTAAGAAGAACATCCACACGGAAGTAAGATACAACAAAAGCATTCAACGTAAGCATTCCATTTAAGAGGAAATAAAATGAAGGGCTGAAGCAAGCCATAGAAAAGTGGAAAGGAGAAGCAAAAACCTAACAATTCTTGTTTCGTTACAATAAAAACAAAATACGAAACGGTTAATTAATTAGTATGCATTTTGCAAGGAAAAGAAGGTAGTGGAAAGATTAGTTGAAGGGAAATAGTATGTGAAAAATGCCAGGGTGTTGGCTTCAAGAGTTCAAGTTGCAGGGCCGACAATCTCGAGCAACAAGAAACAAAAGGTAAAGGCCGACCTGTATCTCACAGTTCAGTTTGAAGTGTTGAATGGCAGTAAGTGCTCGAGATAGTGGCAAGAGACGGCGGATACAAACCTAATCATGCAAATTCTAATCCGTGCCCAAGTCCATTGGGCAATACAACTTCTTGTGTTCTCCATTAGGTTGTTTGGGAGAATCCTAAGAACTATGATCGAAACCTACAACAGGAACAACCAAACAAGTACATTTGTCTACAAGAAGTAGTGGATGAAAATCTCTTTTAAAGCATGAGATTTCAATAGGGTACTTGGCATTCCTGGCCAAGGAGGTCGCAAAGTGGTGACCAAGAATCACAAGTTGCCGCATGAACGCAATGAATAATGGGTAAAATTGGTGAGTCGTGACCTCACACCAGATGAATTGGAGCCTATGGTGAAAGGTACCAAGAGTCGGCGAGATTTCATCCGAGAGGGCCATTGGAGATGTACTATGGATGTAATAAAAAGCAGGTTAACCGGGGTGAGTAGGGCCTCAAATATCGCCTTGCCTCAGATTACATTCATGAACGACACCATGAATGATACTGTGTATGATTGGGCCACAGTCCTCGTAGATAGAATGGAGGAGTTTATGACATTACATCATCGAAATTTTTTCATGCCGCATCATGCCATCGACTTGTTTCTGGAAGCAGCCCTTCATCAAATTCCAACAGATGACTTTGAAGTTCCACCAGGCGAGAAATTGGTGCTAGGAGAATCCCCAGTGTTCCATTGGCAACATTTGGACACGAGTGGCACAATGATCGGTTAGAAGAGGGTATTGCAAGGGTTGGATGCGTACAGGGACACAGACAATGGAAGGGAGGACACCATAGAGAGCAGTGGGGCCGATTTTGAGGAAGAGAGTACCTTTGTAGAGGTTGGGAGTGATGTGGCAGTCGGAGGGTCCACACATTTCACCCCTCCCTAGTTGCCAACTTCGACACACTTGATAGCCGCTACCTCGCTTATTTCTCCATTTGGCCAAAGGCATGCGCCAATTATCATGACTCCACCGATGGCCAGGACAGGAACCATAGATGTTGTGACTCTACAGAATGTTTCAGCAGATCTAGTTGCACCAGACTTAGTACCAGCAATGCCAACAATAGAGTTAGTAGAGGTGTAGGCATCAGAGCCCGAACCTCAAGTTCGACTAGATGTGATCAGCTCTAACGCTATTGTCACCATATCTTTGTCTTTGTTGACTCAACTTGTTCACCCAACACAACTAACACAGCCAGAGATTGAGAGTATGGAGGTGACCTAGACAACACAACCACAGGTAGCACAACCAGAGAAGGTTGAGGTGATGGACAGAGCCAATGTATTTTTGAGACAACAGTTTTGACTCATTCTTGCAAAGGTCAGTTCCTCCATTTAGTCCTTGAGGTAGGGAGAGGTATCCCCAGGAGTAGCTACCATATTAGAGCCACAGGAGGTGGGAGTACCACAGTTCGATGATGCGTCCGGAGATGAGGAGGCCACACCGGTTGTGGACGTGGCTACCATAGAAGAGGCAGAGATGGATATCAATATGGAGTGGGATGTCGAGGCCATGGGAAAAGAGGATTATGGGTCGAATGAGGATAGATGCAAGGCATACCTCAAAGCCCTGGGGTTTGTGTTGGAGAGAGGACGAATTGTTGGGTATCAAGCTTTGACTTGTAGGAAGGAGTTGCAGTTGGTCCGAGCCTATATTCGAAGGGCCTGTCTCGAGCGTTTTCACTCTTTCTTTGAGGCCAGGGGATGCCCAGCTATGGAAACACCAGAGATGTTGGCTGATTGGGCTACAGAGCCTGAGTTGGGACTGTGCAACACTGCTATGGAGAAGTTGGTACACGAGATTGTAGGGGCGTATAAAGACATCTACCATGCTCATTGACGAGGATTGCAGCTGTGAGGTCTACGACAGTCGAGATAGAAGCTCGAGAGAAGTTAGCTGCTAAATTGGTTAGCCGACAGGCAACATGGGTAGCTGAGCGAGCAACACTTTTACAAGATAAGGAAGTGGCCGAACAAGGATTGCAGACAACCCAGACCTAGGCCATGGAGGCAACACTTCTCTTGAAGGAGGCAATGGAAGTTAACACACGAACACAGAAGAACTTATGCATCCTCACTGATCAAATTTATGAGTTGCGCCGACAGCGGAACACTTCATGGACACAACCTCCTCCCTAGTCTATGTTGTTTCTATATTTGTATGTTGTCTCCTAATTTTGTTAGTTTTGAGTCGCCAGGAGACGACTTTTCTTTTTTCTTGGGGGGGGGGATGATGTTGTTCGACAAAATGGGTAGTTAGGCAGTTACCGGTGCGGACACAGTTGTGTCATTTCATTAGCACCGTATCAAGTATTATAAATGTAGCTTTCACTTATGTATTTGGCATCATTGGATGAAACATTATTGTTATGTACGAAAAGCATTTGATGAATGAATAGTATTTTACTTTGCTAAGTTATTACATGTTTCTTTCTTGTTCACTTACGGGCTGAACAACTGAATGCTAGACCTGCATGTGTATTTCGAGAGCTGTGTTTGGATTCCATAATCTCAAATGCTTCCTGTGAAGGGCTGTGATCAGATTCCTTAGGCTTGCGATTTGTTAGAAGGGCAGCTGGATGCCATTTTTTGACATTGTCAAGTTCATTGTTTTTAATAATAATTGAGTTGTAATTTGCAAATCAATTGTCATGTACGAACTATAGTTGATAGCAAGAAATTGAACATTTGCATTCTAGAAGTTATGGAAGTTATATGTTAACTTAGTGGAAGAGCTGAAAGAAAAAAAAAATTGCAAGATTTAAGTTGTCTAATTAATTTCAGAGAAAACCTGTTGACATATTCACTTGTTCAAAGTTTAATTTTCAGTCTTTTGCTTAAATCTTTGAGGAATAACTCCTCCAGTAGTGTGAGCCGAGTTGGGATTATTACAATGATATCAGAGCGGTTTCCTGTCATCTTGTGGGGTTGAAAAAGAAGATCTATTGTGCATATATCAGAATCATGGCCACTAATCAGAAACAATGGGATGGTATTGTGAAACAAATAAATATGTTAGTGAATGAGCTGAACCAAAACCACAAATGAATGACAAAAATGATTTCAAACCCAGAATTTGAGTAGAGTGTGATATCGTTTTTTCAAAGGAAGAAATGTGATGGTATAGTGGACACTTTTAGAGAGCAAGAAAATGTTTTCAGTCAAAATTCTAAGTCGGATTTTTATAGTTGCAGTGGCCCTCGCGAGATTACAGTTGCACTTGTCATAGCAAAATCCAAAAATGTTGTGGATGATAGTGTACATGTTATTGATGATACCGAGGGTGATAACATGGATATTGATAGTCACACTAGTTCTAATTTACATGACAGCAGTGAGGGATTTTGGTATCATGATGATGCAGTGGTGGCTACAGCTGTGCGGGACATTCCTTATGAGACACCACATGAGTTGGACACAGTGGATGTGAAGTATGATTGGTATTCGTATCAGGTTGAGTCATATGATGTAGTTGTTGACATGAGTTTCCATGATCATGCATCGGATGGTGATGCAGTGATAGTAGAAGTGAGAGTGTGCAATTATATTGTTAGAGTAGTAGCTACTTCTATACCAATTGAGCCATCTTTTGAGGTCTTTAGCAGTAAACATGCGGTTGTTGATGTGTGCACTGATGATAGCACACATGTTATTGATTATGAGGAGAGTGATGTAGAGATAGTGTCCTATCATACTACAGATCAACATAGTGTTTAGGTTCACTTTGTGAACAACCCTACATGCGACATGGATACAACATTGTCTTATGACAATCCACTTTTTGAGGCTGATGTTGATCACTCATTTGAGGGAGCTGTGCACAGTTTACACCATCTATAGATACAATTTAGTTTTCTATAGCAGTAGCTGGTGATGATTAGGATTCCAGTGTAGTATAAATTGTGGGGAGTGCATACAACCTTATATTCGACCCACATGTTTAGGCTTTGTATGGGGCATAGTGTTAGTCTATGCCTAATTTGGAATTTGGCAGGTTGGGTAGGTGGATATAATGAAGGAGGAAGAGTATGTTGAGATCTCCTATGGAGTTGTCTTCTGGTGATGTCCTGACTTCTACATTATAGCACAAGTATTGGGTGCTATGTTGTAGGTTATGTTGTTGGTTATGATGATGTTATTGGCATACAATTGGTTTAGGGATGATAGGGATATCATGTGGTTCTTATGAGATCCTGGTGGAGTTTTCAGTGTGTTGCTAGATTGCTTGAGAATGAGCAATCGTGGGGAGGGAGGATTGTAATGTCCCCATTTTTAGTAGGTTCCTGTAGTTGGCTTGGTCAATTCATCATTGTGACCCTCGTGAGCTGACAGTGAGATTTGAGCATCTCAATTGTGGAGTGATTAGGCTTTCCAATGGCTATGGTGAGTTCGGCTCCGTTTTGAGGGACTTAGTATTTATAGTAAGTCAACAAAAGGTTCCGATGAGCTCAGTTGAGTGATGCTCTTAGTTTTTATTTTTGACTTCTGGTTTGCGCTCCAAGATCTTGGGGGAGTGTTTATGATTTGAAAGTTACCTTGCCAAGTTCATTCGTCGTTTTTATTCATCAAGATCACTCTTGTGTTGTCAGATTTTGATTCTAGTGCTTCTTTAGTCGTTTTTGCAAGACAAATGAATTATTATTAATATTCAACTAAATATGATGAGGTTGGTATTTTTGTTGGTATTTTATGCTGGCCCCCTTACTGTCATAGCTCGTTGGAACCAAGACAAAAAGTTTTAAATCTTGGGCACAAGAAACAATGACCTTGTGTGTCAAAATATCATGATATGGTTGAAAAGGTCATTTTTGGGAGCCAAAAGGAAATCAAAAAATTATATTATGTGCCTAAGTATAAAGCAAAAGGGCTTTTAAGTTGAAGCCAAGTTGCACAATGGAGATCTTAAAAATGGCTTCCATTATGAGAATTGATCATCCGATTGATTATTTGCTTTTGTTGCCTGTGAAGAGTTTCTGAGTTTGGAGCTTTGAAATGCTTTGCAATTCACAGCTGAGGTATTTCGAATTAATTTCTGAGAATTGTTTTGAACAGAGTAACGAGAATCGCCATAAAATCGCCTGAATCGGCGATTCGGCGATTAGATTCAGCAATGGCGATTTTTTTGGAGTCGGAAATCGCCATTGCCGATTTCTTCAAGTGAATCGCCTGAATCGCCGATTCAGGCGATTCAGGCGAAAAATCGCATGAATCGCCTAGAAAAATCGGCAGGAATCGCCCGTGGCCAATAAAGTATAGAGTTGTAAAATTTTAAAAAATTGCTTGGTTTTTTTACTTTGTTTTTGACCATTTCTCTTTGTTATAACCCTAAAGGGCCTTCTATTTATTTAACATGAGTAGAAGAGAGGAAAAGTGAGAGAGAAGAAGAGAAAAGAAAAGCCATAGGTTTCTAACCGGCAAGAAGAAAGAGCACAAAAGAGATCAGCAATCCATTTGTGGAGGCCATCAATTGCATTGGGAGCATTAGGGAGCCAATCTCAACACTCCTCAACTCATTTGCAAGAGGTAAGTGCTCTTTTTTTTTTTGCATGTTAGTGTATTATGCATTTTTTGTTAAATTTTTATAGTTTTCAAGATTTTTAGTTTAGATCTTGAATGTTCTTTATTTTTACTAAGTTGCAAACTAGGGTTTGTTGTTTTGTAGCTTTTATTAGCTTCAAACTTTGATATTTTACATATAAATTTTTATTGCAGCAGCCTTTGCTTTCATTTTTTGCAAATTCGCAATGGGTAGAAAAGATGAATGTTGGAAATATAACGAAGAGTTTCCTGGAAGAACCAAATATCAAACAAAATGTATTTTTTATAAAGGAAAAATAACTTCTGGGGGTATTTATAGATTGAAATACCACATTGCTGCTATACCTGGACACGATGTTACAATTTGCACTCACCAAACTCCTGAGGCAAAACGCACTTGCTTAATGGCATTAGAAAAAATTGAAAAAGACAAAGCCAATAGGAAAATGCAACTTGAAGGGTTAAGGGGTATTGGCTCCCATGTTCCCGCATCCGCATCTGCAGCCGCATCCACATCTGCATCTGCATCAGCTTCTGCATCTATAGGTTGTGTTGGAGAGGGTTCTTCTAGGCCTCCTTTTTATCCTAGTTCTTCTGCTCGTGCTGGTGCTAGTCGGTCACATACTGAGACAGAGTCCCACACCAACCTATTGCAGCCTAGAGTGCGGAAAAACAGAATGGATAGTTACTTTGTGCCCCGCACTACTCCTGGTTCCCAACCCACGCTTGAGGGCATGGGTTTGAACAAAGAAATTCATGATGCTGCCAGAAAGGAGATATGCAAATTTTGGTACTTTTGCAACATTCCATTTATTGCAGCCAGGTAATTGATTCTTTTTTCGTTGTTTTCTTTAAAGTTAAAATTAAAAGTAAAAGTAAAACTTTAATTATATTTACTTGTTTTATAATTTGAGTCTTTGACATCTAAATTTTTATTTGTGACAGGGCTCCTTATTGGCAGAACATGATAGACGCGGTTGCTATTTGTGGTCCGGGGTTTAAAGCCCCAACTGAGGCTGAGTTGAGCGGATACCTCTTGGATGAGATGGTAGAGGACATGAGGGCTGAGCTCGAGGAGAACCGAAAGGAGTGGATTGCAAAGGGTTGCACCATCATGACTGATGGTTGGACAGATAGGAGGAATAGAACACTCCTCAATTTTCTTGTATCCTGTGGAGGTAATTGATCATTCTACTTTCCTACATACATAATTGTAAATTTTGATTTGTTGAATGCTAATTTGTTGATGATCCATTTAATTTTAATATTCTAATTCGTTGTTTTGTTACTTGTAGGATATACCATGTTCATCAAATCCATTGATGCTTCCGCACATGTAAAAAATGCCACATACTTATGTGAGGCTATTGAGGAAGTCATAGCAGAGGTGGGAGAACAAAAGGTGATCCAGGTGGTGACGGATAATGCAGCAAGTTATGTTGCTGCAGGTAAACTTTTAACTTTTCAAGTTTTGAAAATAAATTTATTTGAATTTTGAAATTTGAATTTCTAATTGACTTAAAATTGTTGTAGGTAAACTTTTGATGGAGAGGCACCCCACCATATTTTTGTCCCCTTGTGCGGCACATTGCATTGACCTCATGTTGGAGGAAATTGGCAAACTTGAGTTTGTCAAGTCATGTGTGGAAAGGGCAAAAAACATATGCAAATTCATTTATAATCATTCATTTGTCCTTAGCACAATGAGGAAGTACACAGAAGGAAAAGAGTTAGCTCGCCCAGGTATCACGAGGTTTGCCTCGAATTTCATCACCTTGTAGTCCTTGTTGACATCAAGGGATGAATTGAGGAGCATGTTTGTTGGGCGGGAGTGGATTTCCTCTTCCTTTGCTATGACCACTGTAGGGATAGATGTGGCAGATTGCATATTTGATGAGGATGGTTTTTGGAAACCCGCTAGAGAAATCCTGCAGGTAAATTTATTGCAATTTAACATTTAGTATTTTACTTTTACTTTAAGTTATATTATTTTATATTTAAGTTTTGACTCAAGTTTTTTGTTTTACTTTATATGTAGGTCACTGAGCCCCTTGTAGCTTTGCTACGAACTGCTGATGGGGAGAAGCCCTCTATGGGCTACATTTATGAGGGCATGGATAGGGCCAAGGAGGCCATCAGAGCCCAATATGCAGGAGTGCAGGAGAGGTATGGCCCTATTTGGGACATCATCGATAGGAGATGGCAGAATCAGCTCCATCGACCCATCCATGCAGCAACTTACTTTCTGAATCCGGCATATCGTTTCCGTCCTGAGTTCAAGGCGGATGCGGAGGTTCTCACTGGCTTATACACAGTGATTCAGAGGTTGAGTAGCGATGAAGATAGCGCTGCTGCGATTGTTGAGCTAGACCAGTTCAACAATAAAGAGGGGCCACTTTTCTCTAGCAGGATGGCCATAAATGCTCAGACAACACTACAGCCAGGTAAAAATTAAATAATATATTCAATGTTCATGAATCTAGATTCTAATCTTAAAGTTGATTATGTAATTTTAGAGTTAACTTGTAATTTGTAAATGAGACTAATTGTTTCTATTTTCAATTTTTCCCTTATTGCAGATAGATGGTGGCAAATGTTTGGGGCCACAACCCCAAAACTTCAAAAAATTGCCATTCATATTCTGAGTCAGCCAAGCAGCGCTTCTGGATGTGAGCGCAGTTGGTCCATGTTCGAGCACATCCATTCGAAGAGGAGAAACAGGTTGACAGTGCAGAAGTTGAATGATATTGTCTTTGTTCATTACAACCTCCGTCTTAGGATCAGACAGATTTTGGGCACTGACTCCTCTCCGATCATTCTAGAGGAGATTGATCCAGAATCAGAGTGGCTCACAGAGGTTGTGGATCCAGTCTTCACTGAGGAAGACCGTGTGTGGGTTGACCAGGTGGATATAGAGGCTGAGGCAGCTAGAGCACGTTCTTCAGGCATTGGTAGACGCACACGTGCACGCACAGGCACAGGCCCTAGCGACGTTCATGAGCCCATCTTACATGCGGGAGATATGGCTCGGCAGTCCTCTAGGACCTACATTAGACGCCTTGCTACTAGGCAGACTGGATACTCTGAGGCTGAGGCTGAGGCTGCAGCCGAGCTTCAGGATGATGTTGAGGATGATGATGATGACTATGAGTCTGAGGCTTGAGCTGGAGCCTTCTTTTTATATTTTGTTTACAGATATTGATACTGAATCATTGATAGACATATGTTTCAAACTTTCATGGATCTTCATCTTAGATTCTTACATACATTTATGATTTGATGTCTTATGGATCATCTTACATACATTCTATGATTTAAATCATTGTGATCATTTGATTTCTATTTACTTCAGCTAGCCTACAATTTACATTTTAGATAACATAGTTACATATGTGATGGATTTTATGTTCCATGTTTATGTATGTTAAGTTTTAACTTCTATTTGATGATGTTATAGTGTGTTTAAGTTATATTCAATAAAGGGTGCATGAAATAAGTTTTAAATTGTTAAAATCTTTAAATTTAAAGGGTTTTTTCAAATTTGCCGATTCATTGCCGATTCATTGCCGATTCACGATTCGATTCGGCCTTGCCGATTCCGATCCGATTCCGATTCTTGTTACTTTGGTTTTGAATCACTGCTGAAGTAATAGTGTTTTGGTTATTTTGGTTGATTCTCCATTTCTGTAATGCCATGGCTTTGGAAAATACCATTGGTGCTGAGAATTTGTGCAAGTCTGCTATTGCTTCTCTATTGTTTACACAGTGCCTGAGAAGTAGATTGATATCAAGGATAATGGACTGATTTTTAAGGGAGTTAATTGACTGTTCATGCAATTGAAGGACTTGTGACTATATTCTACACCTACGATTTGGTTTTGAAAACTTGTTGGGCATTTGGAAGGCTACGAACTATACTTGTAGCAGCCTCTGGGCGAAATTCATGCCTGCGAGTACATTACAAGGGCTGGTGAACATCTAATTAAGGCCCGTGTTCACCTCTTAACAGGCTGCAATTGCATTAAGAAGGTCTGCAATTAAGGATTTGTCGCTGGTGATTGAATGCTGGGACCTGCATTTGCACTTGTAGAGCTGTGTTTGGATTCCAGAGCTTGATTGTCTCCTGTGAAAGGCTGTGATCAGATTCCTGAGGCCTGCAATTTGTTAGAAGGGCAGCTGGATGCCATTTTTTGACATTGCCAGGTTCATTGTTTTTTATTATAATTGAGTTGTAATCTGCAAATCGATTGTTGTATAGGAACTATAGTGGATAGTGAGAAATTGAACATTTGTATATTAGAATTCATGGAAGTTATATGTAAACTAAGTGGAAGAGCTGAAAGAAATAAATTTGCAAGATTGAAGTAGTCGAATTAATTTCAAAAAAACCTATTGACATATTCAGTTGTGCAAAGTTTAATTTTCAGTCTTTTGCTTAAATCTTTGAGAATTAACTCATCTAGTAGTGTGAGTCGGGTTGTGGTTATTACATAATGCGAGAGTTGTACTTGTTAAAACTTGCCCGGAAAAAAAAATAGAGAGCACTCAGCAAAAGGATAAGTACTTGCAAACTGTGACTTAGACCATCTTTTGAAACGAGGCAGAAATTTTGATTGCCTAGGCACTTTAGAAGTACATCTACTTAGTTATTTATGGTTGAACTTTTGGTTGTCATTGCTATTATGCTAAGTTGGGCAGAGTTGGTGCTTGATTGAGCCACTATTAAAGTGTACCAAGGAGATTACATCACTTATTGCCATCCTTTGTGAGCTTGGTGGAATTTCTAGGTACTTATCCAAGTTTAAGACCTTAGTGGAAAAGCTACTCCAAATGAATGCCTTCCACGCCTTAGTCATTTTCATACTTCTCCACAGATACCATTAAACAATCTGTGAGCTTTGTCATTATTTCAAATTGAACAGCTGCAACTTGCATTAGGCTTGAAATGTTGTTAGTTGAAAACAATAAAGTCACTCAACAACCTAGCAAGCTGATGGGGAAAAATCACATGTTGCGGTTGAACTAAGCCAACACCCAGTGACAATCAATTGTGACAGAAAATGGGAAAAAAAGGCAATTATGAATGTTGAGTTTCATAGGGTGTGACAATGTGTAAATATAAAATTTAATGCAACATTATTATCCTTCCACTAATCCAAAGTCATTTTGCAGTTTCAGTGGAAGTAACCTCTTGTTTGGATATTAAAATCTGGCAAGGAACTATAGTTTGCATATCAATTGTAGGATAATTAGTTGTTATGTTTAAAGATATATTGGCTAGTTAGAATAATCCTATTGAAATAAAAAGAAAATTTATATTATGGTGACTAATCTTATAGTTCACTAAGCTTTTGTTGATCTTTAATGAAATTTTGAATGGTTAGGGGTTCAAAAATATAGATTGCATCAGTAATTTCTAGGCAAGAAAATAATTTACCGGAAATAGCACATCCTTAATTTTAATTTGAAGAGTTCAAGCTGATTTTTTGGGACAGTTTCTCTTTAAATTTTGTTCTGGAGCATGTAGTAGAATCTTATTTGTCTCATTCTTTTTCTGTTTTTGACTTTGGTCACTTCTGCATTTGATTCCATTTTTTCTTAAATTAGATTTTGTGTTTGTTCAATAAAATGATATTTTTATCTTTTGTTAGGTCTTTCAAAAGCATTCAATAATTGCTGGTGGGACTGCATGGCATACGTGGAGAACATTTTCTTTGGATTTCAACGTTAGTATTAAGTAAATCCCATTTCTATAGAAAAATGTGCCTTCTTTAAAACCCACATTGCATGACTAAGAGTATGCATCAACAATCATTTGAGTACTTGGTCATGTAGTTGATACTTCTTGTCTCTGAAGTTAATCTGCACAGCGATGATGAATCATCAACCATGACATTCTCATAGCTATATTGTATGACGATGTCAGGACCATAGTTGAATCTTCCTTATCCACATTAAATTGCACTGCGATGCTTCACTTGATTAAAAAAGCATTACTTCTGGTTCATGATACTTGAGTGTTTTATCTTTCACTTGCAACTGTGCTGTTTTCTTGTGTAACAACTATGTGGCCTTGAATGCTTTTAAATCTTCCTTACGATGGAATATATTCCTTGAGCAGAGACTATGTACTCAAGTATCATATTAATTTTTTCAATTTATAGTTTTATAGCTTAACAGAGGATATCTTTTGTAAAGGAAAATCCCTTTGTGTTCAACTAGTCACCATCATGTAAGTTGCATGCTATTAAGAATACTAGAAAAATGTCTATACTGAATGCCAATGGTGATGAGATTGTAGTTCAAGGCATCGGATAAAAAAATGTCATTGCCTTTTGTCTGTAGAGAAAGTGTCTTCTCTGATAGTGGATGATATGATAGATGTCATTCAAGAAATAAATTGATTCAATGTGGTAAAAAATATTTTGATAAAATAAGGAATGTTGTTATCCAAAGAGCCACAAGCCATAAATGACAAACTGTAAAATTAAAACAAGTGAACAATTAAACTAGTAGAATTTGATATTGTATGCCCCCTTTTATAGTTTTTTTGGTAGGCAATGGGACGAAACCTAGATTGTTTATACTTTATTTATTGAGATTGATTATATTAATGTGTTATGCTCGAGTGGATTTGAACCCAAGACCTCCCGGATTAAAGGTTCACAGCTTTACCATTGTGTTGTAGGCTTTTGCCTCCCCTTTTATAATTTTTTATGGTTTAAACTTTTTTTTTGTATTTTTCCCTTTTTTGAGGAAGCAAAGAAATTCAAATAACAAATTGAAAATTGAAAATAATGATGGAAAATACTAGATCAAACACTCAAGCACTTTATAAGCCAAATTTGAACTGAATTTTGATTAAGTTAATAGCTGGTACAAACACTAGGTCACTTCAAATGCTCAGATCAGATTCAAAAATAAATTTGGGAACCGTCAAAGTCTGATTTTATTGACTTTTGCAATGATTACAAGCTGAAAACCTCTCTAAAACAGAAATCAGATCTGAAATTACAATTTTGAACTTACATAGACCTTGTTGAAATGGTATAGCTGGCTAATTTAGCTAGGTTAAGGGCTGCGTGGAATGGTTCAGTAGCTTAGTGACTATGGTAGAACCATAGTAACACGGGGACGCATCCCCCCCTTTTTGCCCCACATCCCAGAGACTTCAATGCACCAGGGACTTGGGGCGTTCCCTTGTCCCCAGTGGCACCACTAGATTCCACCACCTCCACCGAGGATGGGGGACATCCTGATGTTGACTATTTGCAGATTCGACTATTTATGTCTAATGTTCGATGTTCCAATTCAATGCAATGTTCAAGTATTTACTCTTTTACATCTTTATATCTAATATTGCAATACACATTTTCATAACTAGCATTTTAAGTACCATATGCATATATATATACCCCCTCCTGTCCCCTGCCGCCGTCCCCCCTCCATCCCCCCACCGTCCCCAAATTAAGATCCCTTTGTCCCCCTATCTTAGAAACTTGTCGCCCCCTTACGCCATCCCCCCGTCCCCCATGATGGTGTAACTATGGGTAGAACTGTAGAAGCTTAGAATGACCAAACAAATTATCTTCAACCCTTGTTTGCTGCTGATGTACTTCAAATCAGACCATTTAAACACTAATCAAATGCTAAAAGTGCCAAATGAACATGTATGGAGTGCCTTCATAGTTGGTCTCTCCCAGGTCAGCTGTAAATACTTCATAAAATGGTTCACTAGCATTGAAAACAATTTCAAATTACTTGTGCAGTTGGACTACTGCTGTGGTAAATTGATGTTGTTGTAGTTGTGTTGAACAAAGGAGATGAAACCTTCTTATATATCTTTACAAGGACGATGTTTTTTAAAGAAGCAATCATGAGGTAAAGATGAACATATAATCTAATTAATAAACTAAATAGTAAATACTAAGATGACCATTAAAGAACGAAACAATATTCTAATACCTTCCCTCAATGGTCATCATCTAACTGTTGTCTTTTGGTCACAAATTCTCCAAAACATTCTGCTGCTGCTAAGACCCTCCCTAGATTTGCAAAATGTTAATAACTAAGAAGTCAAAATCTATCTAGAAAAGAGCAGAGAAGGGTGCCCCCTTTTTAAGAAATTTTTGCAAAAGGAGACAAATGTCTATCACTGGCTCTTCCCTTGAGATGAGCATATCGCAGTGTAACGAGACTCGAACTCGGCTCGGACTCGGCAAGGGTAACTTGACTCGTGACCCAGCTCGGTGGTGAGTCGGCAAAGTGAAAAAACCTCGAAATTTTGAGATTTTTTAGGATTTAAAGAACATTCCATGCACCCATTATTGAATAAAGTGTAAAGACACAATAACATCATTGAATAGAAGATAATTTGATCATAATGCACATGCCACATACTTAAAGTTAAAAACTTAAAACTTAAAAGTCAAACATCGATTACATATGTACAATACTACAAAGTTACAAACTTACAAAGGTAAATTGCTAAAAGTAAATACTATATTAGTAGTAATTAAAGTCAAACTAAGATAAATCCATGCAAACCATCAAAATGTATATGTATTATCATTTATGCATTATGAAATCCAACATATCAAGATTCAATAGTCATCATCAAATTCAAATGTTCCAAATGCTGATCATATATTAAGTTACTGTTAAACTATTAAACAAAAAGTTAAAACAAGACTATAAGTCTACAACTATGGCTCTTAGTCGGAGTCCTCATCATCATCCTCATCCTCAGGCTCATCCTCATCGTCATCCTCATCATCATCGTCATCCTCATCCTCATCCCCATCCCCGACCTCAGCCTCAACCTCAGGCTCAGGCTTAGTATAATCTATAAAATGCCTCTTAATAAGGTGTCTAAAGTAGGTCCTAGATGTCTTAGTAGCCATAGCATCAGCTCGTGAGGTGCCTCTAGGATCAACTGTACTCTCTGTCTCTGGCTCTACCAATGTCTATGAGGTGCCACTAGGAACAACTGGAGCTCTCTGGTCCTTTGCTGCCATAGCCACAGCCTTAGCTTGGCCCTCTCTATCTACCTGGTCAAGCCACTGTAGGTCCTCATCATCAAAAACAGGATCAGTAGCCTCAGTGATCCAATTAGACTCTGGACCAACCTCCTCTAGAGTAATCGAAGAGGTGTCACTATCCAAAATCTCTCTGATCCTAATGCGTAGGTTGTAGTGCACAAAGACTAGACTATTCATTTTCTGCACAGACAACCTGTTACGCCTCTTCAAGTGAATGTGCTCGAACATGTTCCAGTTGCGCTCACAGCCAGAAGCGCTACTTGGCTGGCTCAAAATGCGGATGGCGATTTGCTGAAGGTTTTTGGTTGAAGGCCCAAACTATTGCCACCATCTATCTGAATTTTGAAAAAAGGAAAACAAAAAAATATTAGTCTCATTTCAAAATTTGAACTTTAAGTTTAAAGCTAGAAATTTAGAAACTAGATTGTATAAGGCTTAAGCTGCAATCGTTACCTGGCTACAATTTTGTACGACCACCTTTGCAAATTCGACTTGAAAAAATGGGCCCTGATGCATTATTATAGGCATCCATCTCAAGCAATATATCTGTGGGATTAGGGGACATCTTCGATACCACTGTGTATAGGCCACTAAGAACCTCCTCATCTGCCTTGAAATCATCAAGGAAACGGTATGCCGGATTGAGGTAATAGGCTACTGCGTGGATGGGCTTATGAAGCTGATTTTGCCATCTCCTATCAATTATATCCCAAATAGGGCCATAGTTTTCCTCAAGTCCTACATATTTGGCCTTAATAGTCTCCTTGACCCTATCCATGCCCTTATAAATGTAGCCCATAGAGGGCTTCTCGCCATCAGCAACTCGTAGGAGGGCTACAAGGGGCTCGGTGATCTACAAAACAATTAAACAAAAAAACAATTTAGTGAATGATGAAACTTTGCAAAGTTGCACAATGAAAATAAAACAAAAATATGTATGAGACAAATTAATTTATAAAATTTTAAGACTTAAGCTTTTAAAATTTAAAATTTAAATTTTAAATTACCTCCACATTTTTCGAACATGGCTCCCAAAAATCATCATCATCATAAATGCATTTTGTTGCATCTATCCCTGCAGGGCTGCTCGCAAAGGAGGAGGAACTCCATTCTGGACCAACAAACATGCACCTCAACTCTAACCTTGAACTCAGCAAGGATTTTAGTATGATAAAGTTAGAGGCAAATCTTGTGATACTAGGATGAGCCAACTCCTTTCCCTTCGTGTATTTCCTCATAGTGCTGAGGACCAAGGCATGATTATAGATGAACTTACAAAGATTTTTGGACTTGGTAACACATGATTTCACCCATACAAGCTTGCCAATATCCTCTAATATGAGGTCGATGCAATGGGCCGCACATGGAGTCCAAAAGATTTTTGGGTGTCTCTCCATCAATAGTTTTCCTGCAGCAAGTTTGAATTAGTTAGTAAACAATGAAAATTTTTGATGTATTAAAAAACTTTTAATTTTCAAAATTTAATGAAAAACTAAAACAAATTTTTTAGAAGTAGAACTTAGAAAGTTAGAAGTTAAAATTTTACCTGCAGCAACATAATTAGCTGCATTATCTGTCACCACTTGGACAACATTGTCTTCCCCCACCTCCCTTATGACCTCCTCAATAGTCTCACATAAGAATTTTGCATTTTTCACACATGAGAAAGCATCTATGGACCTCAAAAACATAGTGGATCTTAAAAGTGAAAATTAAACAAAATAATTATCATTCAAGAATCAATACTCAATAAAACAAAATTTTCGTTATTCAATAATAGTATACATTAAATTTTAGATTTCAAGAAGTAGAGCATGATGAATTACCTCCGCTAGAAACAAGAAAATTTTGGAGGGTTCTGGACCTCCTATCTATCCATCCATCTGTCATGATGGTACACCCCTTTTGGCTGCAAATCTTTTTGTGGTCCTCCAACTCAAGTTTCATCTCCTCAACCATATCTAGCAAGAGGGGGCCACTCAACTCATCTTCAGTGGGGGCTTTGAACCCCGCACCACAGATGGAAACTGCATCAATCATCCCCTGCCAATAAGGAGTCCTATTACATTTATAAAAACATTTTAATTAGCATATTTCAAATTTTCAACATCAAGTTAAAAGTATAAAATTGAATATAAATTTTAAAACTTAAAACGTAAAACAATCAAATATAAATGAAGTTGAAAACTTGAAGTATCTGGCTGCTATAAATGGAATGTCGCAAAAAAACCAAAACTTGCAAATTGCTCTTACTCTAGCTTCATGTATCTCCCTATTCCAGCCCATGCTCTCAAGTGAGGGTTGTGCACTAGGAGTGGTACGCGGTACAAAAAAGTTGTCCAACTTACCAGATTTTCTGACTCTAGGACGAAGAAGAGCAGCACTACTAGAAGGGGCAGCAGCAGTAGCATCACTAGAAGTGCAAGAATAGATGTAGAAGAAGCACTAGGACGATAGGGGGGATAGGAAGAACCTTCTCCAACATAGCCTACTGACTCAAAAACATTTGCAGATGAGCGTGGAAGGGAACTAGAACCAATCAAAGCTAACTCTTCTAATTTTTTTTTTTAATCCTTTTTCTTGTTCATACTTTTCCAAGGCTACATAACAAAAACGTTGAGCCTCAATAGTTGCAGCTCCATAAGGCTCAATATCATGACCACGTAAGCCAACAATATGGTCTTTTAATCTATTTATCTCCCCACTATTAATGGTTTTGCAAAATAGGCATTTTGTTTGACTTCTCTTTCTACCCGGAAATTCTATGGTGAACTTCCAACACTCATCTTTTTTGTTGCCTTTAGAGAGCTTGGGTTTTTTTACCTCTAGAAGCCATTATGACTTAATTAAGGAAAAATGTAAAGATTGCTGCAATAAGACATTTTAGACCAAATATTACCATTTCATCATTGCATTTTATGAAGATCAAAAGTAAAAAAAAAAATTCATAAACAAACAAAAAAAATTCATGCAAAAAACCCATAAGCATAGACAAAAAAATCATCAAAATCTAAACAATCAAGTCTTACCTCTTTCAAATGCTTTGCGAAGTGTTGAGAAGAGCTCCTATAAACTCCTTGATGATCTAAATGCAAGCTCCAAGGTCACAAATGCAAGCTTTTCTCCTCCTCCTTTCAGTTGATTGCAAAATAAGAAAACTCTATTTCTCTTTTACCTCTCTCTCTCTTTCTTCTTTTCACTATAGACTGTTATGGGAGCCCTTTTAGGGTTATATGAATGAGAAATGTAAAAAAAAAAAAAAATGTAAAAAATTATATTTTAAAGGCCCGGTTTCAAGCCTGTCGCGACCGAGTCAAGAGGGTCGGGTCACGCGAGTCACTCGGTGACTTGCGAGTCACTCAGTGACTCGCGAGTCACGCGAGTCACTCCTCGTTACTCGTTACTCGTGGGTCACAAGTCATTGTGGCTCGGTGAGGTCAGCGCGGCTTGCTGACTCGTGTGACTCACGTGACTCGCCGCGAGTCACGTTACCCTGGCATATCGCTATCCCTACCAAAATCAGCAAAACATCTGACCAAAAATCATTACAAGAACATCCAACTTGATGTTGGATAATGATGTTGCTCTTCCTTGAAGGAGACAAACACCGAGAACAACTAGCATGACTTTGAGAAAAAATCGACAAACCCTCAAAACTTTGAAGAAGAGCTGATGCCCCAAAACAAATTGCAAAAAGCCACAATTTTTTCAAGGAGAAAAATAAAAAAAACTAGACATGATTTTTGAAAAATTGATCAAAACCAGGTAGCAAAATTTGAGGCATAAAGAATACAAAGCTTCTTTTTTGAGGAAAAACAGTAAAACCCAACAGATAATTTGTGAGGAAAAAATTATAAACCCGCCAAATAATTTTGATGGAAAAATTCAAAACCCATTAGATTGTGCTTGGATTTGTGTTGATGCAAGACCATCCTCATGGAAGTAGCAAGATTCACCTAATTGATGAGACTCTAGAGGAGGTTGGTATGTGTGATCCCATGAAGGTTTTGGATTGGAGCCCTGATGTGTTTTATGATTGGCTTCAATGAGATCCTGGTGGTTTTGGGCATAGCATTGTTTATATCAGATTGGCGCAGTGGAGGCTCGGTGGTTATCTACTCATCTCAATTGAATTCAATTATGCTCATGTGATCATGAAGAAGCATGAAGTTCCTAGCAAATATAGTTATCTACGTCCACGCATTGTTTGGGATCTTGGAGTTTGCGGATTGCTTGAGGACAAGCAATCTTTGGGCGGTGAGGATTTGTAATGTCCCCAATTTAATAAAATACTTTAAATAATTAAGTTTTAATGGTCCCAAGATTTAAATAATATTATTGGGACCTTTTATTATTTAATAAAGGGGACGAATTTTGATTAATTATCTGTTGGTATTTTCCGTGTCGAGATTCTTTGTAAACCCTTAGGAGTTTTCTTCGAAGGGGTATTTATGTGCGACATGTAGGAAGTTGTTAGTATGTGATTTGGATTATCTCTTTGTACAACAAATCCTTGTTGAAATTTTGTATAGTTTACCATTTCAAAAGTGGAAGATCTTCCCTACTTGGCAATTCTAGTTTCAGTGGTATTTAACCCTTGCCCTATTCTGTCTTGTATTACTTTGCTTTGGATTTGGCACATTTGGAGAGCCATCTTTGTTTTGCAAGTATAATATTTTGAGTTTTGACAATAATTTGATACATCTCTGTGCTGACGCACGCTTCTGTGTCTGACTATTATTTGGTGTATTTAGTGGATTATATCTTCCCCTCGACATCTCTACCTCACTCCCTTCAACATATTCTTCATGTTAAGTTTGTAGTTACAGTTAGATTGATATGAACACAAGTTTCATTATTGATGGTTAATCATCATTAGATAAATATTCCTTTATATACATATATTATTATATATATAATAATGTATATATTATATATATGGTTATTTATATTATTAATAAACTAACTAATGATGTTTAAACTTATATGAGATCCAAATCTGCATTTGGAACATATCTATAATAATGGCAATATAATTACATTTGCAGAACCGATCCATGTTATTCAACATAGTATTAGAGCCAAGTTGCAAATGTAAAATTCAGATTAAGAAGTGCAAAAACAACGATAACTTATTAATTGAATACATTCATGTCAACATCCTATTCAGTGAATTGAACATGATGTAGAAGCATTCTATCTCATTCGGATAGGAGAAAGGAGATTGATAATATTTTTACGATTACTAAACAAAGCGATGAAAAATAAATTAAAATTGACAATAAAAGGAACTTGCAATCAGTATGAGCTTGCGTAGTGATGACTTTGTACACAGATATCAGTGTGTTCTTATCTGCGTGAGCAACTCAATCATAGATGTCAAGTTTTTTCTGCGAGTCATTAATGGGAGACACAAGGATTATCAATAACTCTATATATATGGTATCAAACTATTGTCTCTAGAAAAGATGAATGATTCACAGTTAACAAGACTTAAAATACTGATAAGGATACCCAATGGTGTGAAAGGTTCCCATACTAACGAATTTAAGGAGGAGCAATATGGGAATACGATGTTAGGCAGAAAGGAAGGGAAAGCTACAACCATTGAAATAATCCAACCAGCATCTAATATCTAATATAGTCAAGAAGCCATATCAAATGAGAAAAATCAGAACTCGATATTATTTGCAGATTTAAATTTCAGTAACCTGCGGTAATCAGATAGAATGATTATTGTCACATGTCATAGATAATTGAGATAGAGGAAGTCTAGTGATAATGATTTTTTGGTTATACAACTAATAAATGATAAACTGGATGAAAGCTAATCAACATGTTATGAAGAAAGTCGTCTGGAGGAGTCGTGCTTCATCAATCCCAAAATTAAATGAATCATTTCAAGGTATAGGAGAATGATCAAACTACCATATAAGGGAGAGCCTACGAGAACATCATAGGGACTTTCCAACACTGAACATCAGAGTTGGATGCTTAATTCTGGACATTGCTTCACACTCATTATAAGGAAATTGATGTTGGAAATTGCATGGTACAATACATATATCCCATATAGCATAATAATGATAACACATGAAATTAGAACACATAAAGATTGTAGACTCTCAAACTTGGCAAGAATTTGCAGTCCATATATATGTCGAAAGAGCTACTTGAGACACACCTTGGAAATAGTGACATCTGTTTTGTCATATCTCAATAAAGTTGAGCACATTGCTAGAAAATAGGAAATCAGAATATCCCCGTCTCTACAGGGGAGACTCTCTTATTAGCATCAATTGAAGAGGAATTCAGTCAGCAACAGAGGGCCAGGATTGTGGATTGTATTTCTTATATGATCTACATAGTGAATCAAACATAATCTACATCTTTAGCAAATATACTATTCGAACTTGAGAATCATACCAGACTTGTTATTTGACAATATAATAATTTTAAACTTGTCCTCAATAATATCAAAATAGAAGGAAATTTATTCCAGTCATCAGCTTCAAATTCTAGCGAACTAAGTGAATCATACAAGATGAGATTATCTTTCTATTTGTGGCTGAAGTTACATGATAATGCATATACAATGAAAGGAAAATTGATAGTAACTTCACCATTTCCATGTTGTATCTATGAGTGTGGAGGTTGGAGCATTATATGCCATTTGGATACGTTATATCCCCGTTGTTCATCTTTGGTTAATCCTCCACCTATATTTGGATATTTATTGTTTCACTAGAAGAAGCTCTAAATTGATTTATCAATTCGAGAACTTGGAGGTTGTCATGTCCCCACTCTAGCTCAGTCTAACAGAGACATGTGAGTCAGCTTATTATGGGGTCTTGTAGGCTGACAGGGTTGGATAGAGACCCAGTATGGTTATTCAGCGTTGGGGACTTGGTTTTCTGGTGGGTATTGATCAGTTGGGTGACGTTCCTTGTTTTCAGGAGGCAGTTCCTACATTTATGGGGTTCATTCATACTTTTTAGGAGGTATGATCATGCCCAAGGCTGGGTTTCCATGAGATGACCCTTTGGGTTCAGTTTCAGAGGGATAGGGCTTGTTTCCTAAATTTTAGGAGCATCCCTAGATTTTAGGGATGAGACTGCCAGTGGATCCTTGATTTTCGACTTCAGTCACAGACAGGTGACAGGATGATTTTATGGTTTGTGATGTCAGTTGGGCAGCTTGTGGCTATTTGGGTTATATTTTTAATATTTCCTAAGTTAGCGTTTAATATTTAAATAAGGCTAAGTTAATAGCCATTTTGGAGTAATAAGAGAATTTTGGCCTCCTCTGGATGTGTATCCCATGTTATGATAGCTCGTTGGAAAGGTCTTGAAATTCTCTAAATCTTCCTCTTTGGTCTCAGGGCAATTCGGTGAGCGGATTTATTACTATGGTGGAAAAGGTCATTTTCTAGTGACATGGTCACTTTAAAATAAGATTTAATTCATTTTTATAGCCAACACCAATTGGGGGTCACTTTAGGGTTCGAATTGCTTTGCAAGGGGTTATAAGGAGATGGGCGCCATTTCTCATCATTATGCATATTTTTCAAACACTTCTTTTCAGATTTGCTCTGCTTGAGCGATTTGCATTCTGGGACGCAAACCTCAAGGTAATTGCTGGCTGGGACGTAACCCTCAGTAGCATTGGGTATTTACTGGCTGGGATGTAACCCTCAACAGTATTTGGTCTTGGAATTTTCAGTGGTATCAGCTGTTATCAGGGAAGGAGGACACTATTTTAGCTTGGGTCTGTAGTATTGTTTAGCTGGGCACGATTATTGGTACATGGGAAAGTGAGCCTTGCAGCAGTAGCCGCCATTTGCAGCACTTTGAAATATAGAGAGTCGGATAATCAGCAGCAGATGTTTGCATGTTCACAGTCCTTTCCATTAGCCAGTTTGGCGTCATTGTTAGGGAAAATGTATTGGATCTTTTATTTGGCTCTATAATTTAGAGATCTGCCTGGTACGATTTGTATCAATTCTGATTTTGTTGCATATTGTTATTTTCAAACTCTTTTCATATCATTTGCTCCTCATTTCTATGTGGAATAATCATCAAAAACACAAAAACAAACAAACTCTTCTGCGTTTCCGTCTAGTTCTACAAGAAAACATTAATAAACAGGAAAAAACAAAAATAAAATAAATCTACAGCAGATTTGCAATAGAGATCCATCAGGGATCTTTCTGTGGTATCAGAGCTTACATCCTATCAGCCTATAGGGTTTGTGAGAAATTGTCACAACAGATTTTGGCATCTGGGTATTGGATAAAAGTTTTTGATAAATCATTTCAGCATCTGGGTAGTCACTAGTTGGTTGATTGAATACAAATCTATGCATCCTGGTGGAGAAATACACAGATTGTACGAGTGCAAGAGGAACCAGTGGCAAGCAGAGGCCGCCAGAGACGCACAGATACCAGCTATGGGTGAGGCATAGGGTGCTGCTGGCGACGGCATGCCTACAGAGGCAGAAAAAAGAGAGATGGTGCGGACCCTATTCACTACTCAGCTCAGGATCGCTTAGGCTCTAGACAGGTTACAGGATACCTTGGAGCGTTTGGAGATGGGTGGACATAGAGGCAGGCAAAGTAGATCAGTTTCAGTGGCTGGTAGTTAGTGCAGCCATTAGTCCCATTCTTCCGTTGGGAGCTCCCTTCATTCCAGTAGGAGGCATTGCCATCGTACACCTACTATGAATAGGCCATTGCTTCCCCAATTCATACCAGGCGAACGGCCAGCGCAGGTGGAACCACCAAAAGTGGGGTTTCAAGAGTCAATTTTGAGGGCCACAGCTGAGTGGAGAGCTCTACCTCCTGAGGTTAGGGACATCTTCCCTCTTCCCTAGTATTGTGCACAGCGTAGAGATACAACCAGGTTTAGGGGAGATCGTGGTAATAGACTACCACAATAGCAGCATAATTATGACCTCAATAGAGCTACTGGGAAGATTACATTGGCCCCATATAATGGCTCAGGAGACACTAGTGCACGAGCTTGGGTCCATAAGCTGGACATATACCTTTCATTGAGGTCCATGCCTGAGTGTGAGGCTATTTAGTTTGCTGTGTTGCATTTAGAGGGGATTGCCTATGATTGGTGGCACCATGGATTGTTCACCCAGGATCACGCCTTAGTTCACTCCTATGCTAAGTTCACCGAGCGACTCATTGCACGATTTGACTGTAAGGATACAGAACTTTATTACAGGGAGTTGGCTCACCTTAAACAAACTGGTCATGCAGAAGCCTATATTAATGAGTTCCAGCATATTGCAGTTATGGTACCAGATATGCCCTAGAAATGTAGTGTGATGTTCATTGAGGGTTTGCAGGATAGACTAAAAGGATTGGTACGTGCTTTCCAACCAGCTACTCTTAAGGAGGCTATTGATGTGACATTGAGATTGGATACTGCTCCCACTTCTTATCAGGCAGATAAGAAACCATTTTGAGATTCACGGCCTGCACAGAAGGCCAATACGACACAGAACAAAGGAGGGACCTCATCTAAAACTCCTTGGATGAATCAGGAGACAAGGAATGAATTGAGGAGGAAAAAGTTGTGTTTTTCCTGCAAAGAACCATGGGAACCAGGGCACCGTTGCATGGGTAAAGGAAAGGTTCATTTGATTGAGGTGACTTCTGAGTTAGGAGATGAGGAGGTTCCTGATACTGATATTGAGGATAATACAGAAGATGTTGAGCATTTTCCGACACAGTTGGAGTTAGACACCGCTGAGCCTGTGGCATCAGCTAAAGTAGCTATGGCTACCCTCTCCAGTTATCCTAAGTTTCATGCCTTCCAGTTGAAAGGTACACTTAAGGGTAAGCGGATCACCAGTTTGGTAGACACAGGTGCTACGCATAACTTTATTGATCAAAAATTAGTTGAGAGGCGTGGCTTACAGTACGAGGAGTTTGGTGGTTTTGGAGTGAAGGTGGCTGATGGTGCCATTTTGGGTTGTACCAAGCGGATTCCACAGCTTAGTATTCAGATGGGAGATTATACTTTGATTGATGACTTCTATGTGCTTCCCATAGAAGATTATGATGTGGTTTTGGGCATGCAGTGGTTACAGGGTATTGGGCGTTACATTATTGATCACCACCGTATGCAGTTAGAGTTTCTTTCTGGCGGGCAGAAGGTGATTTTGAGGGCAGCGTCAGATGGTGGACCCAGGGAGGTACTTAGCATAATGGAGAGTCAGTCTCTATTTGCTAAGCTTTCCAAATGTGAGTTTGGATTGGGGGAGGTGTTATATTTGGGTCATGTGATCAGTGCTAAGGGGGTGAAGGTGCATGAAGAGAAGATTCAGAATTGGCCTGTCCCTCGGAACATTACTGAGTTACGAGGGCTCCTTGGATTGTGTGCTTATTATAGAAGATTGGTGAAGGGTTTCTCACAGCTGGCAGCACCTTTGATAGATCTCACAAAGAAAGGATCGTTCAGATGGATAGAACAAGCACAGGGGGTCTTTGATAGACTCAAGGAGGTTATGAGTACTTGCCCCGTTTTGGCACTACCTGATTTCTCGCAGCCATTTGTCCTTGAGTATGATGCGTCGGGCTTGGGTATAGGAGCGGTGTTAATGCAGAATAGACACCCCATTGCCTATGAGAGCAGGAAGTTGCAAAACAATGAAAAGTTGTACTCTACCTATGATAAGGAAATGTTGGCTATTATGTATGCGTTAGCCAAGTTCAGACAGTATCTTGTTGGCAGTAAATTTGTGGTGAGAACAGACCATAACAATCTGAAGTATTTCCTAAATCAAACAGAGCTCAATGATCGACAACAAAAATGGGTTAGCAAAATTCAGGCTTATGACTTTGATATCAAATTCATAAAGGGGAAGAATAATACTGTGGCTGATGCACTCTCTAGGAAACCTTCATTGGCTGCCCTATGTTCATTGAGCGAGATTTCAGCAGATTGGAAGGCTCAACTTTTAGTTGAATACTCCAAAGATCAGCATGCTTGTGAGATTATGGAGGGATCGATAGTGGATGACAGATACAGTGTGGTAAATGATATTATCTACTATAAAGACAGGGTTTACCTTGTTCCGGGTTCTCAGTTGAAGGAACAAATTTTGCATGCTCTCCATGATATTCCTACAGCCGGACACCCAGGATATGGTAAGACTTATAGGGCGGTACGTGAGAGATTCTCTTGGAAGGGTCTCAAAGATGATGTTTTACGCCATGTCCGTGAGTGTATGACTTGTCAGCAGAACAAGTCGGAGCATACCTACCCAGTGGGATTATTGCAGCCCTTGTCTATACCAGAACAGAAGTGGACAGGGATCTCCATGGATTTCATTACAGGTCTTTCTCGGGTTCTAGGGAAAGATTGCATCTATGTTGTTGTGGATAGGCTAATGAAGTATGCCCACTTCTTTCTATTTGCATTAGATTTTATAGCATCGCAGGTGGCTGAGTTGTTCTTTAGGGAGGTGTTTTTTAGACTTCATGGTCTTCCCAAGACCATTGTGAGTGATAGGGTCAGCAGATTCATGAGTTCCTTCTGGCAGGAACTTTTTACACTAGCTGGTACTTTGTTAACACCTAGTACTAGTTACCACCCTCAAACGGATGGGCAGATAGAAATAGTTAACAAATGGGTTGAGGGATATTTGCGTAACTATGTGTCAGGGCAGCAAAAAGCATGGGTGCGTTGGCTGCATTTGGGCGAGTATTGTTATAATACTACGCATCATATGTCTATTGGCATGACGCCTTTCAAAGCTCTCTATGGATATAAGGCATTATCTTTCACTGATTTGGCATTTGGTGACAGTAGAGTTCCCTTGGCGCAGGATTGGTTACAAGAGAACCAGGATGTCATGAGATCTCTTAGGGAGAATTTGCAGCAAGCCCAAAATCAGCAAAAGATGTACGCTGTCAGGCACAGGATTGAGAGGGCATTTGAGGTGGATGATATGGTCTTTCTGCATTTACAACCATATCGGCAGAGCACCCTAAAAAGGGGGGGAGCTGAGAAGCTCAAACCACGTTTTTATGGTCCGTACAGGATACTCAGGCGAGTGGGAGAGGTTGCATATGAGGTTGAGTTATCACATGGCAGCAAAGTTCATAATGTATTTCATGTATCTTGCCTGAAAAAGGCCCTTGGACAGCATATTAGAGTTTCACCTGAATTACCTCCTATGGATGAGGAAGGTAAATTGATTTTGGTCCCTGATGAGATTCTTGAGGTGAGGGAACGATGGCTGAGAAGCCGGGTGATTCGAGAGTATTTGGTTCGATGGAGAGATCTTCCCATAGAGGATGCCACCTGGGAGGGTGAGAGCATTTTACAGCATCCTACATTACAGTTGCTTGTGGGCAAGCATCTCCGAGAGGGGAGGACTGTAATGTCCCCACTCTAGCTCAGTCTAACAGAGACATGTGAGTCAGCTTATTATGGGGTCTTGTAGGCTGACAAGGTTGGATAGAGACCCAGTATGGTTATTCAGTGTTGGGGACTTGGTTTTCTGGTGGGTATTGATCAGTTGGGTGAGGTTCCTTGTTTTTAGGAGGCTGTTCCTACATTTATGGGGTTCATTCCTACTTTTTAGGAGGTATGATCATGGCCAGGGCTAGGTTTCCTTGAGATGACCCTTTGGGTTCAGTTTCAGAGGGATAGGGCTTGTTTCCTAAATTTTAGGAGCATCCCTAGATTTTAGGGATGAGACTGCCAGTGGATCCTTGATTTCCGACTTCAGTCACAGACAGGTGACAGGATGATTTTATGGTTTGTGATGTCAGTTGGGCAGTTTGTGGCTATTTGGGTTATATTTTTAATATTTCCTAAGTTAGCATTTAATTTTTAAATAAGGCTAAGTTAATAGCCATTTTGGAGTAATAAGAGAATTTTGGCCTCCTCTGGATGTGTATCCCATGTTATGATAGCTCATTGGAAAGGTCTTGAAATTCTCTAAATCTTCCTCTTTGGTCTTAGGGCAATTCGGTGAGCGGATTTATTACTATGGTGGAAAAGGTCATTTTCTAGTGACATGGTCACTTTAAAATAAGATTTAATTCATTTTTATAGCCAACGCCAATTGGGGGTCACTTTAGGTTCGAATTGCTTTGCAAGGGGTTATAAGGAGATGGGCGCCATTTCTCATCATTATGCATATTTTTCAAACACTTCTTTTCAGATTTGCTCTGCTTGAGCGATTTGCATTCTGGGATGCAAACCCCAGGGTAATTGTTGGCTGGGACGTAACCCTCAGTAGCATTGGGTATTTACTGGCTGGGACATAACCCTCAACAGTATTTGGTCTCGGAGTTTTCAGTGGTATCAGCTGTTATCAGGGAAGGAGGACGCCATTTCAGCTTGGGTCTGCAATATTGTTTAGCTGGGCATGATTATTGGTACATGGGAAAGTGAGCCTTGCAGCAGTAGCCGCCATTTGCAGCACTTTGAAATATAGAGAGTCGGATAATCAGCAGCAGACGTTTGCATGTTCACAGTCCTTTCCATCAGCCAGTTTGGCGTCATTGTTAGGGAAAATGTACTGGATCTTTTATTTGGCTCTATAATTCAGAGATCTGCCTGGTACGATTTGTATCAATTCTGATTTTGCTGCATATTGTTATTTATTTTCAAACTCTTTTCATATCATTTGCTCCTTCTCATTTCTATGTGGAATAATCATCAAAAACACAAAAACAAACAAACTCTTCTGCGTTTCCGTCTAGTTCTACAAGAAAACATTAATAAACAGGAAAAAACGAAAATAAAATAAATCTACAGCAGATTTGCAGCAGAGATCCATCAGGGATCTTTCAGAGGTTCATTAATTTTAAAGACCCATTGAATATTTGGTGAGAGTAAGAATTAACTCATTTTAGTGAGTCCAATTTTCATAAATTTAGTTCTCTCATGATATTGGCTGGAGATATTCCTCATACAATGAATATTGACAAGAGTTTGATTAGAGGCAAGGCTAATCCATAAGAGAACTACCTTGTTGTTAGTTTCCGACCTGTACTCAATACTTTGTTTGAAAGAAATGTGGAGTTCCCTGAAGAGAAAGTGTTAGTACTTCCATACAACAAAAGATACTTTGGGAAAGGGCTAATGAAGTTAAGTTCACTCCACTTATCATCTTTCATTCAGAGCATATCAAAGAAGAAAAAGAAGTTTATCATATTTGATGTGATGCAAAATTATTCAACGATATAAGAGTCAGAACTTCACATTGTAGGGGGAAATAGTAATCAATGTACCATTCCCACTATTTGACAAATGCTTATATAAAGGAAATTGAAAATTTCATACTATTATATGTGGACAAGTTTGATAAAATGGATGGACATGTTCGCTTCTATTGTTAAACTAAATGAATATTTGGAACTTCAATAAGCAAAAAGAGTAAGTTGGAACTTAGAAAGGAGTTGCCATTTCTTTTTATACAAAATTGCTCAACAATATAAGAATGAGTGGAAATTTTACATTGTGGGGGGGAATAATAGTCAATGTTCCATTTCCACTTGAACCAATTATATTGGGGAGATGTTCCATTCTCAAATAATCTAAAAAAGACAATTTCTCAATCTTCATGTGCGGAATAAGTATTTTTTTATCTTTTACATTTATCTAATCTTTGTAGTCTCTCTCTTATTTGTAATTCTATACATACTATAAGGGTTATTTGCCTTGATCTTATCCTTTATGTTTGAGGATGTTCTTATAGGTAAAGAAAGTTGGTACTTTACACATGCTACCAAATATTGTGCAAACTCAATCTAAGGATAGTAGCTCCAAAGGCTTTGATGATCAAGATAGATGAAGTGAGGCTCTTGAAGCAAACATCTTTGATGTTTGAAATTATGAGATCTTTCTACATTAAGAGGGAGTATGACACTTCTTCTAAGGCAACATAGGAGCTTAGAAGATTGATACTCAGAGGGAGTCTAGAAATACATGTGGGTGACTAAATGATGTTGATGAGCCTACTCCTATGTATATCATGAGGAAGTGATGACTTATCACCAAAAAATCAAAAAATTGATATCAGATTCAGAGTGAGTTCGACATGCATCCTTGGGTGAAGAGAGTTTTTGAGGAAGTAAGTAGAGGACTTGACTTCCCAAGATCGATGTTCAGAGGGAGAAATTTTGAGATGCAATACTTTTTGGATGATATCTTCTCTATGAGGAGAAGTTCTAAGAGAAATTATTTGTAATGCACTCTCATCTATGAGAGAGAAGTCTGAGGTGAAATCCTTGTTCACCCTCTAGTAGCAGCTATGGTGAGTCCGCCCTCTAACTTGGTTCATGGTGGATATCATGTGAGTTACTACATGATGCTATTGTGATTATGTCATGAAAGGTGATGATTTTTCATTGATGTATATATTTAGAGGGGAGCTATTGAAAGGTGAGAATCTTATCAATAGCTGGACCTATTATCATAATAGACTACATTAAGCTGTTGTCTCGAAGTGTCGAAAGTTATGATAACTAACAAAATGTAACTGTTGAAAGGTGAAGATCTTATCAATATTAGGCCTGTCTCCTAACACCAAAGTGTGTTGGAGCGAGTGTTATCATGGTTCTTTGTGCCAGATTTTGCCGGACACTATGAAATTAAATTGTTATGGTTCTTCGGGCCGAATCATGCCGGACACCATAATATAAATTTATTATAGACCACACTTAAGGTGGTGTTTAAACTTATATTAAAGTTATAGAATTTGCTTCAATTCCCTCTTTGCTAAAGAAGAAGTGTTGAGAAATTTAGCCTCATTGTGAATCGAAGCCAATTCCATATGTAATATATGTTATTACATGTGTGTGTTGATAGATTTATGTTGATATCCTTAAATATGTCATTCTAGGAATATCATACTAAGATGATATCTCTTCATATACTCAAGAACATAATATGTTATATATCAATCCTTCCTAACTAAGAGGGAGTGTTAAGTTTGTAGTTACAGTCAGATTGATATGATCACGAGTTTCATTATTGATGGTAAATCATCATTAAATAAATATTCCTTTATATACATATATATATATATATATATATATATATATATATATATTACATATATTATATATTAATATACTAACTAATGATGTTTAAACCTTGGAAGTGACATGTTTCCTCCTCTCATACTTATATGAGATCCAAATCTGCATTTGGAACATATCTATAACAATGGCAATATAATTACATTTGCAGAACTGATCCATGTTATTTAACACTTCAAACAACACCGTGGCATCATAACTTTTGCTTGGGTGTTTCCCTTGGGTACGTTCCCTCTGGACTTTCCCTTAGGTGCTTACCCTTGGATACTTTCCCTCGGGCACTTTCCCTTGGGTACTTCCCTCCCTTGGGTAGTTCCTACGAGTGTCTTCCCTCGAGAAAACTCGGGTGTCATTGGGGAACATTAAAGTCAATTGTTTTGGTCAGATTTGATAATTCCTCTCCATCTTTGCACTAATTTTTGGAAAAAGTGTATGTAGGTTATTTGTTTCCTTTACATGCTCATAGGTGATTTGTAGATCCCATTTAACAATGGCATTGACACTCGTATGTTGTCCTATATCGGAGATGATGTATCGTTGTTTGGCTTTTGTACTTCTTATTGATCTTGTAGTCACAACTATTTTTTTTACAGGTGATTTTTGTGGCTTTTGGATATCTTGGAGCATGCATGATCATTGTTGTTTGGTTTTGATAATTTGAGACTTGTGTAGCCTTTGATTCCTTTGGATTTCGTTGTTTTGTTATAATGATTGTTGTCATGTTCTCCATTTCGCTACTTCTGATTAAGTTGGTTGTATTGGGTCAATTTTTTTCTTTCTATTCGATGACATGGATATGTTTCATTCAACTATTTTTGCATCGTCAAGTTAATTACATTCATATGTCTAAGCTTGTTGTTGGAATTTCTTTGTCGAGCTTCCGTGATCTTCTCTTGAGTGCACAGTTAGCATCTTTTTCTTGGTTTCGTCAGTTTTGTTGCTCTTATTTGCTTTGTCATCAATTCTCAATCGACAGTTTTGTCAATGGCGACACCATGGTGAATTTATTGAATTGTTCGACTTACAATATTTTGGCCCAATTTTCAAAGTGTAGAATTGCCGGTTACATTTTTTTTTGGTCGACTCAGTTGTAATGCCTGTCTTGGTATGAAAACTACTGTTTTGTCTTACTCCTACTAGCGTTACCTTGTATTCGACTCTCATGATTATTTTCAGAATGAAGTTTCTAGAGATTACTTTGCGCCATTGGATATGAATGGAAGACGACAAGATGCAGACAAACGTCATGAGCTTTCCCAAGGATCGACTAAATATATGGTGTGGCAAGATGCAGATAAACATTATGAGCTTTTCCAAGGATCTACTGAATATATGGTGTGGCCACCTATGCCACCATTGTATTTATTTATTTTTCTCTTTGACGTTTCATTATCAGCTGTTAGAAGTGGGATGCTTAAGGCAATCATGTGAGATGGTGTAATTTTTTTAAAGTTATGGAAACTATCAGTCAGAAGAATCGATTGGAGGTAGAGATTCATTTTTTCCTATATTGTTGCATCCTGACATTCTGTATGAGTAATATACACACTTGTAGAAGACAAAGTATGAATATTCATTAGGTGATTTCGATAGTAGATAGTACTTTATTTTGAATGGCAAGAACTGTGATTTCAATTGTCATCTCCATCCCAAAGTGGTTTTGATACTGTTGTCTGATATGAACAAAGTTGTAACTTCCTTAGAAACAAAGTGTTTGGTACACCACTTGCAGTGGTAAGAAATATATTTTTGGATGCCTAGCAACAAAGATATACATCAATCAAGTTGAAAACAATTGCAGTGGATTCTAAATAGAGGAATCATCTCTTGTTGGGCTCTGAGATAAGTTTTCTCTATACCCTTAAATATTGATATGTTATTGGTACTAGCATTAATATTTATTAAAATTTATCTTTCTTGGCTAGGATATGGCATTAATATTTGTGAGTTATTATCTCTCATGATTGCATGACATTATGGGAACATTGCTTAGGATTGATTTGATGATCCATGATGAAGTATATTCATCTTTAGAGAGAGGATTGCTATACAAAATCTTATAGCGTTAATCAAAGTAGTCCTTAATTGATCTATATGATAAATAGATATTAATTCAATCTCTATTGGTTGCAAGATGCAACAAGATATGGATTATAGCTCTGTAGGGAGTTGTTGAGCTTCAGAGGGAGGCTTCATAATTAAGAGGGTGTGCTTATGGAATCCCCATCATTATCATATATGCTTGTGGTATTTGTAAAATTTGAGATTTAAATGTAACTAAGTCTTATTTTGTTATGCCTATTTCTATTCTTGTGTGAATAAATAAGATCAGCTATGATAACTCTTTTACTATGCGATAGTGAACATCATGTTGAGAGAGTCCATGATGTGATCACGTTGAGAGATTCCATGGTGGATGTTGGATGTCATGTTGGGAGATTCCATGATTGTTCACATTGAGAGAGTCTATGATTAAAGGTTTAGTTGTGAGTCTTACAAATCCATCATGTTGAGTGATTCCATGATTATTAACAATGAGTAAATTGTTCTCTTAGTGACATGTTGAGAGGTTCCATGAAAATTGTTTGTGTTTTCTGCAGGCTTTTTATGTTGAGTGATTCCATGAAATTTTATAGGATCCATGTGAGATTTTATCATTGACATTTTGGTTGCAGCCTTGTGTGATTGATTAGCTAAAGATCTCTCTCTGGCTAAGAGGGAGTGTTAAAGATTGTAGCTGCGATAGAGATCTTTGTCTCTGAGAATTTATACTATCATGGTCACCTTCAACTGAAAATGACATTTATGATAGATTGTAATATTAAATATTAAGACATGTGTCATACTACATGCGTTGAGGCATGGAAATGTGAAGGGTCGTATTTGAAAACAAAGTGTCATGTTTTGGGAAAGTGAAGAGACCTTCGGTTGTAATGTGAAGAGTCTCTCTATATGTTATATATATCGCATCATGCGAAAGACATTGTACGCTTGAACTTTTATGATCAATAAAATGATATTTTTTTGTTGTGTGGTCGGGTTTTTCCCTTCATCCTAGAAGGGTTTTCCTAGGATATTTCTGGTGTTTATTGTTTCAGTTTTGGCTCTTTCTTATTGCTATTTATCTTCATTGATTTCTAGGCTCTAGATTTAACCTCATGACATGTAGTGTTGAAGCAAAATGTGGCCCAAAGCAAATTAAATGAGGTCAAATTTAATTGAATGTCTTATTTTTGGCACTCTTATTAGAGACTCTTGATTACAAGTTAATGTTAATGATGTTATGGTCTGACCCACTTTTATCTGGTGCCTATATCAACAAGTGCTTTTAAAATAAATCTTTTGCTGGTCAATTTCCCTGGTGCCAGTATCCTTGTTAGACAAGGTCAAATAAAAGTCAAATAAAAAACCATTTTGTCAGGCCAACCTCATGGGATGAGTACCCTACCTTGGTGAAGGTCAATTAAACTAAATTAGAATTTTCTCTTCCTGCTTGTCCAACCTTCATGAATAGGTGTATTCTTTGTGTGAAAATGTGCATTGGAAGGTATAAAACAGAAATCATTTGGAGGTTGTTATCACTAAGCACTTCATTGAATATTATTTCTATTCAAGGCAGATTTGAGAAGAGCAAGGAGCTTATGTGAGCAGAAATTTTTAAAGATTATGAGTATATTATTTTTGATTTTGTGAGCAGATCGTTTTAGACCATATGAGCAGAAATATTTAAAGACTATGAGTATATTATTAATGAAGGCAGATTTTAATACATATTATTGCAGAACTATGAGCAGATTGTGGTAAAGTTTAAGAGAAGATTAAGTTGTTGTTTGAGATTATTTGCATAGAGAACTGATTCAAGAAGACCTAAAAATTATCACTTTATATGACGCATAGCATGGGTCAATGAGTTAGACTGAAAACTACAGAGTTGAACCTGATAGCAATATCACAATTAAGACTTCATCTTTTTGGCAGTTGGTGCCTTGTATTCAAACAGGTTGGTGTCTCTGATGGGTTGGTGCATACAAAGATCGGAAGAAGTTCAAAATACAGACACAACATTTTTCTGTGGTTTTCTCCTGCAAGTGTTTCACATAAATTGTGCATTCTTCTTGTGTTTCTTATTGCTAGATCTTGCATTATTAAGTTCTGGGTATTGCTACCACATCTATTTAAGTTTGAAAATGTGAAGGTTTGTTATTATAGTGATTCACATAGTCATGTGCACTTTAGTAGTTATGTGGGGAAAACCTTATGATAAAAACATCCCACAAATGCACCATTTTCTATTTGAGAAAGCTTACATTGTCTATCAACTAGACTCAATAACTCATGTTTCTACAGCCTATTGTCCCCTTTCTCACAATGCCTCTTGCAATAATGCTGAATTCTCACTCATATATCACCAAATGATATAGTTCCCACACATTGGAATCTCATTATTATAGGATTTTGTGCCTTTCTACTATCTGCATCCACATTAATGCTACTACAATCAAAACATTTATTATCTTCCATTTGCACCTATTTCCTTTCTTCCTCATATTTATCTAGTCTTTCCTTTTCATAAAATTGTTCTATCATTCTCATCTCTTTCTTCAACAAGGAACCATTTTCATCTTCCTTAGCACATTAATCAAACTTAGAACTCTTTAGGTCCATCTCTTGAGATTACATACTTGCACACTTTTCTTTTGCCCTTGCACACTTTGATTTTATGTTGCTTGCTCTTTTACCTCCCTGAGTTCATGTCTCTTTCTTTTCCCCCTAATTTAGTGTCTCTTTTGAACACTCTTTCCCCTTTCCCTTTGACCACTTTTCATACTCTAACTCTATTATGCTACAATTCACTTTACCTTGCACCATTTATGGAGAATCTTTATTATTCTTCACAACACGCGTTCTGTTACTTTCTTTTCTACTTTGTAGACTCCTCACTCATGCTAGCTATTCTTTTTCTCAAACATTGATCTCTCAAAGTATATTTTTATCTTTAATTCAAAAATATGCTTGTTCTTACCCTTTGTCAATTTGTGCATGGTTTTCCTTTGCTCTAAACCTACACACTCATTGGTAATACTTTCCCTCTCTAACTCTAAGCGTCCCCCTTAATTTCCCCTCACGACTTGGAGCAACCCTCTGAGGGACCTTCGGTCAAGGATGGCTTTCTATGCGGAGCACCTCATGGATATCTAGGATGGAATCATTGTGTGACCTTGGTACATCACTTGTTGGACTCATGCCCTCCACATCTCTCTAGGCTCTTTTAGAGTGATATCTCATAAGCTATGAATTCGGACTAATGATCAAATTGACAGGGAGGAGATGGTTTGCCATCTCTACCAACTTGGTGAGGTGGAAAATGAGACCCACTTTATTTTCTGCTACCCTGCCTTCTACGAGATCGAAGGGAGGTTCTACTTCTTGTTAAGAGAGTGCACATCTAGCTCTTCCTTTTTTAGGTGCATGGACCAGCGGTGGTTGACAATTTATCTTTAGGAGGCCTTGCGGCTTTGCAATCACATCTTACAACATATGTCTTCTTCAATGTAGTCTACCAACCAGCTCGTCACCTCTTTTCTCACTCTTGGGACGTTGGCCCTGGGAACAAAGTGGCCTCTTTGCCACTCTTTGATTCACACCAGGTTTATGAGACCCCACAAAGGATTTACCTGACAACATCACCTAACTCCTAGCAGCTCTTCGAGGCGGCTTGGGGCCCATCCTCACCCTGGGCGGTACCCTTCAGTTCTTGACTACTTCTTGCCTATGAGGAGTAGTTAGGTGGTTTGTTCCTCTTGGTACTTGTTCTTTTTCTTTCTTGCTTTTTTGTCCTTCTGGTGGACATTGTTTGGTGTTCTTGCTTCTGATGGTTTTCTCTTTGTATGGTTTTCAGTCCCTTAGACCTTCCCGGTCTCTCATTGGACATTAATAGATTTATCTTATCTTATCTTCTGCAATTAAGCTTCCTTACTTATACTAGGCAATTGGCGTTTCCTCTTCTCTACACGCCTTTGGCCCTTCCTTTCCATTTTGCAATGCATTGCTTTTTGCCTTCCTCAAATGGTGGCATTTTAGCTTTCTTGTCCTTTATTGTTGTCTTCTTTCTTTTCGAGACAACCAAACTATTAATAAGAAATTTAGTCCCCCTCATTGAGATATGGCATCCAAGCTTTATAAATTATTTGTTTTATATAATTTTATTGAAATGTTGCAAATCTTATCAAACCTTTGGTACATTCTCTCCCAAAAATGCAGATCTGAATGCATAACAAAAAACAAGACAAATCTCCCAAAACTATATGAAACACCAAAACTGTCTGACTATTAACAATTTCATCAAATCTAAAAGTAACACACGATGGTGATGTCACTTCTGAGATGCTCCTACATCAGACATGATGGAGCTCAAAATTTTGGAGCCCATTTGAGAAATAATGTTGGAAATGCATGATGGAAAATATAACCATTAATGTCAAAGTCAAGAACATGAGGTGTATATAAAGTAAATATCAATAGAGAAACAAATAATTGGGATAGTTTTGTTTATATGTCAATGAAGATGACTCCATGAATATTGAAGAAGTAATTGCATTGAAAATTCACCACAATACATGAAGACTCCACAATAGATGTGAAACTAGAATTGGAGCAATGTAGTAGTTCAATCCTCACAACAACTAATTGCACATAGTATAGGGACTTTGAAAACCACAGAAGATGTACTAGATGGTTTGGCATTTATAACTACAATTGCTGCAGTGTGAGTGAATGCATTTCAATGCCTGGGAAAGCTAGTACATTGGTTGGACAAGCAATCAGTTTTAGGGATATTGCAGCCATTACAAAGGTGTATGCTGTTGATTATTCTACACCTACCCTAATGTGTAGTCTTGGAGTTACAAATGCATGATACAATCAATATGACCTAGAATTTGGTGCAGTGCACTTGCTTTCCCTACTTGTACCATTGTTGGTTATACAATAGTTGAATCTTCAAAGCTAGGTACCAAGCATCCAGAAAATATATTTTGTTACAGTATTACAAGGAAAATTTCTAGCAACAAACTTTCTAGATTGTGCTAAATGAGTGCCAGTTTTCAATCAACGCTATGAATAGTGCTAGTGGACTAGTAGAATGTTTGAATTGTCCTCTCTGCGACAACTTCCTGAAAGCAGCTACACTAATATGCGAGTGCCGTCATATATTTTGTAAGGTATGTATTTACCAGAAGCTTGCTAAAAAGATACATATCATTCCCCTGTATGTAATGAGTATCTTGGTTGTCTTGTGTGATGGAGGAGCTTCATTATACCTAATCTCATTTCTCAGCATGAATTATTCTACAACAGCCTTCTATCAAAAGATTTCCATTAATGAATATTTGGAATAGAATAGTATTCATCGTCCAAGTGAAATTGATAGAGGATTGATAATAAAATCTACATATAGCAGCGTTCGAACAAAACCTCATTGGTGATACCAAACTCCAGTCCACAAGAAAATTAGTGAAAACTCAGAAATATACCTAAGCATGAATATTGAATAAGTATCGTATGAAGTTTTGCATACTTCTACAACATGTGTGTTGTTTGTTGATGAGGGGTCCCATGACTAAAAACATGACAGAGAAGTAAAGAGATAAATAGAGCTCGAATCACCATACAAATGAAGTCACACAAATCACTTGAGATGACACACTATAACATATATGGACCCTATGTAGCAATGGGAACGAGTATCAAATGAATATTATAAGGCAATGAATACTTGAATAGTAAAAAGCGATAAACTTCTGAGAAATATTCAGAGCCTAGCAACTTCATAATTCTGAGTCTTTGCAATCTTGAATGATGATTGGTAATTGTTGACATGGCAGGGATTTGTCACCAACAATTGTGGTGCAACGATATAGCCAGGCATACTTCAATTCGATAAACTCTAGGCACTTAAGAAATTCGAGGCAATCAATAGGAATTTGGGCATGAAGGATGGAAGCTCAATAATCCCTTAGAACACTCCTCCATCTATTGATTTGCTATTCAGAAGCAAAATAATAAGTTATAGACCAAATACCTTTATAGAAAATCAAATAGCAGTTCACGATTCACATTAAGGATTAAGGAATTGAAAATGGCAGACTATAAGCCAATATATACAATGGATAAATCACAGATTATGGGATTGGGAGAATAAAAGGCGTCAGTTTTATCTTAAATCATGAGCAGCAGATTAATACTCATGAAGATAATAGAAAAGTTATAGTTTACAGAGATGCTATCAATACTTAAAGAAAAAGCCCGACAACCCCATTTAAAATGCTCATAATAAATGGTACGATTAAAAATTACAAATTATTGTTATGAAAGGACTTAAACTTAGAGACATGTCTTTTGTCTAGAGACATAACCTTCATTTGGACAAGATATAAATGGGAGTTATTTTATTTAAGGAAATACATTCAGAAATCACATTCAAACAAAAAAATTATAAGACGTAATATATTTATTTGTACAAAAGGAAAGTGAGTCTCAATATGACTTTGTAATATGATTTGAATTATGTTATTTTAATTATAAAATAAAAAGCCATTTGTTTATTATTAAAGGCATGGAGAATTAAACTACAGATGATTCGTCCTTTATAATCATTTTTGAAATTCTGTATACAATTTAAGTATCAGATAAGTGGACACAGTCATTTAGCATCTTGAATATGATCATCATAGATATAGTGAAACATCATAGTGTTTCTATATTTGTGTCTAGTTTGTCTCCTTACCAGAGAGGTTAAAATTGAATCTAGACTAATTTAAGATTGCATATGTATTTGATTTGTCGCATCTTGATTATTTAATTGTTGACAATATAAGTGCATAGAATTTTATAAAGTTGTACATGAAAATCCTTCACTGAAGTTGGCTCTATTGCCCAAATGAGTAGAGGCACTGGTCATTTTATTAATGAAGTCAAAAAATCTTTATCTTCCTTCTTACTAGCATCAAATCCATTATAGACAAACATTATACAAAACATTGAATTCAAACACTCAACATTCAGTTTCATTTTGATAGAGTTTGAGGACCTTGCTAGCCAAAGAACTCGCCAAGCTTAAATTTGCTATAGAAAAGCCTTGAACAAGGCAGTCAAGGTTTGAGGTGAAGGTCTACCCGCTTGGGTGTAGCGGAGCCTAAAGTGTAGGGGAATCAAGGCGATTCTCGTTGTTGGCTAGAACTAATTGCAGAATCCTATCGGAGAAGAGGCCGGATCTTGGATTTGCAATATGCGGTTTTGGGAAACAATAGATTGATGACTCTACTGGGGATTGGTGCTCGGAACAAGCGTTGTGAAATTAACCATAATTTCAGATTTTGTAGATCAAAATCAGAAAGTAGTTCTATCAGTACTCTACTGGAAGAGAGAACCTAGAAGATCAACACAATCAATACATTCCTCAAAAGAGGTGATGACTCTATTCAATACAATTTTCAATTGGTAACTCTATTGAGGGAGAAGACTCGAAAGGAGATGGTGGATAGTTTTTTCAAATGTATCGATCATTTCAAAGAAAGCCTTTTATTTCAGATGGCATCAGGCCATTGGATTTCAGCAATTTTGATTATGAACCTAGCAAGTTATCACCAAATATTTCACAACTTGTACCAAAGTTCCATGGAGAATGGGATGAATCGGTAATTCAGCATTTGGATGCATTTTATATATTCATAGAGGACTACGAGGTTCACGTAGAGGATTAGATGATGAAGCTGTTTGTTAGAACATTGAAAGACAATGTGAGACAGGCATACAAATCATTACCTACACAATGTATCTCATCTTGGAAACAATTTGAACAATGGTTCCAATGTGAATTTCGTGATGGTAGTGCAGAGTATAACATGTGTTATGAACCAAATGAAGACCAAAATTGCAACATGGAAGAGGATCTTGACATGTCTCCACTTGATGCCTTTTTCAATTTGGAAAGATTTGAAGGGGAGTCTTCAGTGCATTTGTACATGAGGATGACAAACATTTATCACGAGATACCATCAGACATCAAGCCTCTATATGTGGAATTCATAAAGAAATTTTTTGAGTTGGGAGTCTTGCCAAATGACCCCAACTTGAAGCTTCTTTTTCAAATATTGGAAGAAGGTGGTACTAAAGTGAAACAGACACATAAGGATGTTCCTGATTTGAATGGGGAAGGAGTTTTAGGCCAAGTTAAAGAAGAATTCATCCATGATGATACTCATATGTCAACAAATATCAGTGAATGTGAAAATGAGGAAGAGGATTCTCTCAATGTGGAAGAAATTTCAAATTTGTTAAACATGGAATATAAGAAGCATGCTGAGAATATTGGCTCAAAGTTTTTCTTAGTCCACCATGGTAACCAATTTGAAGAAAATGGTAATTCATAGGATTCAAATTGTGGAGATGAAATAAAAATTTATACAATCTATGAACAAGAGGAAATTTCAGATGAAAGATCTCATGGAGATATGCCCAAATTTTCTATGTTCTTGAAACCATCATTTGAAGAGGATTTTGTATGCAATCAAGCCTATCAACATTATAATGAAGATTGAAGATTTGATGATAATTTTAAAGATAATAAAACTCAAGACATGAGTGAGGAAGTATGTTTTGAAGATAAGACATGCATTAAAGAGCAGGAGTTGTTTCAAACATATGAAGAAGATACGAAATGAGCCAGGCATAATGGTGAGAATATGTTGAAGGATAGTGCTGAAAATTTTACAAGCATCCCACTTAATCGATTTTTTGATAAAGGAAAAGTAATAGTTCCTGAATGTGAGTTATATTCATAGTTACACCACCCTCGGGGAACTGGGGACAAGTTTCCAGGACAAAGGGTCCTTAATTTGGGGACGGCAGGGGAACGACAACGAGGGATTGAGGGGGGTGTATATATTATACATACGGTACTTAAAATGCTAGTTATGAAAAGATTTATTGCAATATAAGATATAAAGATGTAAAAGAGTAAATACTTGAACATTGCATTGAATTGGAACATCAAACATAGAACATAAATACTCAAATCAAAAAATAGTTAACACCAGGACGTCCCCTCATCCTCGGCGGACATGGTGGAATCTAGTGGCACCACTGGGGATGAGGGAACAGAGTCCCCAAGTTCCCAGTGTGTCCAAGTCCCCTGCGCGTGGGGTTAAAAGGGGGGGTACGCGTCCCCGTGTTGTTATGGTTATCTGCGAATTCTTTTTGTGAAGATGGGTCAGATTTTGTGCATAAAGATCTTCCATTCAACAAAAACCACAATTGGTCTAAGGATCTCTCAAAGGTTAAATGTAAGTCAGATACTAAGGACTACATTGATGAAGTGGAGGTAATAAGTATTGTTTATAAGGATGATGCATCTAATGCAGTCAAGTTCAAAGTGTTACATGATCAAAATTAGGTGTTTGAAAGAGGAAAGAATCAATGTTCATTTTTGGGGGGCCTGGGGCCACCCAATTTCACCTTGCATCATGTTATGCATGGATGCTCAGTCTGCTCCTCCAGAGATAGCTAGAATCTCATTATACTTGCAAGAGGCATGTGTCCCAGTAAGAGCCATTGACGGAGCTAAATTTTTGGCATCCATTTGAGAAATAATGTTGGAGATGCATGATGGAAAATATAACCATTAATGTCAAAGTAAAGAACATGAGGTGTATATAAAGTAAATATCAATAAAGAAACAAATAATTGGGATAGTTTCGTTTACATGTCAATGAAGATGACTGCGTGAATATTGAAGAAGTAATTGTATTGAAAATTCACCACAATACATGAAGACTCCGCAACAGATCTGAAATTAGAATTGGAGCAATGTAGTAGTTCAATCCTCACAACAACTAACTGCACATAGTATAAGGACTTTGAAAACCACAAAAGATGTACTGATGGTTTGGAGTTTAAAACTATAGTTGTTGCAGTGTGAGTAAATGCATTGCAATGCTTGGGAAAGCTAGTACATTGGTTGGATAAGCAATCAATTTTAGGGATATTGCAGACATTACAAAGGTGTATGCTGTTGATTATTTTGCACCTACCCTAATGTGTAGTCTTGGAGTTACAAACGCATGATACAATCAATATGACCCATAATTTGGTGAAGTGCACTTGCTTTCCCTACTTGTACCATTGTTGGTTGTACAATAGTTGAATCTTCAAAGCTAGGTACCAGGCATCCAACAAATAAATTTTGCTACAGTATTACAAGGAAATTTTCTAGCAACAAACTTTCTAGATTGTACCAAATGAGTGCCAATTTTCAATCAACGTTGTAAATAGTGCCGGTGGACTAATAGAATGTTTGAATTGTTCTCTCTATGACAACTTCCTGAAAGAAGGTACACCAATATGCGGGTGCCTTCATATATTTTGTAAGGTATGTATTTACCAGAAGCTTGCTAAAAAAGATACATATCATTATCCTGTATGTAATGAGTATCTTGGTTGTCTCCTATGATGGAGGAGCTTCATTATACCTGCTCTCATTTCTCAGCGTGAATTATTCTACCACAACTTTCTACGAAAAGATTTCCATTAATGAATATTTGGAATAGAATAGTATTCATCGTCCAAGTGAAATTGATAGAGGATCGATAATCAACTATACATATAGCAGTGTTTGAACAAAACCTCATCAGTGATACCAAACTCTAGTCCATAGGAAAATTAGTTAAAAATTAGACATATACCGAAGCATAAATATTGAACAAGCATCGTATGAAGCTTCTACGACATGTTTGTTGTTTGTTGATGAGGGTCCCATGACTAAAAACATGATAGGGAAGTAAAGAGATAAATAGATCTTGAATCAACATACAGATGAAGTCACACAACATTGGAGATGACATACCGTAATACGTATGGACCCTATGTAGCAACAATGATGGGTATCAGATGAATATTATAAGGCAACAAATACTTAATAGTAAAAAGCAATATACTTCTGAGGAATATTCAGGGCTTGATAACTTCATAATTCCGAGTCTTTGCAATCTTGAAGATTGATTGGTAATTGTTGACGTGGCAAGGATTTGATACCAACAATTGTGGTGTAGCGATATAGATAGGCATACTTCAATTCGATAAACTCCAAGCACCTAAGAAATCTGAGGCAATCAATAGGACTTTGGGCATGAAGGATGGAAGCGACATCAATAATCACTTAGAACACTCCTCCGTTCTTCGATTTGCTGTTCAGAAGCAAAATAAGAGATTTTAGACCAAATACCTTTGTAGCAAATCAATTAGCAGTTTGCGATTCACATTAAGGAATAAGGAATTGAAAACAGCACGCCACAAGCCAATATATACAATGGATAAATCATAGATTATGGGAATGAGAGAATAAAAAGCGTCAGTTTTATCTTAAATCATGAGTAGCAGATCAATACTCGCAAAAATAATAGGAAAGTTATAGTTTACAGAGATGCTATCAACACTTAAAGAAAAAGCCCAACAATCCCATTTAAAATGCTCATAATAATGGTATGATTAAAACTTACAAATTATTGTTACGAAAGGAGTTAAACTTAGAGACGTATCTTTTGTCTAGAGACATAACCATCATTTGGACAAGATATAAATAGAAAATCATTCAGAAAACCATTTCAGGCATGGTATAAGGATCAATTTGCCCTTTCATCTTAGACAGTCGTTGGGTAATTCCACCCAGGTAATTCAAAATGACCCAGATGGTGATTCCATCTATGGTTGATCTAGAAGAAGACATGGGGACAGAACCACAACTTTCTTCCGATGCATTCTTTCCATCCTGTTCACTAACATATTCATATATTCCGCAAAGGACTTCATCATCTTGTGGCTGGGATCTATTTTCCTCATGGTATCTTCCACCTTGCCAACTTTCTGGTTGAGATCATCAATCTTGTCATAGAACTCCCTAGCCTTCTGAATCGCTTCAACATTCTTTGAGAGACAATCGACCATCACTCTCTTTGCCCCCCCCGGTCCAAAGGGCACAATCATTATTATCTGAGGCTCTACTCTTATCACCATCCGTCGAGGTCACAATAGTAACTCTCTGAGACTTCCCTGCATTCCCAACCTTGGCTTGCAGCTCTCCAAACTTGGAAGAAAGGGCCCTATATTTAAGCTGCAAGATTTTTATCTTTGGAACGCCCATTTGATCATTGTGAAAGAGTAGACGAAACTCACTTTAGCTATTTCCAGGACAACACAATCCTTCTCCACCTTTAGGTCCAAGTGTTGAGCAATGAATCCCATAGAAGTCGACCTCAAGATATCCTCATTATCTTGAGTATGTAATGAATGCTTTGAAATGTTAAGGGAGGCAGAGACATCTCTTTCCGAGGAGCTCTCATAATTCACAAGAATAGGGGTTTGGACAAATCTTTTATCTTTCTTTTGAGAATTCTCACTGGCAATGGCAGCAGGGTAATCCTTGTACTTGGCAAACGTAGGGACAATAGATAAAATTCTCGTAGACTCTAAAAGAGGACTTGCATCCTTGGATGCAACAATAGTTTTCTTCTTGGAGGAGGGGGAGGCAAAAATGCCATTTCCCTTGGAGGATCCACTCACATTCTTGGATGCAATAATAGTTTTCTTCTTGGAGGAGGGGGAGGCAAAAATACCCTTTCTCTTGAAGGATCCAACAAGCTTTGAATTCAACACATGCTAAGGTTTTTTGGAAGGGAAGAGAATCATCCTCATCCTCTTTAGTTTCCTACTCATTTTCTTCAGAACTCTTTTCACTAGCCTCTTCCTCAGACACAAAAGGAACCTAGAGAGCAACAATGAAGCATTACTCTTAAGGAGCTAAAATAAGTAATATAAGCCCTTGGTGTAAGACGGGGTTCCTTCTAGGATTGGCTCTACGCTCAACAATACTAACTCTTTATGAAGACAATAGGTAAAAAGTAAATGAAATATAGATTTTATACCTAAAATGGTTCAAAAATTACCAAATGATAATCATAGACTCTTGTATACTTTCCATCAAGAGTGTAAATATTTCATGATGGGGTCCCACCAAATCTCCTGCGTTTGCTTGGGAGAAAAGTAGGTATTATTGCTCTTCACCAACTTTCTCTTTTGCTTAGTTCCAAGGAAATTTTTGATGGCTTCCTCAGATATTTTCTTATCATGGTAGAACTTAATTCCTTCGACAAACAACCTAGTGACTTCAGCAATTAGGACTCCATCAACAACAAACTTCTTTCCGAACACATTGAGGTTACCGTTGTCCTGCCTCTGAGTGAAGGTTTTAGTAACCTTATCAAAACCATGCAACCTCCCCATAAATGGAGTAGTCCATCCCTTCCTCAACTGATACCAAATCGTGGTATCGTTCCTCCACATTTTGCATCTAGCAGGCTCGATTCTCCTTCTATCACCCCCCAATCTCCTAGGCCTCTTCCTCAGACACAAAAGGAACCTAGAGAGGGACAATGGAACCCTACTTTTAAGGTGCTAAAAAATAAGTAATATAAGTCCTTGGTGTAAGACATGATTCTTGCTAGGATTAGCCCTATGCTTAAGAATACCAGCGCTTCATGAAGACAATAGGTAAAAAGGAAATGAAATATATATTTTATTCCTAAAATGGTTCAACGTTACCAAATGATAATCATAGACTCTGGTATACCTTCCATCTAGGGTGAAATACTCCGTTATAGACTTTAACGGGTCTCTCCAAATCTCCTTAATTTGCTTGGGAGAAAATAGGTATTTTTGTTCTTCACCGGATTTCTCTTCTCCTTAGATTTGGGAAATTTTTGGCGTCATGGTAGAACTCAATTTCTTCAATAGAAAAAAAACCCAATGACTTCAGTAATTAGGGCTTCATCAACAACAAACTTCTTTCCAAACAAATTGAGGTTACCATTGTCCCATCTCTAGGCAAAGGTTTAGGTAACCTTCTTATAAAAATCATGCAACTTCTCCATAAATGCAGTAAGCCCTACCTTCCTCAAACGATACCAAATCCTGGCATCATTCCTCCGAATTTTACAACTAGTAGACTCGATTTTCCTTCTTTCACCCCCATTCTCGTAGGCCTAATATCAACCCTTCTGCGTTCAAAACATAGCCAATTAAGGTGCAAATTTGAAACAACCTAAATGCCAATTAAAGAAAATATAGCAAAGGCCACTTGGAAAGTGTGAGAGCTGTCATGTCAATTAATAATGCCCTTATCACTTGTACTCAAACCACACTTGTCCATAATAACCATATTAATCCGTGCCTTTATTTCCATTAAAAGGTAAGTTGCTATGAACTCCATGTGTTCGATCATACTAAAGGAGGGATTTAGCATCATTTCTTAGGTTATCCTCCTCATCCCAAGTTTAATGACCTTCAATATCACCCCAACATTAGCAAGATAATGAGAAAAAACATTAGTTCTCTATAGCCATGGGCAACATTAACAATTTTTTTGATAATGTTAATAGAGGCCTTTTATATTATCTATAGTCCATGAGGCTCTATCCTTTCAATTCAAACACCTGATAATATTATTAAAGTCTTCCTCTATCCAGACACTATTGCATCTAAAATCTTTGACAATCATCTAAGTATGGTAAATTCCCATGGCCTCAACCAGGTGTTTAGACCAAGTACCCTAGGGAAGAGCCACCATCACAATGTTGATGCCACACTCATTCCTGATCACTCCCCCACACCTAGGTGACCTCGGATTTCTCTTGACCGTCCCATCAAAGTTAATCTTAACCCATCCATCAAGAGGATGAGTATAGACTAGACCGACTCTACTACCCTTATGCTTGGCAATCGGTGTAGAGATATCCACATTTATGCCCCAATCCTCAGATATTCTTAAATCCTCATCTTTTCACCCAATTTTAGGATACTTATTCTGGTCTATAACCACAGGTTAATATTCTCACAAATAGCTCTAACAATTTTGTTAGAAACCACCTTTGGAGGGAGTTCAATTAGTGCCAATGTAACTTTTCAATATTTATACCATATAGGACGAAAACTTTAAATAAGGTCAATTGGTTTGTAACTAATGATCATGACAATATAACACTGGAAAGCTAAATAATGTCTACCTACTATGATCAGGCTTTATGAGTGAAATGTATTAATAAGGATAGTTAGAGTTTGAGTTAATTCTGAGTCACCAATAAGATCTAATAATGATTTATTCATCTCATCATAGTTGGGAAAGATGGAAGTAAGAGGACATAAGGATGATCTCCAAGTGGGATAAGAGGGATGAGTTCCACTCTTTGACTTTGACTAATAAAGCAAATCTTTCCACTACAAACTTCCTTACATTCCTTTCTAACAAGTTAAGTATCTAAGTGTTGAGACACAACTAGGAAAGACAAGCAACTACTAGGTAAGACACCATAGGTGGAACTTTGGCCAAGAGGACCAATGTATTGCCCTTGGGCTTAGTGAGGTTTCCTTGATCAATCCTAAAATGACCTAATCTATTTGCATCAAAACTATTGATAATGTAGATATTGTTTTCTAACAGTGTTAAATTTGTAATTATATACATCCAATAGTATATTTTAAGGCTCAATGAAGATCACTTGTAAGTATTATTTCTCCCTTTGATTTTCACAATTATGTTTATAGGAACTATATAGGATAGTATAGGAAGGGACCATTACATGGATTTGGTTCCATCATAATCCAACCTTCTCTACCAATTGAGACTTACACTTTTTTTTAATTTTGTGGGATCCAACCCATTACATCTGACCATCTCCACTAACATATATATGCCATATCACAAAATTAAAATATATGCCACTATGAATGTCAACTGTAATAAGCTTCTTGAAATAACTTAGATCCTTGTTTCTTAAAATGATGCTAAAAGAGGTCTTATGGAGTTTCTTGTCGGGATGCTTATAATGAGCCTCCTCACAACTTCTTAGGTTCTTATCACAATACATAGTGAATACAGGTTCTTGTCACAATACACAGTGAATGGAGGTGCCAATATTATAAATATTCTTGAAATGGTAATTTCTTGAGCTGCAACATTGTTCTAAGTTTATAAAAGTTGGTATAGCGCAAAGGTTTTGTAAATGTATCTGTGATGCAGTATAAGGCAGGAGAATCCCCAAAGGAGATGTCCAAGCCCCCAACAAATAATCACACAGCAGAAGATAAACAATAACACAAAGATTTTAAATGCAAAGCAATGCCAATTCTCAAAATAGAATCATAAGTTTTACATTCAACATGCCCAACTATAAGGCCTTTTGGGTTATGGCCAAATACATCAGCAATTACAATAATAGTTTTGCAAGACCTCGCAAGATCCAACCCTAGCTAGTCCAAATCCACAATCTGGTAGAAAACCCCAAGAAGAATCTAAACTTTGCTCGCAGGCCACTAGGTAACCTTCTTGTTTTCCAAGCCCACACTTAGCTACTAGCTCTGCTCAACTTCGCTCCTCTTAACTACTCCAAGCTGAATGAATGACTCAAGACATCACAAGACCCTCTACTTATACTAAACAAGCCACAGGTTGGCCTAGCAAGTTACATCAAATAAACACTCACATTAAATACACCCTTAAGCCCAAGTCGGTCTGACAGACTAAATTAAATAACACTTAGGACAAGCCCAAGTTTACAAAGCATAACTAAATAAAATGACATCATGAAAGTACGCACCCTTAGGCATAGCTCCACATGCCATCCAACTTACCAAATCCAAGAGTGCATAAGCCAACTTGCTCGAACCAAAGCTCACGGAAACAATCTCCAAAGTCTGTCCAAGAAATCAGGAACACGCTACTAGTAGCCACCAAAACGGCTCTAACTCCAACACAATTACTCCAAACTTTATGTGCACTTAGGACAAGGTTCCCCAATGTGCCTCGAACACATCCCCAACCGCACAAACCATAAGTCCACAAATCCGACCCTGATGCTCCTTCATACATGATCGTTGACTACCCTAGGATGCTCTTGCATCAATCTGCAACCTAATTATTAGTTTGGTAGATTTGTAGAGTAATTTCGCCATCGAAAACTTTTTCTCAAATGAAGTGTGCATAGACTTCAATGTGCTTTATTCCTTGATGTTGAATAATTTTTTCGAGTAGAGCAATATAGCTTTTCGGTTATCATAGAATGATGTGGTACTTTCACTAATGACTATATGAAACTCATCCAATAAGCTCTTATAGTCATATTGATCTTTTGTTGCACTTATTCTAGATTTGTACTTAACCTTTGTAGAAGAACGAGCCGTATTAGACTTTTCTTATTGCTCAATGTGGTAGCACCGACACCTTCTATTAGAAAATGTGAGATTCTTTTACTATTTTTTACTATTTTTAGCTAGTTCTATAGTATTTATTATTAATGGTATTTAGGTGTTTTATTTATTATTTTATTTTTCTCTTCTATTTTTAGAGGACTTAAGCTTCAGTTTGAAGCTCGATAATAGCCTAAATATTCGTTGCAATTCTTTCATTCAATACATCAAATATTTGAACACCTACATACCATAGTATTGTTTGCATTCCAATTATCCATCTATGGGTCTTCTTTAAATCTAGTTGCAATATCCATTTTGTAGGTATTTATTGTTTGTATAAAGTAGGACTGGTCTTTTCAAATGATGCTTTAGGGTCTAATTTAATACCTAGCTCAATGGATATAGCAGTTGGTTCTCAATTTGTCATTTAAAATATCTGAACTAAATCATGCACATATTTTTCTTGAGACACCACAATAGAATGCCAACCATGAAATATTTTCATTCACAATAAATGGAGAGTCAAACTAGTCATTTCAAATGATTGATTTAGTTTACTTTTGTACTTGTGGTTTGGAGATTTAAGATTGCTTGCAATTCTTGAAGCACCTAGAAGATCATCACAATTCAAAGAAGCAACATGAAGAGATGCTATTTCACTAAATGTAAATAATGAATTGAGATGGTAAATAATGTATAAGAACCTTGTATAAATAGGGAAGGTGTGATGAGGTATAATTTAAAAATAACAATGTTTTGCATGTCAAAGGATTAAAGCAAAATCTTCTATGTGCGAGCCAATTATGTGATTAAGGTCATAGGCTGCAAAAACATATGGGGCACCCAATAATCTCTACATCCTAAGCGATAGAGGAATGAAATGCTTTATGGTTAAAGAAGATGAAAGTGTTGGCTTTGGCAAAGAAGGATGGGGCTCATCAACTTTGACAGTCTCGTCTAAATCAGCACTACACAAGTGGCAAGTACTATGCCAAGAATCTCCAAGCTTTAAAATTATTATTTGCAATCGGTGCCAACTTGGGAAGAAAACTAGCATCACCTTCAAATCAAAGGAGCGCTTCACATATAAGCCTCGAAACTCATCCACAAGGATCTTTGTGGGCCAACTCGAACAAAACGTATGCAAGGTGAAAGTGACTATATGTTATTAATTGATGATTACTCTAGATTTGTTTGGGTCATTTTTTTGGAAGAGAAATCTAGAACCCTCAAAAAGTTCAAGATATTAATTTTAGTAGAAAATGAAGCTAGACTAAAAAGTAAATGCCTTAGATCAGATAAAAGGGATGAGTTCACCTCAAAAGAATTCGAGGAGTTTTGTGGAAAATGTGGGATTAGAAGACCGCAACAAAATGGAGTTATGTAAAGAAAAACTAGGGCACACAAGAGATGTCAGGGACCATGCTTAATGTGCCCAGACTATCAGATTAATCTTGTAGAGAAGTGCATACAGCAGTTGTATTTTAAATAGAGCACGAGTCAGAGTCAATGACGGTAAGAATTCATTTGAACTTTGGAAAGGTAGGCCTTCCATGGTTAAGCATTTTAAAATATTTGGTCATCAATGCTACATAAGGAGAGATGAATCAAATTTAGAGAAGTTTGATACAATGGCCAATGAAGGAATATTTATTGGTTATTCATCAAGAGGAAAAGCTTTTAGGTTCTACAATAATAGGCTACATAGAATAATCAAAGGCATAAATGTTTGTATAGATGATACCATATATCATAAACAAATAACTGAAGAAGTTGATCATGAACAAGAAGAGAGATGCATAGAAGCAGAAAAAAAGTTGAAGATGCGAAATCTAGACCAGCAATGAAGGAACCCAAAACATCTTTAAGATCTTCTCAAAGAAATCATCCAAAAAACTCGGTAATTGGTGACATACATAAACAAATTCAGACAAGGAAAGCATTGGTCATCACACTAGGACACGTTTGTACTTGCTAAGATTGAACCAAAGATTTTATGGAAGCTAGAAAATACACACTTTGGGTAAGTGCCATGGAAGAAGAAGAGTTAAGCTAAATAGAGAAAAATACAACTTGGGAACTTGTCCCAAGGCTCAGGACAAAAATGTAATTGTTACCCATGGTTTTTTAAAATAAACTAAATGAAGATGGGGACATGGTAAATAATAAAGCAGGATTGGTATGTAAAGGCCATGCACAAGTGAAAGGGGTTGACTTTAAAGAAACATTTATCCCAGTTGCATGATTAGAGGCCACAAGGAAGTTCCTAGTATTTGCTTGTGACAAAAACTTCAAAGTTTACCAATTGCATGTCAAGTCATCATTCCTTAATGGACATCTAGAAGAAGAGATTATTAAACAAGTTAAAGGATTCATCATGTTAGAAAACAAGGACTACTTATACAAGCTTAAGAAATCTCCTAGAGCTTGGTGTTCTAGTTTGGATAAATACTTGAAAGATAAAGGATTCAAGAGAGATGTAGCAAGCAACAATATCTACTTCAAATTTGAAGATGATCATCAAATGATTGTTGTGGTTAATGTCAATGATATCATCTTTGTAGGTAGCAAAAATAGAATGTGCCAAGACTTTGTTTAAAAGATGCAAAAAGAGTTTGAAATATCCTTGTTGGATGAACCTTCTTTCTTCCTAGGATTACAAATCTCCCAATTTACTGATGGAATTTTCATTACACAAACCAAATATACTAAAAAGATGTTAAAAAGTTTTAAATTGGAAGAATGTGATTCTGTTAGTACACCAATGGTCGCAGGGTGTAAGTTATGTATAAATAATAAATATCCTGAAGAAAACCAATTCCCTATAGATCTATGATAAGTTTTCTTTATATGACAACATCGGGACTATATATTATGTAGGTAGTTGGGATGCTAAGAAGGTTTTAAACAACTTCTAAATAGACATGTGCAATGAAGAGAATCTTCAAATACACAAAAAGAACCTTGGATTTTCTCTTATGGTACATGAGAAATGAAGACTTCAGCTTAAGAGCATATATAAGTATTGATTGGACAGGTAGTTGAGATGATATAAAGAGTACTAGTGGCATTGCATTCTTCTTAGGCAACAATCTTGTTTCATGGTTTAGTAAAAACAAGCCTCAATCTCTCTATCCACTGCTGAAGAAAAATACATAGCTGCAACTTCATGTTGTATTTGGTTTCTTTGAGTGTGTCAAACATTGAAAGATATCCTGTGGAGCATGATCAGCTGATACCTATATTTTTTTATAATATAAGTGCCATTAATATTTCCAATGATCTAGTGATGCACTTGAGGACTAAATAGTAGACACATTCTCATCAAATGCCATTTCTTGAGGGAATAAGTTGGAGATCAGGAATTAAAGATGGAATATGTTACCACCAAAGAACAGGTGGTAGATATACTTACAGAGTCTTATTCCCAAAGTATAGTCACTACGAAACAGGGGTACTTGGACACACTGGAGATTGGAACAAGTATTGGTACAACTAATTTCAAAATTAAGAGATGAGGGTACTTGGAGATGCTTTTTTTTTGTAAAAAAATTGACAACTTCTAGATAATATTGTGACATAGTATATTGAAAGCAAGAATAATAAACAAGTCATAGACAAAAATTAAATAGTGAAGGCTATTTCTCTTTAGACTATTACAATGACAGGAAATCAATCATACAATTGTTTATGCCCCTTTCATAAAGTCTACATTGTTAGTGGATCAGATAACTACATAAATTTGCATGGATTTTGAATCATTCAAAAATAGAAACATGAAATATTGTGCTGGCTTATTTTATTTGTTTTCCTTCCTTTTTTCCCTTTTAACGTGTTTTCCCCTAACTTCCCTAGTGGGAGGTATCAATTTTTAATTACGAGACTTCAAGGATATCACAATATTGCCAAAAGAACCCTTTGTGTCAGGAAGTTTTCCAAAGAGCTCTGTGGTTTTCAAAGACACCTCAGGGTGTGGGAGACAGGTCATAACCATGTCCCAAAGAGATTTTTGTGCTTCTTAGGCAAAATTTAGGGGTGATATCCAAGGAGGATAATACCTATGTGGGAGCTCTTCATTACACTATCATACCTTTAACATTGATGTCAAAGGGGGAGAAGATGAGTAAGGGGGAATATTGTCATTGTATATTCAAGATCATTTCCTTAAGACGTCATTAGTGACAAAGATGGAGATTTTTGTAAATATGTCATTGAAGTTATCTCGACTAACATTGCTAATTTGATTGAATTGAAGAGATGTTGATCAACGACTCACATTATGGAATCAACTCTATTAAGAGGACAATAACAACCTTACAATGATTAGGAGTAAAACATATAATAGGGATGTCTTTATTAAACAACTGAATTCATCCTTGATTAATAAATAATAGTGTGCAATTTATAGTATGCAGTAGTTTGATGGGCAAACAGGGATTTATTATGGTAATTGTTAGATACTTCCCCTTTCTCTCAGGTCAAAGAAAAGTTAAGAGATCATGTTTTAAGATAGATCGTCTCTCTTTGAAAATGGAGAAGCTTATCTTAAGTAATCTTGCGCGATGATTATAGTGCAAACAAATCCTTGTACATAAAATCTTTTATGTGGATAGTTAATAAAATTTGATAGTCACAACATCTATAGAATTGAAGAATGACAGAACAATGTCAGTTAAACAATCTTAACGTCAATATTAAGCCAATTGTGCTACATTCAATATCAAACAATCATTATGTTGGAAGGTATAGATTGCACCTTTCTCAAGCATGCAAAATCAAAGACCCCTAACTTAGTAGTGCCTTCAATAGTTGAGTAAGATTCTGAAAGTTTAAGTCTTCTATAATATCATTTTTTCCACGTTTAAGTACAAGGTTTGTTAGTACTAGTCATTTTCACTTTCTATAACTACACTTGGTTTTGCTTCTCTTAGTCATTCATGATTTTTTCTGTTGCAACCAACCATTCACGATATCTCCTATCAATTCGAAGGTAGACACTGAAACAACACTCAATGGACTTCCTTTGAAGATCCTACAACACTTGATACACCGGTTAATTAGTTCAAGGCCTCCTGTCACTCTTTGTTTGCATCCCATTACACTATGAAATCATTGCAATGTCATCTCGATAATCTCTACTTTGTCGTTAACTCTCCATTTACAACTTAATGTATTGTTCTTTCAAAACTCTGAATGCAAACATTCTCTACAATTATCACGTCTCTTCTATTCTTCATTTCTACTCCATTGATGTCTACCCAAGGGTTTGTAGTTTACTCTTTTCTAGTTTCATAGTAATGTTCCTGCCTACTATCACCGTGTATTCGCGACCTCTCTAATATCCGTCTAAGATTCTAACTATGTTCAACCTCCTAGCATCTTTTGATTTTACCACGTTAAGATAGTAACACCTAGTTTTTGAAAGGACCGCAAAAATCTTGCATTTATCACTTGCTGAGTGTGTAGTTTTCCATTTCATGATATTCTCTCAAAAATTGTACTTCCAAAACTTTAACCAACACCTTAATTTCTCAGTTACCACTAACTCACCTTGCATATCCTCAACATGTCTTCCAATATTTAAGATAGCTAATTGTCCGATAGGGCCCTACATCTACAGATGTCAAGCCTATTTCCTAGCCTACAAATTCTTAACACTATTCAGAATTCTTCCCCCCTCTAGTCTGAAACGATTCCTACATCTTATTCTCATGCCCATTTCATAACTACTGTTCTTTCTTGTTTTTTCCACAAGAGACAAATGCTCTCTTTTAATTTGAAAATTACATTTGTTTCATTCCTTGTTTATTCTATGATGTACATAAAAGAAATATATTAAATTTTAGTTTATTAAATGCCACTAAGAGTTAACTTTAATAAACTTAATAATTTATTTGATTGGTTAAGGGTGGGACATTAGAGTTCCCCCTCCTCAAAATTGCTTGTCCTCAAGCAATTTCAGTCCCAAGTGCATCAAAATTTACTCATTCTCCCACGCTGCATCTTTCACTGGTAGGTCTTTCCATTTCACTAAGTGTTCTTTGATCACACACTTCCTAAGAGTACGTTCCCTTGCCTCAATGATGGCTTCTGGAATTAAGATCAGCTTCCCTTCCTCATCCAAAGGTGGTAACACTATAGATGGAATAAGACTATGGCCTAATGCTTTCTTCAACCGTGAAACATGGAAAGCATTGTGTACCTTCTTGGTTGATGTTATCTCCAACTCATAGGCTACCTCTCCAACTCTCTTAACAATTTGGTAAGGATCATAAAATCTTGGTTTAAGCTTTTCTGAATCACTTTGTTTAAGGGAGGATTGTCTATAGGGCTGCAATCTCAAGTATACCTAGTCGTCAATGTTAATAATAGTGGATCTTTGATAGATAAACAATTACAAAATAATGCTTGTAGATAAGTTCTAAATTAAATTATGCAGAATATAAGTACTTATCTCTAACTGTGACTTGCAGCAAAATCTTTGACAGTCTTCCTCCTTCAGCAATGGTTAATGCACTGGATTGCTGTTATCACAAAAGAGGTGAAGGTGATAACAATAATATTAAATAATACTGATATTTCTCTGCAAGTACTTGGATGCCTTGAATTGATGCCTTTCCCTGCGGCAGTGAGTGAGTATATATATAAGCAGTAAAGACATGATTCCAAAGAGTCATGTCTCTACGTGGCCCAAGAGCCGCGTAGGGACATGCCTCTTCGGAGGCATGTTAGTTAAGAATAATTGCCCAAAACAAGTTTATAAGCCATTGCCCGATAATACATCAAGGGCCCGATAATGATCAACACATGATAAAGGCGAAGCACGGGGTATGAAACCCGATACAAACAAAACATTAAAGTCGCTGATAACATGAAGCCTGACCAATATAAGTTGGTCAACAATATGCTTTCTTCACTGTCAATAATTTTGATGCATGACAGAGGTGTAAGCATACGTATATGTATGCATACATTAATATGGATATATATACGTATGCTTATATCTCTGTGGTGCATAACAGATAGTGGTAACATAATTCTAATGCTTATATCTCTGTGATGCATAGCAGATAGCAGTAACATAATTCAGATGCTTACATCTCTGTGATGCATAGCAAACAGTGGTAACATAAGAGATTCATGTTTTGCTTCTTTTGACACTAAACAAGTGAATGTAGCCATTGAATTCCAAGCACTACATCTTTGTCACTAATGCTAACCACCTAGAAGTCGTCTTTCAACTCATTCTCACCCAACTGAATGCATAATCTAGTATCTTCCTTGTGCAACTAAAAGTGAAACCATCAAAAACTATGATTCTAAAACCCTCGCACCCTTTAATCCTCAATCCCCTTTTTGCTACAACACCTTCTATTTGCCACCTATGGTAAACTGGATTAATGCATACTACAGTAACAAGATATAAGACATAACATGAAAATACATGTAATGCTTCAGGAACTAGATATATATTTCATTAATGCTCAATGCCTCAGGTATATCATACACCAATACACAAGGTAGATAGCAATGACTAACATTGAATGAATCCTATCTCCCAACGGAGAGTGTATATAATTATTCGGATGGGGTGCGACCCAACTGTCATGTCATAACAGAACAACCTTCGATTACTAACACCCTTAACACATGTTTTACTATTCCCAATGGCATAACACACTTTTGCCGACAACATCATCGCCCCCAAAAGAGAGTCCTCTCCAGACGGCATACAAAAATGGAGACGATGTTACTATATACAATACATCAAAACATAAGCTAGGAGGAAGGAGGGTGCATCCCTAGAGGTGTTGATATTGAAGCCTGTAATTGTGGTCGCAACTCATACACCTACTAGGTCCTCTTCTTCAAATCCTCTTCAACCTACATCTGGATCTCCAGTGCTATCATCATCATCTTGGCAATGTTTAGAAGTTCCATCTCATTCACTTCAAACTCCTCTAGCAAAGTCTTATCCTACTTTATGATCATAAACTGGACTATGAACATTGTCCTCTTTGATTCTTTCTCCTGCTTTACTACCTCAAGCTGAGCGATGAGTGCTGCCCATTCCGACTCCTGGGCTGATTGGTGTGTAGCCAAGTTCCCTTCTACTACAACTAATTGGGTAGAAGTCTCCTCTTGAGCCCTCTCTTGTTTCCACCTGATCTACCTCACTCCATCGCAGAGCATAAGTATCTTAGTACACCTGCACTATCTCATGAGTAAGGATCTCCACTTAGCTTTCCACTACCGGCTCTCTAGCAATCCAATCTTTTCTCATCTCAAGAGTCTCTGTGTCAGGCCATCCTCGTGTCTCGAAGCATGTGGTGAATGTGGTCTGACAACCTACTCTCATAAACAAGAGAACATGCTCTAACTCCTTAACTACCCCCTCGAGTGCTCATGTCTGTACAGAGATCACCTACCCCCTCGAGTGCTCATGTCTATACAGAGATCACCACCTGGTGACCTCAAGTCACTACTATTACTCAATTTTCACACTTATCAAAATTTAGTTCTATACAATGTTCATGAAAAGATAAGGTGCATATTTAATTACATTCAGCACATGACTAAGTAATAGATCAATATTTCATTCAGAACAAAAGAATAGCATGAATATCCTTTGTATTATACATCATAATGTACAATCAATATTTACAAACTGAATGATAATGAAATGCTGAAAGTAAAATATCTCTCACACAAAGTGACCACGAGAGTAGCCCCAAATTATTGATATACATTCCCACTCTATGAAAAATGCATAATATGAAAGGAGGGAATGGAGTAGAGGAAAGGTCATGGGCACCAGTCATTGCCTGTAATGACTGGTAACACTGCATCCATTTGATTCCGCCCATCTGTTGCCTCACATCACATCTTCTCCAAGCTTTCAAACCCTGCATTTAAAAAGAAGATACGTTAGATCCAATGGGTCTAAGCAATGATAGTGTCTCACTTCACCTCAACTTTCATACCCCTGTCATGCTCTACACATTTTCCATAAAACAAGAATATCTATCAGCAAAAGTACAAACAATCATAACATAATGCTTTATTACTAACATGTCTGTTTCCTGTGCAAGATGATTATCAGAGATTAAGTGACTTATGAAGCTGATTAGAATAAGTTCAATGAAGCATTAAAAAGACATTTTCATTTTTATGAAACCTTTTGCTTTTAAAAATCAGAATTTATGCTGCAATAACTCCGAACCAGATTGGAATCAAAGAAGCATTAAAGGGACGTATTCAATTATGAAACCTTTTGCTTCTACAACAGAAATGCTTCCATATCAGAAAAAGTCAAACATTAAAGGGACAAGACTTTGAGCCTTGAAACCTTTTGTTTCAAGTAGACTAATGTAGCTGAAAGACATCAATTATAGGAAGCAACAGTAAAATACAATGTAACATTGCTTGGAGATAACTGCAGATTTAAGATCAGCGAAGGAGTATAAAAGTCACAGGTCTGTCGGAATGCTACATGAGAAAGAATATCACTCTAATCTCTAATACAAGAAGGATAGTTAAGTTTTTGTGTCATGGAAGCTCAATTTTAAAAAACAAAAAATCATTTAACTCTCTTCAGGAAGAAAATGTATCAAAGCTGAATCACAAGAAGTCATTATCAATTGCAAATGTAGAAGATTATGATTTAAGTTCTTTCAATAAAACAAACGGATATGCAGGCTTCAATATCATCACTTGGAATTGAAAGCATGTGGCTTGAGAGGATGATGCCATTATCAGAAAGGCTTCGTTTTTCTTTAATAATTGTGGATGAAGACGGGCAAGAAAGAAAGATAGGCAATGGCAATGGCAATGAGTTTCAGAATTTTGATTACTTATGTGAAGTATTAACCCATATTCGAAGCAGACAATTTGTCAAAATAGTTTCTAAAGAGGCGACCAGAAAAGCTTTAGAAAATGAAATTAATGGTAAAATTTAAATGCAGTCATAAATGGTGAAGATACTGAAAGCCCTTCTGATATGATGAAAACAGATGACTTGGTTGTGGATTCTCAGAGTTCTGTCAGATTTGTATTTCAAACATCATTTAAAAAGAGACAAAAGGTTTTAACCTACAAAGGGTTTCATATGAGCAAATCCCAGTCACAACCATGAAATATAATACAAACCCAGTTGATTAAATCTCTAAAAATCATGCTGAGTAAAATCGTAATAGAAAATAGATATAATCTTTACTTACAACTGTATGTAGAGCAGAATGTAAAGTTTCTGCAAATTCTTTGGACTGAATATAGACTGGAATCTACCTTCTTTATCTTCTTATAGGTTGCTGTGAATAACTTCAGATTATTGCCTTTAATTGGATTAGAAATGTAATTCAGAATTCTGCCTTTTACTTCTGCAATTCGTATGAAGGCAGTAATGACTAAGGAGCAGACTTGTATTTGTTCTTGTGTGCTCTTAGACTTCATCCTTACCCTCTATAGGTATAGGAGTCAAGGGACATGTCCTTATAGAGGACATCTCTCTTCCAAAGTTGTTTTACCCAACCTCTAGAAGTTGGCGACTTTCTAGGAATGATTTAAGTTTAATTACAAATATAAACAATTAAGTTTCGTTTAGTATTAAAACAAAATCCTAAGGAGCCGATCTTATAAAGGAAAACACAGCTAAGACTTTAGTCCTTTACTTATCATGCCATATCAGTTTGGATTGATCAGATCAGTATGATAGCAAATTACAGAATTAACACAGAATGATGGCTAGACGTCAAACTAAAAGTCTCCAATCATGGCATAGAGATGAACACAAACAACGACATAGAGGAGCACATAAGAAGTATCCAGTCACAGCAAGAAGACCACAAAAAAAATGCCTCCATACAACCCAGTGAATTCCAGATTTCCAGCAAGACATAATGGCATCAGTAGCAGCCACAAGTATAATAGCAGCAAACACAAAGATCAGTAGCAATCACGGCAATAGAGGAAAAAATGCACAGAAACGTATTATAAGTGACGGTTTCTTGTTCAACACAAAAGACTCCAGTCATGATATACTAGAGAAAGAGCAGACTAGCATATGGTATAACCAACACGTGCAGTAGATAGAGGAGCAGAATAACGTGCAAAGCACCCAATGAGCATATGAGTTATGACATGATAGTGCAGAAATATTCCAGAATGGTGCAGCTAAGGGTTTCCTCAACCCTTTTTCCTTCTTCTTTTCTCATGTCACAGCCAAAAGATGCCCAGATACAGTCATGGCAGCCAGTTCAGTCTCCAAAGCTGAAGAAAAACTCCATAACCAGTGGCTACGGTTTTCCCAGCCTAAGTCTCCCTTATACTCCAACTCTTCGAATGACCAAAATAATTTGTGTTTTCCCTATTTAATTATTCCTCAAATGTGTTAGTTAATATTTCGGTCTGCAAGTTTTTGCTTTGCTATGGGAGATGCAATTTTATTTTAAGTGAAAATATGTGACTTGAGCTTGGAGTCTGTTTTTTTTAGTAAACCTTTGTTGCATTTTTGTAATAAATTGTAATTATTATTAATTTAGTTGACATGTTCTAAATCAACTAATTAATAATAAATATTTAAATTGCAAAGGTAATAAGTGGAAAGTAGAAATTAAAGAGGAAAAAAGGGAAATAAGATAGTTGAGTTATCATTGACTAAAAGTGTCAAGAGAAAGTTGAAATTCTTAAATGCCCAATTTCAAGGGAGGTGTCTCAGTTACTATTTTTAGACTCTCAATTCTGACTCATGACTTTGGAGTCAATTATGGAGCGATTTGTGGCATTTATGGAGTCTTTTTGGACTTGTCAACATGTGTATTTGATCAAGGCATGGTTTGGAGTGCATATGGCATGTTTTTGGAGTTTTTAGACTATTTTTGTAAGTAGTTTTCTCTGATTTTTGACCCTCACTTCCTGATTTTGTGGGAAGTTGGTGGGGTTTCCTTCTTTTTGATAGAGAAGGGTTTAGTTTTTGAGAGGAGAGAGGTGCATATGTGATTTTCTGTCCTTGGCATCTTATTCTCGAATTTTTTGAGATATTAAGCAAATGTATTGTTCTTTGGACTTTGATCGTAATACAGTTTTCATTGGACTTAGCTTTTTGGAGTAAAGATCTGGTTGTATGCTTTTGGTGATTGATGTTATCTAGTCATGTTTATTTAGAAACCTTTCAGGTAATGTCTCGTTTTGCATCTTCCATGTCTAAAATCTGTTATTCGTAGGTTTTGAGTTGTGTTTCCTTGGTGATATATATTTGATTGTGATTTATTTCCTTTCATATATTCATCTTTTAGCCTTCTCTTAAAATATTTATGTGGATTAACAATTCCTTCAAGGTGTGTTTTGTGGTTATCTGTTGAAAGCGTTCATTGTGCTATATAATATAATAGTGATTTGCATTATTATTCTAGTGTATCACCTTAGTTTTTCATCATTTAGGTTTTCCATTTACAAGTTTACCTCTTTACCCCTTTTCCATACAAATTTCACATTTTTTATTGGTATAGGTGAGTTTATCAAATATATTAAATAGGAATCGGCTTAGAATCCAGAGGTTCAATTAGGTCATAGGTTACCCACAACTTCTGCTTGATCTAATGTGTAGTATCCTCCCCTATTTTTCCCAAATAAAGAAACTTGCAAGCTACTTTATGATATCAATTAATTTGCTTAATAACTCAACATAGCTTTTTTGTCAAACACTTGGCACACATACTACAATATATAGGAAAATCTGAAACTTCTTATTTGCTAATTAAATATTAATTTTTGCCATGTAAATGTGCTCATACAATTGTTTAACATGCTATGAGAAATATCAGTCTCGTATTCAACAACTACAATGCAAAAGTATAAAAATTTGACAGAAGAAACCTGGAATTAGTTGCTGTAGTATTTTTGCAGATGTAGTTGGCAGCCTTCCAAACCCCCAAATCAGCAAGAATAAACAATAAACTTGTTGCAAATACTGTTCACGCACTGTAGCAAATTCACTATTCATGCGCACTGTAGCAACCACTATTCACACGCACTGTAGCAAAACACTATTCATCCGCACTGTAGCAAAAGACTATTCATGTGCACTGTAGCAAAACACTTCATCCATACTGTAGCAAAACACTAAATGAAACTGAGTGTGTTTGGAAACACCGTTAATCCTCCTGACTGTGTCTTTCAACAGCAAAGAAAATGTTAGCAAAGAGGGATTCCGTCCTCCAAGCCCGATAATCAGATGTCTAGCAACATAACATTAATCTTCATCCAAGCATACTAAAAGGAAGCTCTTCCATTTCTTTTATAGTGTTCTCACAAGAGCTCAATCCTTCGTTTTCGCAATGTGGAATAAAACATAACTCCCTTTATGTAACTTATGTCTCCAATGTGTTATAAAATAAAGGGGACTCTTTTAATTTAAATATTTCCCACAAACTATAGTCTATGCATTAATAAAGTTAAATATTTAAATTTAACTTTATAAAATAGTTTTATCAATGCATAACAAATCTTATCAATGATAAACAAGTCTTCTTGTCGATTTTAAACAATTACCATCGGCATACCGTTGCCACTGGATGTCCGACCATGTCCAATATGACTTACTATAAATAGTAAGTATGCCCAAAATTGCCTCAAAACCCCTCAAAAAGACCTGCAACTGAAACTATCTAGGCCAAATGGCCTCTAAGTCCCTTTAATGTCCTGGTTAGCCTACGGGACCGTGGGGAAATAGGCTAACGACAACATCATGCTACGAATGCTAAAAAGGGGACATTACAGTCCGCCCTTCCCAAAATTGCTTGTCCTTAAGCAATTTCAACTCTGGATGCTGTAATATCTGCTCATTTTTTCAAGTAGCATCCTCCACTGGTAGATTCCTCCACTTGACCAAGTACTCCTTGATAATCTGCTTGTGAAGCACCCTCTCCCTGGAATCAAGTATAGCCTCAGGAACCAAGATAAGCTTTCCCTCATCATCAAGAGGTGGCAATACTATTGAAGGCACCACATTGTGGCCCAATGCCTTCTTAAGGCGTGACACATTGAACACATTATGCACTTTACTGTTTGCAGGCAACTCCAACTCATAAGCTACTTCGCCCACTCTCCTGATTACTTTGAATGGTCCATAGTAGCATGGTTTCAATTTCTCTGCTCCACTTTTCTTGAGAGAGGACTGTCTATATGGCTGTAACATGAGGTACACCATGTCTCGTACCTTGAAAGACCTCTCATCCCTGTGCTGATCAGCATATTGCTTCTGCTGATTTTGTGTCTTTTGCAAATTTTCCTTCAAGGATCGCATAATGTCCTGACACTCTTGCAAAATTTCCTTGGCCTTAGGCACCCTACTATCCCCAAATAACAAATCCAAAAAATTAGGAGCATCATACCCGTACAGTGCCATGAAAAGGGACATTTGAATAGACATATGGAAAGAGGTATTATAGCAGTACTCCCCTAGATGTAGCCAGTTCACCCAAGCCTTGTGCTCTCCTGCAATGTAGTTTCGAAGGTACCCCTCAACCCATTTATTCACTATCTCTGTTTGCCCATCAGTTTGAGGGTGGTAACCGGTACTCGGAGTTAGCTCTGTTCCAAACAACCTGAACAACTCTTGCCAAAAGTGGCTTGTAAACCTACTATCCCTGTCGCTGACTATGCTCTGTGGCATCCCATGTAATCTAAATACCTCTCGAAAGAATAGCTCTGCTGTCTGTATAGCTGAATATGTGGACGAAATCGCAAAGAAATGTGCAAATTTCGTCAATTTGTCTACCACAACAAAAATGCAATCTCGACCCTATGCCTTTGGAAGGCCTATGATAAAATCCATGGAAATGCTATCCCACTTCTTCTCCGGTATAGGTAGGGGTTGTAGTAAACCGCCTGGAAAGGAATGTTCCTGTTTGTTCTGCTGACACACTTGGCACTCTCTAACGAACTGTAGCACTTCTGATTTAAGCCCCTTCCAAGTGAAGCGTTCTCTCACTTGCCAATATGTCTTAAAAAATCCTAGATGTCCTGCTAATGGTGAATCATGAAATGCTCTCAAGATCTTTTGCTTCATGGCAGACCCAGGTACCAAATAAATCCTTCCCTTGTAAATGATCAAATCATTTACAACAGTGTATCGACTATCCTGAATAGCTCCTTCAATAACACTAGATGCCCAACTATCTTTGGCATACTCTGCCAAGATCAACTCTCTCCAATCATCCATGACTATCCCAACAGCAAGCAAATGAGGCCTTTTGGATAAAGCATCTGCGACAAATATTTTTCTTCCCTTTGACATAGACTATGTCAAAATCATAGGCTCGTAACTTACCCATTTCTGTTGCCTGTCATTAAGATCCTTCTGTCCAAGGAAATGTTTCAAACTGTTATGATCTGTTTTTACTGTGAATCGGCTCCTTGCTAAGTATTGCCTGAACTTAGCTAGCGCGTGCATGATTGCTAGCATTTCTTTGTCATAGATGCTGTAAGTTCTCTCAACACCTCGTAATTTCCTACTCTCATATGCGATGGGATGTTTGTCCTGCATGAGGACAGCTCCTATGCCCTCTCCCGAGGCATCACACTGCAGCTCGAAAGGCCTGGTGAAGTTTGGAATAGCTAAAACAGGACATGTACTCATCAGCTCCTTGAACCTGTCAAAACAATCCTAAGCCCTCTTTGACCACTTGAAACTGTCTATCCATGTCAAATCTGTAAGTGGTGCTGCTATCTGTGAAAATCCCTTCACAAATTTGCTGAAGAACCCGCAAAGCCCAAGAAATCCCTTGAGTTGTGAAGTGTTCCTCGGCGGTGGCCAATCCAGAATGGCCCTGATCTTGTCTAGGTCAACCTGAACACTTCCTGCACTAATAATATGCCCTAGATAGAGCAACTCTGTCATCCCGAACTTGCATTTACTTATCTTGGCATATAATGACTCCCTCTCTAGAATGTTGAGCATGCATCAATATGCTTCAAATGTTCCTCCCAAGTACGGCTGTATATCAGTATATCACAAAGTAACATGAATCGGAATCGGCATGGCCTAATCGAATTGTGAATTGGGGGTGAATCGGCAAATTTGAAAAAACCCTTCAAATGTTAAGATTTTAACAATTTAAGACTTATTTCATGCAGCCTTTATTGAATATAACTTAAAAACACTATAACATCATCAAATAGAATCTAACATACATAAACATGAAACATAAAATCAATCACATACGTAACTATGTTATCATTATGTACTAAAATGTAAATTGTATGCTAGCTGAAATAAATAAAAATCAAATGATCATAATGATTCAAATCATAGAATTAGTAAGATGAAATCATGAATATCTATAAGACATCAAATCATAAATGTATGTATAAATCTAAGATGAAGATCCATGAAAGTTTGAAACATATGTCTATCAGTGATTCAGTATCACTATCAATATCTATATAGTGTAAACAAAATATAAAAACAAGGCTCCAGCTCAAGCCTTATCATCCTCATCATCATCCTCTAGCTCTGCTGCAGCCTCAACCTCAGGCTCTGAGTATCTAGTTTGCCTATGAGAAAGGCGTGTAAGGTAGGTCCTAGAGGACTGCCGAGCCATGTCCCCTGCATGGGCAATGGGCTCACAAATAACGTCATTAGGGCCTGCGTCTGTGCGTGCGCATGTGCGTCTACCAATGCCTAAACGTGCTCTAGCTGCCTCCTCTGCCCTGGCCACAACCTCAGCCTCTACATCCACCTGGTCAACCTATGCACAGTCTTCCTTAGTGAAGACTAGGTCCACGGTCTCTGTGATCCACTCTGATTCTAGATCAATCTCCTCTAGAATGATCGGAGAGGAGTCAGCGCCCAAAATTTGTTTGATCCTAAGACGAAGGTTGTAATGAACAAAGACAAGATCATTCAACCTCTGCATTGTCAACCTGTTTCTCCTCTTCGAGTGGATGTGCTCGAACATGGACCAACTGCGCTCACATCTAGAAGTGTTGCTCGGCTGACTCAGAATGCGAATGGCAATTTTTTGAAGGTTTGGGGTTGTGGCCCCAAACATTTGCCACCATCTATCTGAAATAAGAAAAAAACAAAAACAATTAGTCTCATTTACAAATTACAACTCTAAAATTAAGGCATTATATAATCAACTTTAAGTTTAGAATCTAGATTCATGAACATTGAATATATTATTTAATTTTTACCTGGCTGTAGTGTTGTCTGAGCATTTATGGCCATCCTGCCAAAGAAAAGTGGCCCCTCCTTATTGTTGAACTGGTCTAGCTCAACAATCGTAGCAGCGCTATCTTCATCGCTACTCAATCTCTGAATCACTGTGTATAAGCCAGTGAGAACCTCCGCATCCGCCTTGAACTTAGGATGGAAACGAAATGCCGGATTTAGTTAGCAAGCTGCTGCATGGATGGGTCGATGGAGCTGATTCTGCCATCTCCTATCGATGATGTCCCAAATAGGGCCATACCTCTCCTGCACTCCTGCATATTGGGCTCTGATGGCCTCCTTGGCCCTATCCATACCCTCATAAATGTAGCCCATAGAGGGCTTCTCCCCATCAACAGTTCGTAGCAAAGCTACAAGGGGCTCAGTGACCTACATATAAAGTAAAACAAAAAATTTGAGTCAAAACTTAAATATAAAATCATATATCTTAAAGTAAAAGCAAAATACTAAATGTTAAATTGCAATAAATTTACCTTAAGGATTTCTCTAGCGGGTTTCCAAAAACCATCCTCATCAAATATGCAATTCACCACATCTAACCCTACAGTGGTCGTAGCATAGGAAGAGCAAATCCACTCCTGCCCAACAAACATGCTCCTCAATCCATCCCTTGATGTCAACAAGGACTGCAAGGTGATGAAATTCAAGGCAAACCTCGTGATACCTGGGCGAGTTAACTCCTTGCCTTTTGTGTACTTCCTCATTGTGGTAAGGACAAATGCATGATTATAAATGAATTTGCATATGTTTTTTGCCCTTTCCACACATGACTTGACAAACTCAAATTTGCCAATTTCCTCCAACATGAGGTCAATGCAGTGTGCCGCACAAGGGGACAAAAATATGGTGGGGTGCCTCTCCATCAAAAGTTTACCTACAACAATTTTAAGTCAATTAGAAACTCAAATTTCAAAATTCAAATAAATTTATTTTCAAAACTTGAAAAGTTAAAAGTTTACCTGCTGCAACATAATTTGCTGCATTATCCGTCACCACCTAGATCACATTTTGTTCCCCCACCTCTTCTATAACTTCCTCAATAGCCTCACATAAATATGTGGCATTTTTCACATGTGCGGAAGCATCAATGGATTTTATGAACATGGTATATCCTACAAGTAACAAAACAATGAATTATAATATTAAATGGATCATTAACGAATTAGCATTCAACAAATCAAAATTTACAATTATGTATGTAGGAAAGTAGAATGATCAATCACCTCCACTGGATACAAGAAAATTGAGGAGTGTTCTATTCCTCCTATCGGTCCAACCATCAGTCATGATGGTGCAACCCTTTGCAATCCATTCCTTTCGGTTCTCCTCGAGGTCAACCCTCATGTCCTCTACCATCTCATCTAGGAGGTATCCACTCAACTCAGCCTCAGTTGGGGCTTTAAACCCCGGACCACAGATAGCAACCGCATCTATCATATTCTGCCAATAAGGAGCCCTGTCACAAATAAAAGTTTAGATGTCAAAGACTCAAATTATAAAACAAGTAGATATAATTAAAGTTTTACTTTTACTTTTAATTTTAACTTTAAAGAAAACAAAGAAAAAAGAATCAATTACTTAGCTGTGATAAATGGAATGTTGCAAAAGTACCAAAATTTGCATATCTCCTTTCTGGCAGCATCGTGAATCTCCTTGTTTAAACCCATGCCCTCAAGCGTGGGTTGGGAACCAGGAGTAGTGCGGAGCACAAAGTAACTATCCATTCTGTTTTTCCGCACTCTAGGCTGCAATAGGTTGGTGTGGGACTCTGTCTCATTATGTGACCGACTAGCACTAGCACTAGCATTAGCAGTAGCACGAGCAGAAGAACTAAGATAAAAATGAGGCCTAGAAGAACCCTCTCCAACACAACCTATGGATGCGGAAGTTGATGCAGATGCAGATGTGGATGCGGCTGCGGATGCGGGAACATGGGAGCCAATACCCCTTAACCCTTCAACTTGCATTTTCCTATTTGCTTTGTCTTTTTCAATTTTTTCTAATGCCATTAAGCAAGTGCGTTTTGCCTCAGGAGTTTGGTGAGTGCAAACTGTAACATCGTGTCCAGGTATTGCAGCAATGTGGAATTTCAATCTATAAATACCCCCAGAAGTTATTTTTTCTTTACAAAACATGCATTTTGTTTGATATTTGGTTCTTCCAGGAAACTCTTCATTATATTTTCAACATTCATCTATTTTACCCATTGGAATTTGCAAAAAATGAGAGCAAAGGCTGCTGCAATAAATTTTTTTATGTAAAATATCAAAGTTTGAAGCTAATAAAAATTAGAAAACAACAAACCCTAGCTTGCAACTTAGTAAAAATAAAGAACATTCAAGATTTACAATAAAATTCTTGAAAATTATAGAAATTTAACAAAAAATGCATAATACACTAACATGCAAGAAAAAAAAAGCACTTACCTCTTGCAAATGAGTTGAGGAGTGTTGATATTGGCTCCTTAATGCTCCCAAAGCAATTGATGGGCTCCCCAAATGGCCTGTTGATCTCCTTGGTGCTCTTCCTTCTTGCCGGTTGGAAACCTATGGCTTTTCTTTTCTCTTCTTCTAGTGGTGGAGAACTTGTACTCTTGAAAGAGAGGTCACAAGTTCAAATCCCACTGGGGGGTAGGGTATGTATGCCTCGTTTGTAGCGCCAAGCGCCTCTCGAAAAAGAGTACGAGGTAGTCCCATATCACTGTCACCATATGTAAACCCAAAAACTATGGCATAGTGTCGTGGACTATAAAACTTCCTTTCCTTTCCTTTTTTTTCTCTCACTTTTCCTCTCTTCTACTCATGCTTAACAAATAGAAGGCCCTTTAGGGTTATAACAAAGAGAAAAGGTCAAAAACAAAGTGAAAAAAACAAATGATTTTTAAAAAAAATTCAACTTCCCTTTTTACATGCCGTGGGCGATTCATACCCGATTTTTAAAGGCGATTTTGGCGAGTTTTACATGAATCGGCGATTCATGCGATTCATGGCCCAGAAATCGGCGATACCGATACATAATGCAAAAAAATCGCACAGCATGAATTTGGTCGTGGAATCGCCGATTCAGGCGATTTTTGGGCGATTCTCGTTACTATGGTATATCATAAAAAAAATCAACACAAACTTCCTCAACTAATCTTTGAATACTCTATTCATACAGGATTGGAAAGTGGCGGGGGCATTAGTCAACCCAAAGGGCATGACTAAGAACTCAAAATGTCCGTAGTGGCATCTAAAAGTTGTCTTCTCCACATCCACCTCTCTAACCCGTATCTGGTGCTAGCCAGATCTCAAATCAATCTTAGAGAAGTAGCATGCACTGTGCAATTCATCAATAAGCTCATCGATGCACGGGATAGGGTATCGGTTCTTGATTGTTTTCTTGTTTAGCTCCCTATAATCAATGCACATCCTCATTGTACCATCCTTCTTCTTCACCAATACCACTGAAGAAGCGAAAGGACTCTTGCTTGGCCGTATGTGCCCCATATCAATCAACTCCTTGATTGTCTTTTCTATTCCATCCTTATATCTCTTTGGATGGCGGTAGGGTGTGATGATGACTGGCTTAGCCCCTTCCTCTAATTCAATAACATGCTCGATTCCCCTATCTGGGGGTCTCCCTGGAGGTATCTCACCAAATACCTTAGTATGTTTGGTTATTAGTTCCTGTACATCAGGTGGATACTTTTGTTCATGCTGCTCTGTCATCTCAGGCATTGCTCTGAACTCTACTGCCCACTATACCTGATCATGTCTAAAGAAACTCTGCATCCACTTGAGTGACACCACTCGAAATCTCCCATCTGACAACCCTCTGAGCACTATCTTCTTACCATTTGCCTCAAACCTCATTTCCATTTTCTAGAGGTTAAATGTGAACTCTTCCAGAGACTTCATCTTGTTCATCCCAAGCACCATATCCTGATCACCAATGTTGACCACAAAGAAATCTCATGTCATGTCATAATCTCCCAAACGAAGCTGCAAGTTGGAGATCTTCTTGGTACAGTTGATTTTGAAGCCATCGACAACCATCACCTTAAATCCCCTATGCTCCTCTGTATGTAGCCCTCTGCGTGACACAAACTTCTCATCAATGAAGTTGTGTTACCCCTGTATCAATGAGTGCCACAAATCTCTGTCCATCCAAAGTTCCCCTAACTCTGAAAGTGACAGCCTCTTGTATATTGGACAGCTGAGCTATTGTGCTATCACTGCGTGCTTCCTCATGTGAAGAATTATCATCATCTCCATCTGATTCTGATGACTACTCTGAATCTCCATCCACTGACTCTTCGGCTGAAAAGTACTCCATCTGCTTAGCTTTTGCTTTCAATGGACACTTATGTGACAAATCCCAAGGCTCCCTACAATGAAAACAAAGCTTCTTCTTCCTAAGATCATTAAGTGTCTCACTGTCCAACCTCTTACTTTCCTCCTTAGGTGGCTGAACCTCTCTAATGAAAGGTTTCATGTCCTTATCTTTCCTCGAAGGGGAACTCTTTGCTTCAAATTTATTTTTAGAAGCTGAAGAGGAATCCATGTCATGAGCTTTCTTAATGGCTTCCTGCAAAGTGGGAGGGTTGAGAGCTTTAATCCACCCCCTCAACGGATCAGCTAACCCATCCATAAATAGAACCAATATCCTCCATTCAGATACATCTGTTACTAATATTGCAAGTTTCTGAAACTCTGAAATGTATGTTTCCAATGATCCCCACTGTTTAAGCTGAGCTAACTCCTTGAAATGGAGTTCTGGATCCTTCTCGTCAAAACGTTCAATCAGTCTCTCCATAAACTCCACATATGAGGTAATGTGTGCATGACCCATAGTGACCATACCATGATGCCACCACTCGTGTGCTAACCCATCCAGGTGAATTGCTGCATACTTAATAGCTTCTTCCTCAGGCATAGGGTTCAATTAAAAGTATGTGTCAAGCTTTTGAACCCAAGCTCTTGCTGTAGACTTCCCCGAGCCATCATAATATGGTAACTGAAGTTTCCCGACTTTCTTCCATAGCTCATAGCTCTGGTTCCTGTCATGTCCATGTGGCATATGCTTCATCCGCACATCCATATACTCCCTAAAGGTAATTGTGGTAGTAAAATCTGGACCTCCGGCTTCCCAATCTCTCCTCAACTAGTCCTGTATATCAGTGATTTGGGGCTCTAGTATGGGCTGCTCTGGAGCTCTAGGAGGAAATGTGGGAATCATGGGCCTCGAACTCACTATCCTAGTTTGCTGGGGTGCATGACCGAAATTGTTCCCAACTTGTTCGCCTCCATTATGTGTCCCATCCTGATTATTGCCATTCTGATTATTTCCTCCACCCACATTAGCATTCAACCCCATTTGACGAGCCATCATCTGCATCATAAGCTCGAATGTCTGACTTTGTTCCTGTGCTCTCTGCTCTACTAATCGTTGTCCCTATGCCAAGGTGTCTAATAATTGTAAGAATCTTTCCTCTCCCTAATCTGGACTGACATTCCCGCCTCTGTCTAATCCTGTATTCCTGTCATCTCGGTCACCCATATTGCTGTCTTGATCAAAGAATACCTCTTTTGTATCTGTATGACTGGATTCTATGTCCACCTGCACGGATGAACTAAACTGTTCGCTCTGCAGGTCTGAAATCCTATTTTGTCTTGCTCTGGTATTGCGGAAATTATAAGGCCCCCAGCGCATGCTCAAACATAAATGCTCTGATTTTAGTGTTTTGACATTTCGTCAAACATTTTCCCCTCTATCCGGCTGTTCCAAATTCCCTATAAGACCCCCATAGGATGGCAGGACTTATAGCTCTGATACCACTGTAGTATCCTCCCCTATTTTTCCCAAATAAAAAACTTGCAAGCTACTTAATGATATCAATTAATTTGCTTAATAACTCAACATAGCAGTTTTTGTCAAACACTTGGCACACATACTACAATATATAGGAAAATCTGAAACTTCTTATTTGCTAATTAAATATTAATTTTTGCCATGTAAATGTGCTCATACAGTTGTTTAACATGCTGCGAGAAATATCAGTCTCGTATTCAACAACTACAATGCAAAAGTATAAAAATTTGACAGAAGAAACCTGAAATTAGTTGCTGTAGTATTTTTGCAGATGTAGTTGGCAGCCTTCCAAACCCCCAAATCAGCAAGAATAAACAATAAACTTGTTGCAAATACTGTTCACGCACTGTAGCAACCACTATTCACGTGCATTGTAGCAAAACACTATTCATCCGCACTGTAGCAAAACACTATTCACGCGCACTGTAGCAAAACACTATTCATCCATACTGTAGCAAAACACTAAATGAAACCCAGTGTGTTTGGAAACACCGTTAATCCTCCTGACTGTGTCTTTCAACAGCGAAGAGAATGCTAGCAAAGAGGGATTCCGTCCTCCAAGCCCGATAATCAGATATCCAACAACATAACATTAATTTTCATCCAAGCATACTAAAAAGAAGCTCTTCCATTTCCTTTATAGTGTTCTCACAAGAGCTCAATCCTTCGTTTTCTCAATGTGGGATAAAACATAACTCCCTTTATGTAACTTATGTCTCCAATGTGTTATAAAATAAAGGGGACTCTTTTAATTTAAATATTTTCCACAAACTATAGTCTATGCATTAATAAAGTTAAATATTTAAATTTAACTTTATAAAATAGCTTTATCAATGCATAACAAATCTTATCAATGATAAACAAGTCTTCTTGTCGATTTTAAACAATTACCATTGACATACTGCTGCCACTGGATGTCCGACCATGTCCAAGATGACTTACCATAAATAGTAAGTATGCCCAAAGTTGCCTCAAAACCCCTCAGAAAGACCTGCAACTGAAACTATCTAGGCCAAATGGCCTCTAAGTCCCTTTAATGTCTTGGTTAGCCTACGGGACCGTGGGGAAATAGGCTAACGACAACATCATGCTATGAATGCTTAAAAGGGGACATTACATAATGTTGCTCCAAAATTGTTGAAGTTTTCAGGACTTAAGCATTAGAGTGTGAATTTTGGAGATAACAACTACATCTACTAAGTAGGCCTCAACATCCTCTCTAATGTTGTAATGTCCCCATTTTAGCAGTTGACCAAGTGTGTGTGCGTTAGCCTTATTCTACATGGTCTCGAGGGCTAACGAAGGGTTTAATGGAATCCTGGAGTGTTTTGGCCTAGTCATTTCCAGTTTGGGCCAAAACGAAGTTGATTTACTCAGTTTCAGGCATACTTACTATTTTTAGTAAGTCGGCAGGACACAGTGCAGGTCAATTCTGGTGATTGGATTTGATACTCCTTGGTGAGAGCTTTCCGATGAGCTATCACTCGCATTATTCGGAGTCCGATTGCTAATACATTTTAATGTCTGAAGTTTTATTAAAGTAACGTCTAATTTAATTGTAAAATATTAAAGTGTTACTTTAATATTTATTTTATGGGGATGTGTACCCAAGGGAGACATAAGGGGTATTTTAATATATGTTTTATATATTACACATCTTTTATCCCACATTGCCGATATGAGTTGAGCGGACCCTTGGAAATAGAATAAAAGGAAGCATTTGTGGCTTCATTAGACAGGTTGAATATGAGAAGAAATTGGTGTGTGAGTTGCAACTCTATTCTTGGCATTTGAGGACGTTTATCCTCTCTTGTAATATTCTAGACGTCATTCCCTTGGGGTTTGGCCTTTGGAATTCTTTGTTATCGGCTTCATTATCAGGCAGTTTAGTTGCATTTCCGGCTACAGGCAGATTTGGTATTTTGCTCATATCTTCTTCACTACTTGTCCGACGCTTATGCCGCTTTGAGGGAATGATATTACGAAGGTAGTGGACTGATTAAAGGACAAAGTACTGTAGCAGCACTATTCATGCAACACTATTCACGCGGCACTGTAGCAGCAAGTTCGAAAGCATGGGCTGGAGTATTATGTCAATAATGCTTAAGTAATTAGTGAGTTGATAAATCTGCCATGTATTTGGTTTTATGAATTCTGAAAATAGCATTTTATTGGCAGCAGTTCATATCCACTTTGCATATTATTGTAGTTTCTTTCTTGTTTATGTTGTATGATACCAATTCCATGCACAAAACACAACAAACAAATAAACGTTTGATTTCCAGAGTTTAAGGGGTTTAAAACATTAAACGGAGAAATAAGAGGTTGAATGCAAATTGTTTGACATAATTCCTTTCAGCAATTTGGTTTAGTTTTTGGGACATTCAAGGGTGCCCATTACAAATGTCCCTGGACGACCCTGACATTGGTTGCTCCTGCATACCCATTGCCATGTCTATTGCCTCCAACATCATTTGAGCACTATCTATTGGAGATGGTCGGTCATGCAGGGGTGGGGTGGTTCTCTCCATCTGGAAGAACTGTAGGAGATACAATAAGTTCCTTAGCCTCAACCTCAGGTACCTCCCTCATAGGTGTGAGATTATGCTAGATGCTCTTGCCACTGGTCTTTTGTTGAATTTCCAGCACAAATAAGCACTTAAATCCTGTGTTGCACTTGTCCGGTCGGTATCCTCTCTGGCTGGCCTGACTAATAATGCGGCATCTACTATGACAATGACATCTGACCTAATCGCATCTAATTGAACCTATGGCTTCTCCTAGCTATCGTGTCTGCTCCTGCTCAAGTACCTCCTCTCTTGTCTGTGTCGTTTGTTCACTTCCATGGCCTTCTTTCACTTAGTGTGTCCAAATGGTGCCAATGCATAATGGTAGGTTCTCCTAGAGCTAATGGTCCTGACTTGGTCTCAAGCCTATTAATTGGGATCAATCTTGCTATCGCATCCAAAAATAGTCTAATAGCATAGTGCGTCATATAAAATGGTTTATGCTGCAACATCATAAATTCATACATATGTTATGAAAGCAACATTGTCCAGTCATTTACCTTTCCCGTCATAATCCCGTTCATCAATGCCACCTATGGGAATGAGATGTCTAAAGAACAACTAGACCTCATGAGTCTGCTCTTTACCAAGTCCATTATGCAGCGCTGCAGTCCCTCCCTAATGTCTGAATTCTTCAACCCTTTTTCTTCGAAAGCAGACACTCAAACCTCATGGCTAGGGCTTTGTCAGAAGGGGTGATGGAGATTTAAGTGCTTATTTGGGTTGGAGATTCAACAAAAGACCTGTGGCACGAGCATCTAGCATTCTCTCACCTATGAGGGAAGTACCTAAGGTTGAGGCTAGGAAATGTATTGTATCTCCTACAGTTCTTCCAGATGGAGAGAGCCACCCCACCTCTACGGATGAGCGACCACCTCCAATAGATAGTGCTCAAATGATGTTGGACACAGATACTCTCGAGATGAGACATGATTGGATTGTTGGAGAGCCAGTAGTGGAAAGCCAAGTGGAGACCCTTACTTGTGAGATAGTGCAAGTGTACTGAAGCACCTACTATGCTCGACGATAGAGTGAGGTAGATCAAGTAGAAGCAAAGAAGGCTCAAGAGGAGACGGCTACTCGATTAGTTGCAGTAGAAGGGAACTTGGCTACACAATAGTCAACCTGGGAGTCAAAACGAGCAATGCTCATCGCTCATCTTGAGGTAGTAAAGCAAGAGAAAGAATCAGAGAAGATAGCATTCATAGCCTAACTCAAGACAGTGAAGCAAGAGAAGAGATTGCTAGAGAAGGAATTTGAAGCGAAGGAGACAGACTTGGGAACATTGTCAAGATGATAAAGACAACACTGGAGATTTAGATGCAGGTTGAAGAGGATTTGAAGAAGAGGACCCAATAGGTGTACGAGTTACGAGCACAGTTGCAGGCTTCAACATCAACGCCTCTAGGGATGCACCCTCCTTCCTCGTAGGTTATGTTTTGTTGTATTATATATAGTAATATTGTCTCCATTTTTGTATGTCACTCGGAGATGATTTTCTTTTTGGGGGAATGATGTATTCGAGAAAAGTATGTTATGCCGTCAGGAATAGTAAAACATGTGTTAAGAGTGTTAGCAACCGAAGGGCGTTCTATTATGACGTGACAGTTGGGTCGCACCCCTTCAGGATCTTTATGTACACTCTCTATTGGGAGATAGGATTCATTCAGTATTAGTCAATTACTATCTATCTTGTGTATTGGCTTATGATGTACTTGAGGCATTGAAGCGTTAATGAAATATATATCTAGTTCCTGAAGCATTACATGTATTTTCATGTTATGTCTTATATCTTGTTACTGTAGTATCCATTAATCCAATTTACCGTAGGTGGTGAACAAACAGCAATTTTAAGCCAGTGTTGCTACATTCAATATCAAAGAGTTAATGCCATTAAAAACGCTTGAAGGTATACGTTGCACCTTTGAAATTGCAGGTGGTCCAGTTCCATTCTCAACCTTTCTCAACCATGCAAAATCAAAGATCCCCAACTTAGTAGCTCCTTCGGTAGTCGAGTAAGATTCTGGAAGTTTAAGTTTTCCATAGTATTGTTTTTTCCTTCAATTTAAGTCCGAGGCTTGTTGGCACCAATCTTCTTCCATTTCTGTAACTGCACTTGGTTCGTCTTCTCTCAGTCAGTCATGCTTTGTTCTGCTGCAAACAACCATTTATGGTATCTTCTGTCAATTCAAATGTACACCAAGAAATGACATTCAATGGCCCCCCATGAAGATCCTACAACACCCGATACACCTCTTAATTAGTTCCAGATCTCCCATCACACTATGAACTCATTGCAATGTCATCTCTCTAATCTCCACTCTGCCATCAACTCTCCATTTGTATCTTAGTGTATTATTCTTTCAAAACTCTAAGCACAAACATTCTCTGCAACTATCACGTCTCTTCTATTCTTTACATCTACTCCTCCAATGTCTACCTAAGGTCTGTAGTTTGCTTTCTTCCATTTTTGCAGTAATTTTCCTCCCTAGTTTCATTGTGTATTCATGACCTCTCTAGTATCCTTCTAACTACATTCAACCTCCCAATACCTTCTGATTTAATCATGTTAAGCTTGCAACTCCCGAGTATTTTGGAAGGACCGGAATAATCTTGGATTTATGACTCGCTAGTATGTATTTTTCCATTTCATGATATTCTTTCTTAGAAATCGCACTTCCAGTAATCTGAGTTCTTTCCCCCCTCCAGTCTGAAATGGTTCCTGCATCATGTTCTCATGCCCATTTTGTAGCTGCCATTCTTTCTTGTTTTCCCAAGTAAAAGACAAATGTTTCTTTTTATCTGAAAAAATATATTCTTTTTATTCCTTTTTTTTTTTACGATGTACATAAAAGTAATATATTAAATTCCAGTTTATTAGATACAGTGTGCATTAACATTTAATAAACTTAATAATTTGTCTTATTGGTTGTTGTGCGGGGGGGAGTAACATTACAGTCACTAATATGCAGTAGTTGAAATAGTAAAGAGAAGACAATGCAATGATTGGTTGGTTTCTACTAGTCATGAGACAAGTCGGCACTTAGGAAGCAAGCCTATACCATAAATAATGCAGTGACTAAATTAAGGAGCAAGCCCAGAAAAGATTGATAATGGAAATGTGTGATTCAATGATTTAATTAACCCACAGTTAGTTTATTAATAAATGAAAGGGTGCAATCTTAATAAAGTTTCAAGAGGTGTGATTTGTATCAGTGATGTGTAATTATTTCTAGTGAGGCATGATTTGTCTTAAAGTTGCTACTATTTTTTATGTAGGGAGATTTCTCCAAGGGAGAAGAGAAGGTATAAAATAACCATAGGGAGTTTGAGATGTGTATTTTGAACTTTTGAGTGAGAAAAGCATTTATGTGAGGAAAGCAATTTTGTCTAGTGGTGGGATGGGTAACCTCTTACGAATTCAAAGTGCTGCACCTTCATGAGCATCACCTAGATGCAATGAATGCTAAGTGTTCCATTCATCCTCATGAGAGATGGGTTCTTGTGAACCACTACTTGTGAAACATGGGTCAATAAGTTTAACTCAAAAACTATGCTGTCGATTCCTGATAACAATATCACAATTTGACTTTGCATGGAGATATTCTATCACATTTCCCATAGTCAGCAATTGTGACTACTTTGTGGCTTCAAACATAACAAGTTTAGGGTGCAAAATTTTGTATATTTGCCATGAGTATGCAACATGTGGTTTCAAGAGAACTTAAAACTGATTAAAAAATTGCAGACTGATTCAATATTTTAAACAAAAAATAGTACAAAATTGATATGTTTGCAACAAAGGGTAGGTTTCTAATTATCATAAGATGCAAGCACTTGCAAAAATCACCCATTAATAGCAATAACTAGACCTTTGACAATATACAATAGACACCAGAAATTATTACAATTTGTTTCTTAACTCGTTGACAATCTTCTTCTGTAGCCGATGTTGATTAGCTTGCTTCCCATTGATAGTCACTTCCTTTTGGTAGACCCAACGATCAAGTTGTCTCCCTCTAAAACCTTCAGTAGGGTGACCCTTTAAATGGCAATCAATCGGCTCCTTCAGTTAGCCCAAATGTAACAACAATTGGACACCCAATAGTTAGTCAACCTTAACAAGGAAAAAGAGTTCCTGCAGTCAGTTTATCCTAAGGACAATATTATTGATTTCCATCCCTTCACATTCATATAATAAATAATAGGTTCTCTAAGAATATTTGACAATAGACTGACTCTTGCTTAAAACAAAAATTTGGTAGTAGGTTGGCCGATGACAAAATCTCCTTGGATTTGATAGAGCGATTCTTCTTTTGACAGTAATTATTTGAAAACAGAAATTCTCCTTCCTCCTTTGTTGGATTGGTTTAGTATGCCCTCCCCTTGGGCTTGCTCACTCTAATGGTTAATCTTTGAGGAATGAATGCACTTTTGTGAGAAACAGATAGTGCATTCTTCAATGAGCATGTGCTTGTATTATTGAATGGGGAAGTCACATGTGCGTGATAACTAAACTTTAAGTTGACCGGTAGAAATAACCATGTATTTTCATGACATCATTAACATGAGCAACAAATGCTTGTGCATAAAGTGTGGTCTAACATTATGTTGTATCTAGTGATCTCTACGATTTTTCAAAAACTGGTTATGACCCTGCATCAATCTTCTATCCAAATGCTTCTTCATAAAATCCTTGTCCTTTTGGTTCAGTGAAAGACAAAACATCAGCTTCATCTACCATAAATGGTGGAGAAACCATTTTCTTAGACACTCTGTCCTCGTTGCAATGTTATGGTGGAGTTGCCAACCTTCTCCTACTTGTGTTTTAGCATAGTAGCAATTAAAATGTTTAAGAGAAAAACAACTCATGACATTGAAGAAAAAGTGTAGTTTGACAACACTAACAACATGACAGAATATGAAGCTTTCGTTTTGGGCATTGATGTAACTCAGAATAAAGGAATCAAGAATTTGCATGCTCAAGGTGATGCTGAGCTTGTAGTATGTCAAGTTTGAAACCAGTATAAAACAAGGAATGAAAGATTTCAGCACTATAGGAATCTGGTCTGGGACTATATTGAGGGATTTGACACCTTCAACATTTCTATGGTTCCAAGGGAATCCAATGACAAAGCTGATTCTCTTGCTGCCTCTGCCATGCTCTTAGTACCTCATGATGGTTTTGAGCAAGACAAGTATACCATCCAAATGGTTGCCAACCTTCTACTTTTGTTTTAAGCGTAGTAGCAAAAAAATTCTCTTGGGAATAAATCTGTTTACCAAAAGATAAATATTTATTCAATTAATTAGGAAAGAATCAGGTTAGGATTAGGTAAAAATCAGGAAAAAAATTGCTTCAAAATCAGAAGAATGTAACCAGAAATACATTTTGGTGAAACAAAAACACAATGTTTTGGTCAAAATCTCAGTTTGAATGATTTCAAACGAAAATACCACAATTTCTAATAAAATTGGGCTCTATCCCAAGCACCAAGTAATTGTGATGATACACGCATCTATATTTGATGGCTTTTACATTTTGTTACATTGATTCTCCCCAGCCAGGATCTTACAATATAGCTCATTTGAATATGTCAACACTGTATCAAAGTTTAATTTTTTGAGTTGATGCTCCATTCATAAACTCCATATTTTACTAGCACAACCAGAATTAACAATGTACTAAATTATGAAGTTGTGCACACGATGTTGTACACATGAATGATATTCATAGTTAAATATTTCGTGAGGAACTTTGGGAAGTTACAAAACTTCCTACCACTATCCTCTGGACAACAAAGATGCACCCGGTGCTTTATCTCCATGAAACTACTCAGTTACATGATCCATCTTTGCAGCTGCTCTTCTCCCAGAGCCAAGCTTTGGATCAACGTATCACCAACTTGTACTCCCCTGGTCCCCCACCAGGGGCATGAAGCGGCCACTCCGTACTCTCGTCAGGGGCATACCAGAACCATGAGATCCCACAAGGGGCTCACCAGACAGCATAATATGTGAGAAGGATATTCTTTTTGGAATTCACTAAAGTGATTTGAAGGGCGATGATTACAAGACCTGACATATCCAAAAAGAATACCCTTCCCGAGTGACTATAAGAAAACATTGAATATTTTTGGTGCAAGTTCACATCATAAATGTTATATTGTAGTAAATATGCTTTCATGTAAATACACTTGCTGTTAGATAGTTGACTGTGTAATCTATAGCTTAATCTACAGGGCAGCCTTAATTATTCATAAAATAGACTGATTTCCATTATATGATTGATATTGAAAATAAACTGGTACAGTACAAAATATTGCATTATTTTCATTTATGAAATGATACTAGCGTACACTTGCTTAATTAGATGATTCATAAAATATTTAAAATACTTGGAGGATTAATGGTTTCCATTGATGATTCACAAAATAATGCATTATTTTCATTTATGGAAGGATACTGGTGTGCACTTCATTAATTTGAAAATTCCAAAAACATTGTTATTAACTTATTATAGAACCTTGTGCATCATGTTCATTAATACTTATTGTTGCTGAGCTTGCAGCCAAATTAGCAAAGCTGGTTAGGGATTGTGAAATGTCAGCACCTTGTGATACTACTATTCTCTATCCAACACATGGTGGAAATCTTCATTCATTCAGAGCATTGTCACCTTGTGCACTTCTTGATGTACTTGCACCTCCATATTCTACAGATGAGGGAAGGCATTGTACATATTATCGGAAATCTTTCAGAAAAGCTCCTTCTGGTAAAGAGGCTTTAGCTGAGTTAGACTGCATATTGTTTTTGGTTTTTAGTTTCTGATGCTATGCATGGAGTTCATTTTTTAACATACACCATTTATTTTTGTTTAATCATGAAGGTCTGCAAGTTGAAGGTATTAATATTCCTAGTCATCAATTGGCTTGGTTAGAAGAGTATCAACCCCCAGAAGATTTTGTAGTGCAGAGAGGACTGTATAAGGGTCAAAAAGTGGTGCTTTGATTTTCTTGGAATCATTCACTACATGTCTACAATTTGATATGTTAAATTCCCAAACAGAGAATACCCTTCGTTGCAAGCTACATTCATTTGAGTCTTGCAGGAATTGAAGCCAGGAACACGGTATAGCAGAGAGTGTATGGGAGGCATTCTTGTATCTGTTACACTGGACTCACTTTGATCTCTCACTCAAAATTGAGCTGTGCAAAGTTCTCAATTGGCAAGAAAATATGTTAAGCTGTAAATATGTATTTGTTATATTTTCGTTGTACTTTGAAGAGCATTAGTATGCTACCTCTATGGATGCAGTTATTTGTGAACACGTCCATTTGATTCAATACCTATGCTTCAGTTTAAGCACAAAACTGAAAATCCTTGTAGATCTTTTGTGGAGGAGAAATAGGAAAGTATCCACGTCTGTATTTGTAGCAAGCCTTGCTATTAAGTAATTAAATATGACTAGATCCAAGCTCGTCCCACGTGTCCATGGTTTTTGCTATTATGTGCTTTAGGCTTCTCTATGCCTTTTACAAGGAGGGATCTCAGATCAGTTAGAAAATGAAAAGGTATTCAAAGAATCCACACAAGTCTGCATGTTTTTCTTTACATAGGAATGTGGGTTTTAATTGCAAACCTTCAAGCCTATTAAAATGCAGTAGATGAAATTGATAATGTACAGAATTTGAAATACAAGTTGTTAAACCAGAATAATGTGAAAGAAATGTAATATTGAAAATCAGATTCATGTGTAAATATTATAAACCAGGTTCCTTACACTTTTAATTGGGGATGTTAGTTTTGTTAGCTTTGGACAGCTGTTTGTCCATTTGCTATTATTTAGCAAGTAATTGTTTTGCTAACTAATTGGTTAGATTAGAAACAAATATTTGTTAATTAATTGACCACTTTTGGAAACAACTAGAAACCGACTTGGTTAGGGTTGTTAAGTTGTTTTAATTTCAACCGTCGATTCTAAATCAATCTCGGCCATTGGTTTACCAACAAGAGTAGTATAAAAGGAGGTCAGGGGGGCATTTGGAGAACATGAAGTTTGGAGAAACGTTTGCAGTGTTAGCAAACAGTCTTGTAGTGTTAGCAAGGGCGCAGTGTTAGCGTGGGAATAGCAGTGGGGAATATCAGCGGGATAAATTAGGAGGTTGTCGGAATTCTACCAGTAAGAGGCAAGGAATTTTGTATCTCTTGATTTGTTGAAGTTTAATATAATTTCTTATCTGTAGAACTAGTTTTCCCTTAGGGGTTTTTCCAGGGACAATTTGTCCGAAAATATTGTGTTCATTGTGTTGCGCATTTCTTTCCGTATTTTATAAGTGAAGTTACAATTGTGTTATTTTTCGATATTAGCTGAAAATTTATTTTCAGCAGTTTAATAATTGTTTATGATAGGAGATTAATAATCAGTGACTGCGATAGTTAAATTTTTCACATGGTATCAGAGCATTGTTAAGGGTAGAAGAGTTTTGCCTTAGGAAAGAAATTTTGATCTCTTTAGATTTATTATTGTTTTAAACCCTTGAGATGGCTTCAGCTGGTTTGAGAGATCAGGATAGATTGGATGGTGCCTCAAATTTTGGTGTCTGGAAGGCTAGAATTTCTTTATTGTTGGAAGAGATGGTATCAAGGATTATGCTACCAGTGTTGTACCTGTACCAACGGATGCAACACAGCTTGCAGCATATAGGAAGGACGATGCCAAAGCGAGGAGGATTATCCTTGATGGTGTCAAGGATCATATTGTTCCACATATCTCGGAGCTAGATACAGCGAAGAAGATGTGGGACGCCATTCTGAATCTATACCAGAATGCTACCACCAATAGGAAGTTGATTCTCAGAGAGAAGCTAAAGAATACTTGGATGAATCAAGGAGAAGACGTCACAAGTTACCTCACCAGACTCAGACTTGTCAAGGATGAGTTAGCAGTTGTTGGAGATAGCCCTAGTGATGACGAGCTAGTGAGAATAGCCCTAAATGGGTTTACTAAACAATGGAGTGTCTTTGTTCAAGTTGTCAGTGGACAAGATACTTTACCGAGTTGGGATCGACTATGGACTGATTTCACTCAGGAGGAGTTTAGACTAAGTCTTGTCAATGGGGCCAACAAGAGTCAGAAAAATGAGGTGGAACAAGAGAACGTTGCCCTAGCGGGTAAAGGGAAAGCAAAGAAGGGATCTAGCAAAGGATCAAATTCACAAAGTGAGAAGAAGAAGGACCTTTCTAAAGTCAAGTGCTTTGGATGTCACGAGTTTGGCCACTATGTCAGTGATTGCCCAGAGAGGAAGAAGGGTAAGAAGCAGGTGGCAGCTTCAGCAAGTGCGGAAGAACTCTCTAGTAGAATGGAAGATGAGTTTGCACTCATAGCTTGTATGGTTAGCTCAACCTCACAGTGTGTTTGGTATATAGATAGTGGGGCGTCATTTCATATGATAGGAGTTAGAGAGTACTTCTCCAGTTATAAGGAGGAGGACACCAACATCCAGATTTCTATGGGAAACTTGTCCAAACTCAACCCTGTTGGGAAAGGGACTGTTCAGTTTCAGAGGGAGAATGGAAAGATAATCCCACTTCATGATGTGTTATATGTGCTAGGCTTAGGTATGAATTTGATTTCTGTATCTGTTCTTCAAGATAGGGGGTATAATGTACTCTTTAGAGGGACAAATGTGTTGATTAAGCACAAGGATTGGAAATCACCCATAACTATTGGAGTTAGGAGTGGTCGCTTTTATAGATTGCAGTTTGATACTCCTAAGGCACTTATGAGCAACAGTAATCCTAGAGATCTTGGAGAGCTATGGCATAGGAGGATGGGCCATATTCATCATGGAGCACTTAGATTGCTTCGTGAGACAGTGATAGGTGTTCCAAAGGTGAGCACAGAGCATGACGATGTATGTAAGGGATGTGTGTTGGGGAAGTTTGCGAAAGCATCTTTTCCAAGGAGTGACACCAGATCTAAGGGTGTTCTTGATCTAGTACATTCAGATGTTTGTGGACCAATGTCAACGAAATCTCTCAAAGAATATGAGTACTATGTTACTTTTATTGATGATTTCTCTAGAAAGACCTAGATATACTTCTTGAAGACTAAGGATGAGGTTTTCAGTCGATTCCAAGAGTTCAAGGCTCTTGTGGAGAATTTGACAGGAAAGAAGATAAAGGTTCTTCGGTCAGACAATGGAGGTGAGTACAAAGGAAATGTCTTCCAGGATTTCTGCACCAGAGAAGGAATCAAGAGAGAATGGATTGTTCCTTACAATCCATAGCAGAATGGAGTTGCTGAGAGGAAGAACCGTTCTATATCGGAGGCAGCAAGAGCTATACTACATGACTAGGACATGCCCCGTTACTTATGGGCAGAGGTGTGTAATACAACAGTCTACATTCAAAATAGAGTTCCACACAAGGTGCTAGGGAAGATGACACCAAAGGAGGCTTTCACAGGGAAGAAGCCAGATGTTAGTCACTTCAAGATATTCGGGAGTTTGGCATATTGCCATATTCTTGGAGATACACGTACAAAGTTAGATCAAACTGCAGAGAGGGGGTACTTTGTTGGGTACAGTGAGACCTCAAAGGCATATAGGATTTTCATTTCGAGGACTAAAAGAATTATTATCAGATGGGATGTCAAGTTCATGGAGGACAAGGCATTCAGGAGATCTAAAGATTTGCCAGCAGATGATCAGAGTGAGCAGCCAACAGAAGCTCCAAGACCAAGTCAAGAGCAACAAAGCTTAAGTACAGTTACTAGTACGAGTGTAGACTCAGTTAGTGAAGATTCACAGAGTATGGAGCAACAGGTGCAACAGGAAATGCATCTAGAAGACTTAGAGGTTGACATTTCATCCTCTACAGTTGGCAGTGGGAACCATGTGGTTCCAGATACACAAAGGGATACTTAGGAGTTTGTGGGAGCTCCTAGGAAGAGTACTAGACAGCGAAGACAACCAGCCAAGTTCAATGACTATGTGGCATTAGTTAGTCAGTTGGTAGATAGTGAGCCTTCTAGCTATCAGGAAGCTGCAGAACATCAGGTATGGCGAGATGCTATGGTTGAGGAATATTCTTCAATAATGCAGAATGATGTGTGGGAGGTAGTACCTAGACCAACAGATAGGGTTGTAGTTGGATCACGCTGGATCTACAAGATAAAGCATGATGCAGACGGTAGCATCGAGAAATATAGGGCGAGGTTCGTGGAAAAAGGGTTCTCTCAAAAGGAGGGAATAGACTATGAGGAGACATTTGCTCCAGTTGCCAGGTATACTTCTATACGAGTTGTAATCTCACCTGCAGCACAGATGGGATGGTAAATCCATCAAATGGATGTCAAGACAACATTCCTTAATGGTGAGTTGAAGGAGGAGGTATACATAGAACAACCAGAAGGCTTTGTAGCACACAGCAAAGAGACCCACGTGTGCAGATTGAAGAAAGCATTGTACAGACTCAAGCAGGCTCCTAGAGCGTGGTATGAGCGCATTGATACATACTTGCAGAAAATGGGCTTTGTGAAGAGTGAAGCAGATGCTAACCTCTACTACTTGGTGGTTGGGGGTGAGATTCTCAGTCTTGTTCTTTATGTGGATGACCTATTTCTTATAGGTTCACTAGGGCTCATAGTGGATTGCAAGATGAACCTTGCAGAAGAGTTCAAGATGAAGGATTTAGGACTTATGCACTACTTTCTAGGCATGGAATTGTGGCAGACAGATGGGGAGATTTTCCTTGGTCAAGGGAAATATTGCATTGAAATCTTGAAAAAATTCGAGATGGAGGATTGCAAAGCCATGTCTACACCCATGATTATGAATTGGAGGAAGGTAGATCTATCTAAGGAGAAGGATGTAGATCCCACTTTATATAGACAGTTGATTGGTTCGCTTATGTATTTGGTCAACACTAGACCAAATATAGCATTTGCAGTAAACTCTCTTAGTTAGTTCATGGTTGAACCAAAGAGAATGCATTGGATAGCGGCTAAGCATGTGTTATGTTACTTGCGTGGTACAGTCGAGTATGGGATCAAATATGTTTGAGGTGAAGGTATCAGGTTGATAGGCTATACTGACGCAGATTGGGCAGGAAGTACAACAGACAAAAGGAGCACTTCAGGGTGTTGTTTTAGCTTGGGATCAGGAGTTGTATCTTGATTCAACATGAAGCAAAAGTCTGTGGCTCTAAGTTTAGCAGAAGCAAAATACATAGCAGCTAGCATGGCGACATGTGAAGCTATATGGCTTCGAAAGTTGTTAGTAGTCTTGTTTGGTTAGAAGGTTGAGACTACTGTGATACATTGTGACAATCAGAGTTGCATCAAGTTGTCTGAGAATCCAGTGTTTCATGATAGGTCTAAACATATAGATATCAGATATCACTTCATCAGAGAATGTGTACAAAGGGGAGTTGTTCAGCTACAATACATACCTACAGAGGAGTAGGTAGCAGACATTTCGACTAAGGCATTAGGGAAGGCAAAATTTATCTTCTTCAGAGATAAGTTAGGTGTCCTGCAGAATAGCTTCCTCGCTAAGAGGGAGTGTTAGTTTTGTTAGCTTTGGACAGCTGTTTGTCCATTTGCTATTATTTAGCAAGTAATTGTTTTGCTAACTAATTGGTTAGATTAGAAACAAATATTGCAACACAAATATATTTTAAAATGGAGATGATATTAGTACTCAAATAAAAAGGAATGATATTATATTGAACGTTCTTGAGAATCCCAGGACGTTGCAACAGTTCCATGAGAGCATTGGCTGTTTTTTTTGTTCTTTTGTTGGAAAATGTATTCCCAATCTCCGCTCCATCTCAAAACAAGAGCATATATTCACTCTTTGCAACAGTAAAAAAGCCAATGGTATTTCATTTCAAAATTTCTCATATAAAATCTACAGTTCAAATTTTGTTGGGTTAATTTGAATCATTAAATAACAATATTAAGAATTAAGAAATATCAAATGTTTTCTATTGAACAAATATTGGTTGGTTTTCTCTTCTATTTAATTTTGTTCAATATTCAACCATTTTCTTAGAAAAATAATCACAACATGGTTTAATATAAAATTCTACATCGAACTAATTCAACATTTTTTACTTTATGCCTAATTATAAAATTTGGTTAGATTATTATTTTTAACATATTAATTGAGTACTTACACTGAAACAAAGAATTTTTTGAAAGCTTGATAGATCAATAAAATAAAAAATGAAGTTAGGAAATAATGAGATAATGGAAGTAAGTGGAAAAGGTACAATCAATGCCATAACAAAGCATGGTAAGAAATATATTTCTGATGTATAATTTGTATCTAGTTTGAAACATAATCTTATAAGTGTGGCGCAACTTGGTCAAAAAAGTTATAGAGTTATTTTTGATAAAAATGTGTGCACTATATTTCATATGCCTCCTAGTAACTTGGTGATTGGAAGGGTAGAAATGTATAAGTAATTAATACAAGAATAAAAACCATGAATTGAATCTTCATTAGAAGGTTTTGAGGAATAAAACTTAATGAGACCAAGATGAACAACTGTCCAAGAACAATCAAACTGATGGTAAAATGATAGCAAGGAAAAAAAGGCACAGAACAACAATATATAGAGTTCAAAACACTGTAAATGATTATTTATTGAGAAGACTTATTTACTACATTCTTCTGGTCATTTATTCTAGACTAAAACTGCTCCTTAACAAGTACCGCAACAACAAAAGTAATGATCACTATTTGCCGGCCTGCATTTTCCTATGCCTGGTTTCTCACACAGCTCCTGACATTGTGTGATATTGTTCAGAAGTTCATTGCACAAGGCAGCCTCAAAAGGATCTGCAAATGATATTAGAAAAACAATTAAATTGCATTTTCTTAATTTTAATATTCCAAAGAAACCTAAACTAAAGAAATCAAATAATAATCTTCTTAAAATTGAGGAACATATCTCACCAGATGGTATGGTTGTGGTAGCATAAGAGATTGTTGTGGGTGTTATGAAGAAAATCATGACAGCAAGGATGCAAGCAAAAACTACAGAGCTCGTAATATTCCTCTCAATCGCCATCTCTTTTCAATTTGTAAATGACATGCTAGCAAATTGAAGTCGAGGATTTATAGAATGAAGATGTAAATTAATTTGAAAAGTCGTTTATCTTTTCCTAAACAACAGGAAACTCGATACTCTCAAATTGCATTTCTATCGTGATTTTACAAATTGATAGAGATTTTGTACAGCTCAAAAATATTCTTCATTCTATTTATATGACACAAGTAAGCCGATAGTTAAGACATTTCGTGGAATTGTTCAGACTGGCATTTATACTCTAATCTAAGGAATCCTACTTATTGAATATAATTTTATAATTCTCCCACAATATGCCTGTTTTATTGTTGGGGTTAGGGTTCGAGGGAAGTATGACAAGAGGAACAAGTGTTAAATTTAGTAATTAATTATAATTATATTGTAATTAAAATAATATAATATGATATACAATTCAATAGAGAGAAAATATAATATGAAATATCATAATTTTTTTGTACAATCAATAGTAGTAATTAAAATATGAATAACATATTTCAAAATTATAAAAATATCTTTAATTATAAATATTAAAAAATAAGAAGAAGAATTTCATTATAATAAAAAAAGAAAATAGAATGAGAAAAATAATCACTCTTTTTATTGTTTTAATATAGTTATAATAAAAATAACAATATAAATATATTACACATGCATTGTAAATTAATTTAGTTGTTGTTTTAAATAGGTCAATTTTTTCATGAAATATTAAAATTATTTAGTTTTGCAAAAAAAATTGGCAACAAAATGTATATGATAGTAAAGAACAATCAATTGAAATTAATATAAAAAACCAAATATTGACACACATTATTTTTCATAATTGAAAATATTTTTTAAATATGTAAATAACATCATGCTCGTGAAGAAAGGCGAAAAAATTGGAGTAGGGAGGAAGCCATGAAAAAAGGGGTCCTACTATAGTATTTTCAGAAGTATGTATATTTTATCTTGTCGGCTAATGCTAGATGTATATTTTATCTTGTCGGCTAATGCTAGATTTATCTAGAATATTGTACACTTGCCTATAAAAAGGCACTATGTATTCATTTGAGATCATGGTGAATAGAATACAATCATATTTATATTGGGTCTTAGCACACTATGTTCAATGCTTTTCATTTTCTTGTGCCTCTACCTTTCCATCAAATTGGTAGCAAAGCTAGGTCAAAAAAGAGTTCAGAGGATTACACATAAGGAGGATTGCAGCAAAGAAAGGGGATTGAAAGACATACAAATCATTTCGTTGTGAGATTCGTAAGTTTCTTGTTGCCCTATTTAGGGTTGGTGTATTTGTGTACTTTTTTTATGAATTTTTATCTAGCATGGCTTCACAAATTTTTCAGCCTTCAATTCCAATTTTTTCTGAAGAATTATGATGATTGGGCTTTTAGAATAAATCTTATATTTGATTCCTATGAGTTATCATATATAATCTTAAATGGTTATGTTGAACTTGTAGATGAGTCTACTTTAAATGCTAACCAAAAGAAAAACTTGATGAAAATAGGTAGAAGAATAAAAAAGCCTTGTAGATTATTAAACAAGCACTGGATGACTCCATTCTTGGAACAATCAAGCCAATTGTTACAACCAAGCTTGATAGTGCATATCAAGATATAAGTAAGGTAAAGATTGTTAAATTGCAAGCACTTAGAAGAGAATTTGAAAATTTTCAAATGAAGGATTTTGACTCTGTAAAGTAAATTTGTTATGAATGTGGTTAATTAAATAAGGATGAATGGTGATGAACTTATTGATTAAAAGGTTGTAGAGAAGATTTTAAGAAGTTTACCTCTTAAATTTCATAATATTGTGGTTGCACTTGAGGAATCTAAGGATTTCATTATCTATAAATGAGGTGTTTGGATCCTTGTATAATCATAAAGATAGGTTGAACAAGTGTAATGGTAATTCATTGGAGAATGCATTCAAAATACAAATGACAATTTGGTAGAGGCAAAGGAAGAGGAAATTCCAGATTTAAAGGAATAGGAAGAGGCAGATATAACTTTCAAAAGGAAGAAGGAAAGAGTCCAGATCTAGGAGGAAGGAGAAATCAATACTTCAACTCAAGAGGATGCAATAATAGCTAGACATTGTAGAGGTTGATGAAGGAGAAATCAATACTTCAACTTAAGGGGATGCAATAATAGCTAGACATTGCAGAGGTATGATAAAAAAAATGTTCAATGTTATTACTACAAAAAGTATGAACATTTTGCAAATGAGTGTAGAAAGAAACAAGCTGATATGAGTAAGCCAATGCAAATTTTTCTAAGGGTAGTTTTGAGACATTTTTCATTACTTGCAATGTAGCCTAAGAGAGTTTAAATGATTTTTGATTTCTAGATAGTGGTTGCAGTAATCATATGAAAAGAAACAAAGAGTTTTTTGAAATCTTGATAGATCAATTAAATGAGAAATGAAGTTGGGAAATAATGAGATAATGGAAGTAAGTGGAAAAGGTACAATCAATGTCATAACAAAGCATGGTAAGAAATATATTTCTAATGTATATTTTGTACCTAGTTTGAAACATAATCTTATAAGTGGGGCAACTTGGTCAAAAATGTTATAGAGTTATTTTTGAGAAAAATGTGTGCACTATATTTCATAAGCCTCCTAGTAACTTGGTGATTGGAAGGGTAGAAATGACAAATAATAGACTTTTTTGACTTCAGATGAAGAGCAATATGATTAATGAAATTGCAGCAAGTTTTAGGGCAACAAGTCAAGATCAAACATGGATATGGATATTGAGGTATGGTCATTTAAATCTTAAAGGATTATCTTGATTGCAAAGAAAGGAAATGGTAAAAGGCTTACTTGCAATTGAAGCTTTATTAAGTCCATGTGAAAGTTGTATTTTGGCCAAATATCATAGAGAGAGAGTTTTCCAAAAGGGATGTCATATAAAGCAAAGGTACCTTTAGAAATTGTACATTCATATTTATGTGGTCAAATGAAAACATCATCATTAGGGGGGAGCATTTATTTCTTAACATTTATTAATGACTTTAATAGAAAGACATGGGTTTAGTTAAATATAAATCTGAAACATTTGGCAAATTTAAGGAGTATAGGGCTTTTTTTGAGAAACAAAGTGGTTTACCTATCAAGGTATTGAGATCTAGTAGAGGAGGAGAGTATAAATCAAATGATGTTTTAGATTATTGTAGGGGTCATAGAATCAAAAAGCAATTCACTACCAATTACACACCATAGCAAAATGGTGTTGCGAAGAGAAAGAATAAAACAATAACCTAGATGGAAAGAACCATGTTGAGAGGTAAGAATGTTCCTAATGAGTATTGGGCGAGGTAGTTTCTTGTATTGTTTATATCTTGAATAGGATTCCAACAAAGATTGTGAGGGACATGTTTCTACAACAAGCATGGAGTGGTAATATTCATAGTGTTTCTCATCTCAAGGTATTTGGTTGTATTGCATATGCACATTTTCCTAAAGAAACTAAAATTAAATTAGATGATAAGAGTGAGAAATGCATTTTCATTGGCTATGATGAGCAATCTAAGGCATATAGGTTGTTTAATCCTATCACCAAATCTTTGGATGGAAATATAGATAAAATTGTTACAGGTGCTACTACAACAATACTATATGATGCAAAGGATACAAAGGATCATGAAGATCAAGAGGATGAATCAAGTGACCAAGAAGGAACTCCACCACGAAGTCCACAAGGAGATCACTTAGAAAATGAAGTTGAACATGAAGAATCTCTGAATTCAAAAGTAATGATTAAATCCTATACTTGCACAATTTAGATCAAGGATTACAAGCAAGAAAATTAGAAGCTTGAATGAGATTTATGATCAAAGAAGTAAAATAGATTTGCAATCAAATTTTTCTTTATTTTCTCAAGATCCTATATATTTTGAAGATGCAATTAAGGAAGAACATTGGATTAATGCATTGAATGATGAAATAGAATCAATTCAGAGAAATGATACATAGGAATTAGTTGATTTTCCTAAGAAAAAATATTGCATTGGTGTAAAATGAGTTTATAAGATTAAATTAAAAGTTAATGGAGATGTAGACAAATATAAGGCAAGGTTAGTTACTAAGGGATTTTCACAAGAATATGGGATTGACTATAATGAGACATTTGCACCTATAGCAAGACTTGATACTATCATAATAGTATTAGCTATTGCAACTCAAAGCAAATGGATGGTTCACCAAATGGATGTCAAATCAGCATTTTTTAATAGATATTTAGAAGAAGAAATTTATGTGCAACAACCACAAGAATATGAAATAAGAGGATATGAGGACAATTAATAAGTTGAAGAAGGCACTCTATGCATTGAAGCAAACTCCAGGAGCCTGGTATAGTAAAATAGATTTATGCATGGTATAGAATGAAGAGAAGCACTAGTGAACCTACATTATATACCAAGATCAATAAACAAAGTCAGATTTTGATTGTTTGTTTATATGTTGGTGATTTGATCTTTATAAGCAATCTATCTATTGACATTACTAAATCAAAAATGAAAAAGGAATTTGAAATGAAAAATATAGGATTGATGAAATATTTTCTTGGCATTGAAGTTTCTCAAAATGATAAAGAAATTTTCATTTATCAAAGTAAATATGCTAAAGATGTTTTTAAAAGATTTAAATTAATAAATTACAATCTAGTTTCTACACTTGTGGTAGTAGGCACCAAACTAAATAGAGAAGATAATGAGAAAGGTTTTGACTCAACTATATTCAAGAGATTGGTTGGTAATTTGATGTATCTTACAACAACTAGACCAAATATTATCTATGGAATGAGTTTAATCTCTAGATTATGGACTCACCTAAGAACTCACACTGGCAGGAAAGAAAAAGAATATCGAGATATATTGCAAAAACTGTGAATCATGGCATATTATAGTCTACTTTAGATGATTTTAAATTAGTTGGATATACAGATAGTGATTTTGTAGGGATAGGTGTTGTAGCCTAAGCATCAGAGAAGCAACTGCAGTAACGCTTTCATCAACTAAAGTAGAGTATGTAGCAGGAACAATGATAGCATGTCAAGCAGTATTCATGCGAAAGATTTGAGTCACACCACCTACAATTTTGTTCAATGCACAATGAATTCATATAAGTAATTTTCAAAAAGAAGATTGATTAAATATGGACTATGAGAAGTAAGAACCCCTATACAGTACATAAAATTACAAGTACTATTCTTGGTGGTTTGTGGTATACTATACGAAAAAACATGGTTTGAACTATTTTCATCATTGTTGTTGATGACATAAGACAATTTTATGAGCATATGACATTTTACCGACATACAACAATTTTTCGTCAGAAGTGAAAAGTCTATCAACTTAACTATTAATTTAGTAATAATCATAATCATCGTTTACCAAATCAAAGACATCAAAGTCCCCAAATAAGTAAGATGCCAGAAACACCACATGACACGTATATTAAACCAAATATTCAGCTATTCGTGTCATTCTATTTGTTTAAATCAATTTGAATATTAGATCTGGTCAAAGAAATCTGACAGTAACTGCTTCAAAAGACTTGGACAACTGCATCGTATTTACTACTAAAACAAAACTTAACTTACAGATTTGGTAACACCTAGACTTAGAAAAAAGATACTAAATATTCATCATTTAAATATTTTAATGGCTAGCATTCAAACCGCATCTATATTATCTATGCTCAAATCAAAATGCAACTGCAACTTTGAAATAGGCAAATGTGAATAGCTGCCCATTTGTAATATCTTATATAAGTGCATGTCAAAAGTAGAGAAGAAATAAACCATGCACTCTCTATGAAATAATGCTATTTATTTAGGTATCTGGATTTTTAATTTCTAGTGCAAAACAACCTATTGAATTTTTTTTTTAAATCCTCTAATTAGGACTACTTGAATATACTCAAAACTTTGATAAAAATTGTGGACAATAAATTGTTGCTTTATTTTAAAATTGTTATTTATTAAAAATTCTGATATTCATTTCTTTAAAACAATGAACAAAATTATTCATTTAAACTCTATAATGCTCAACATACAATTTTCATATATATATATATATATATATATATATATATATATATATATATATATATATATATATATATATATATATATATATATATATATATATATATATATATATATATATATAAAGAGGTCTACTTTAGATTATCCAGATAAAAATCTTTTTAAGAGGTAACTATCTATGTTCTATATAGAAATTTTTGAAGTATATATATATATAGGTCTACTTTAGATTATCCAAATAAAAATCTTTTTAAGAGGTAACTATCTATGTTCTATATAGAAAGTTTTGAAGTAATACTTTCGTACCAAGAAAGTATTACTTCACGTCTTTAGGATCTGATGCTACACCACTGCTCAATAACCTAGTAAATCAACTCTACAACATAAATAGATTCTTTATTTTTTCCCATGAGCAGATTTGATCGTATCAGCCATATATATATATATATATATATATAAAATGATAATTAAAGTAAACAATAATTTACTGGTATAATAAATCAATAGAGAAAGTATTAAAATTCTTCATCAAGTTTAATAAAGTACTTTACTTTATACAATGTTATCTAATGTTTCGTACTAGTTTACATAAATAGAACAATAATTATCCATTACATTATTCATATTATTTATTTCAAAAACTAATGTCTCATAACAACTCAAGTAAAAAACATTGTAATACACATCTATAGCATTAATCTTTTAATTTATTATATAAACTTTAACTAAAGTTTCATAATTGCTCACATAAGTAGCATTACAATATTATTTACTACATTGATTCTATTATTAATACGTGGCGGTAAGCTGAGTACTATTGTGTCATTTTTTTGGATTACTCATGTTAACTTGTTATTAAATGACCTCTATTTTATCAATAAAAATTCATTTCATTCTATATTTTTCTATAAATATTATATTTATGAAGAAATACATGTCAATTTTTTAACTTTACAATTTTTATATATTAATTTTCTAGCTTTTAATTGGATGAATGGATTAAAGTCTTATATGCGGATCTATGAGTTTGCAAAGTTTGCTAGAAGTGTTTTTTTTATAGAATATGTGTTTCTCTTATCCCTAATGTTTAGTACATTTGTTATCTATTTTATTTAAAGTGTTTTCTTAACACTTCAATTATTGCATATGGATTTTACAATAGAAAACAATTATTATAGTAATATAATCAATAATTTGATATTTCTAATTTTATAGAACTATTATAAATAATTTTTCTAATTATAAATAAATACATTGAAATATTTTTTTAAAAAATATTTCAAATATTTACTTTAGTTATTTATTACGACTCTTAAGTGAGTGTTATTCCCTTCAATTTTGAACTTTGTTTGAATGATTTATTATATTAAAAAATTTAATACTATTATTAAATGTTTTATATTATATTTATTTCGTTCATCCACTATTAATATTTATTAAATAGTTCTTTCAATTTTTATTGTTTAAATTTTAGTATTATATTATACAATTTTTTAAAATAAAATATTATAAAACAAAATTGAATACATTTTTTTTCAAATTATGTAGCATAGTACACAAAAAAGTATTCTTTCAATTATTATATTTAATTATATATTGTTAAAGTATAAAATTATTATTCAACTTATTTCATATGTATTGTAATGTGTAAATCTTATGTGAATTAATGTGTTGGTTACAAAAATTGATGTTTCCTTAATTTGAACGATTTGTCCACAACTATATGATTGTGCAAAATGAATTATATATAAAATATATTTGAAAAACATTGAATATGATTATTAAAAATTGTGAAAGTACACATTAATATATTTCATACATATAATAAATATATAATAAAGTTACAACTAAATTTATATCTAAATTAAGACTAATACAAGGCAAGTACTAAGCCACTATGTGGCACTTATTTTTATTTATTCTAAAACACAAGTTTCCTACTAGTTCACCATAAAATATCATTACAATACTTCATTAGCTGAGAGGCTCCTTCAGTGACATAAAGGACCTTTGATCTATGAAGGATTGAAAATTCGTGTAACATCTCAATCAGAAATCTATGTAACATCTGAAAATATACTAACTAGTGTAACATCTCAATCAAAAATCCATGTAACATTTGAAAATATACTAACTATTAAAAAATATTTAATGTACTCCCCGTAAAATTTATTTAAGTTGTTATCAAACCGTTACGAATAACTTCTTTTGAAAACCACCGATCAGATTATTTATTTAGTTTTCATTTCATAACTATCACTCTTATAATCTCTTGAATCTAAAAATTTGCTTCATGCTTTGGGAAATTTGATTTGTGTTCAGAAGATTTGAGGTACATAAATTTTTTTTGATGTTTCTTATAACATTTCATCATATTTTTTGAATTTAAAGTTAATGGTTTTCTATTTTGGTTATGAAGGTGATTTCTTCGTTTAGAAGACCAGCATAGACAGAAAGAGCATCCAAGACTTTAAGACCCTGAAAGGTGAACAAGGTTAGTTTTTCTTCACAATGTCTTTATTTGTGCTTGTCCAAAATTGTAATATTGTCTACCAAAATCTGATACAGATAAAAATTTATTTTATACATTCAATGCTTCCAAACAAAATTTTGAAAAAAAAATGTACCTAATAGAATGATGAAAACCTAGAACATTTAGAATGTGATTTATACTTTTGAATAAATGCACTGTTCAGTGTATTGTTTAATGGGGTAGAATAGAGTATTGAATGTTGGAAGCCAAAACATTTGTATTTTTCCCCAACATGTCCTTTTCGAGTGGGTAACCATTGATAACCCTCTCATATATAATATGAGAAGGTGTTTTAGTCATCTAATCTGCAGTACACTAAACCTCTTTATAATTGCTTCCTATGTCTGGATGAATGATCATCTCCATTCCCTTCCTGATTGATCTTATATATTCTATTAAGTCTAATTTCAAATACTAAGCCTGATGTTTCAATTTCTTCTCATTATTTTAATCTGGCTGCAATAAATTTTTTAAATGATCCTATGTCTGGATGAATAATCATCTCCATTCCCTTCTTTATTGATATTATATATTCTACTAGATCTAATACTAATTTCGAATACTAAGCTTGAAGTTTCAATTTCTTCTCACCATTTTAATCTGGCTGCAGGAAATTTTTTAAATGATATTCCAAATGTCATTAGTTCCTTCCTTATTATACATCACCATCAACACATTTTTTCCCTTCAATGTGATGTTTGTATTCACTTTCTCAATCTTGTAGAATGAGATATCCACAGCTCCACTCAAATGACTGCACTGTGAATTTATTACAGTGATTGTTCAGTCACCATCTTATATATTGATCTATATCTCTTTTTTCAATAATCTCCCCATTCTCCCTTTTCTTAATTTTCCATTTATTTTGGATATATTTCAATTTTATTATTAGTTATTACTATTGTCTATTATAACTTATATTTGATATTCTCTGATTGTATAGTTATATCTTGAGATTGATGATATATTATAACAATACATCTTTAATCTCAAGTTGCTCCTGAATCTGCTCAATAAGAACTACTTTCTTTCCTAAAAAGTCTTAGCCCATGCTTTCTAAGATATATTAAAATAAGAAGGATCGATGCAAGTCTCTGTGAATAAAAAGTGCATCAAATTAAAATAGAATAGTAAATCGGCAGTAAACTAAGTGATAGAACCATTTAAGCTAAAAAGGCAACATGGAAAAGTGAACAAGTTGAAAGCAGAAGAAGTGACCAAATCAGCTTTATTTTATAGTTCCTACATAATACTATATCTAAATAATTTCTACTAAACATCATACTCTAACGAATGATGCTCCAACTAAAAGTATTAAATAGTCAAAATTGACAAAATGATGTCAGTCTGTATGAACCTGAGTCCCTCACTCTTAGTTACCATGGTGGGGAGGAACACAAAATAACATATTATCTTTGTTCGGGATGCCATTTTTCACTCAACTCACAAATGATCATTGGCTTGGAGAAATTTAGGTATAACATGCCCTATATATACCTTTTTTCACACACTATCCATACTGATAACAATGTGCATTTTGTGTAGGATGTTTCTCAATCCAATTGCTTGCCTTGTACCATGTTTCACACGGATAAACTTGGTAGTTTGAAGATATTGTCATATGCTTTTCATCAATTGTTTAGTAAAATATGTAGGTGCATGAAGCCATAAGTTTTAGACATTAAGGGCATTTGATAGTATCCTAATCCACCCTTTGTTATTACTTTTGTATATTGAATTGAGCTTAAAAGATTACAGATATGGTAGCTATCAATTTTTTTTGGTAATACATCACTTTACCATCCCTGTACAACATAAAGAATCCCTTGCAAGTTCATATAAGATTAAAGTTATCGAGAATCAGATGATAATGTTGACTTGCTTGATATTCTCTTTACTATTGATTGAAAATGGCCTTGTTTGAATAATTATAAATATGTTAGTGGAATTTTTTTTTAACATTGTATTATCTTGGTCGGACATGCATGCCTTGTGTTGGATAATCACTATCATTTTTTGTCAATTTCACGCCCATAAATGTGAGATTCCCAAGACCAAATGCATCCAACATATAATCAACTATGATGTTTGAGATTATCAATCTCGATTACGAATACATGCCTTTGCAATTCAAGCATTTTATTCTTTCAATCTTGCAAATTGTAATGTTTTTATGAGTTAATTTAGAGTAGAGGGTACATTTAATTTTTTAATGAAGAAATCAATTTAATTAGTTGCCAAGCATGAGAAAGAAAATTAATGTTATTGTGTTTGGAAAATTCCAAGTGCTTAAAATGAGCTTAGAAATTTTGTAATTATGAAACCTATTGAATGTTTAATAAATAATTTAATTTTATAAGTTAAGTTTAAATTAATTAGAAATTTATATTTACATTTGTTAATTATTTGAAGTCTTTAAGATGATTTTTAAAAAAAAATTTGAATGTGTTTCATATAAGACTATGTCTAAAATTTACAAATAGAATATGGCAGTTCAATGTATTTAGCTTGGATATCCTTATTTTAAACTTATGATTGTGAAAAAATTAGTTCATCAAATGTATGACTTTAATTTTAGGTTTATTTAAAGATTTGAAAATTAGAGAATAAATTTAATCTATTTTTTCATTTAATTTTTGTTTTTAATAATTTAAAAAATTAGAACAATATTTTTAGAGAAACAACTTAGTTCTTACTTTTTATTGTGGATATAATCAGTGTTAAGTTGATGTTGAAATATTGCTATTAAGTGCCCTTAGCTACTGTTAAATAGAAACTAAGGATTAATTATGCAATTGAAACACCTTCAATTGTTAACAAAATACAAATTAAAGATTGGCATAGGTGCTAAAGTGAATTTAGTTATATTTTAAGATCATCTCTATTTTTGAAGTGTCATTGAAAGTTATACATTCTAATAAATTATACATGTAGTCAAATTATCTCTTTTTAGAAATATATTTTACATGTTAACCAACCCATTAGCTAGGGAAATTCCATGTTGAATGGTATTTTTGGGTTTATATTTAGGTGGCTCAATGAGGTTGACCACATTGTTGAGCACTTCAAATTTGATTATCAAGGTCCATGGTTGTAGTGTTATTAGGCTCAAAACTATTGCTAGAGTAAGAAGAGGGGTTCTTAGTCTTGACTGTATTTTCTTGATATGTTATATAGTATATTTATTAATAGAGTAAAAAGGATCATCCCTACTAGGGCCCAAATGCCCAAGATCATTGAGAATCTAGACAAAAATAAATCTTTTCCCCTATTTGAGCAAGAGACTAGGAAATAAAATGCCAAAATAAGAATCCCTAAATGTGTATATTGTAGGGCCAACATTTCTCATTTCATTGAGACCAATTGTCCAAGTATTCCTTCTCCTCTACTAGATACAATTCTAAATTCTAAGAAAAATAAAATTATAACTTAAATCACTCTTAATATAATTGATATCTACTATCATTTATTTCAAAGATACAAGATAATGGCTAACATAAATATAAACTATTAATACCCTAATACTATGTATAGGGTTTTACATTAGATTAGTAACATGTTAGATTTAGAGATTCCAATAGGATTAGGGTTGAGATTATTGTTTCTAATTTTCATTAACATTAAGGTGAGAGTTAAGGTTAGGATCGGTCTAGTTTAGGAGTATAATTAGGGTTTGAGGGATTATTAGTTTAGGTTAGGAGTATTAGTATTAAATTTAAGGTTAGTATAAGATATACATCATCATTTATAGCATTATTACAAATAATGTTCAAACTCAATCATATTTTATAAAATTCTAAATTAGTTAAAACTATTTTTTTTTAATTCCTAAATCTTCATTTATATTTTGATTTCATTTGTTCTCTTAAGTTATTATATTTATCTTTAATGTTTACAATTAATCTTGACTAACAATAACTATATTTGATAGTGATCACTTAAGGTAATAGATAATTACGAGGAATTTGAAACTATATTTCTTAACAATGTTTTTTCTCCATATTAAATTACATTATACTATTTACCAAATCATGGTATTCAACGTTAAAGAGAAACATGCTTAATATGTTTATATTAAAATCTCTACATTTCTATCTTTATTTTTTAGGTAAATACTATTATTTACTTAATTATTTATATAGAAGTTAAATAATTAAAATTAAAAGTTTGAATTTATTAAATTTGTATGTCACTCACATTTGTATTTGAACCCTTTCAATATGAAAATAGAAAAAAATGAGGTTACATTATAGATAAAATTTAATAATTAGGATTATGTTTTGTATTAGGGAAATGCAATTAATGATATTTAAAAATATAAAGTATTAATACCCTAATACTATGTATAGGGTTTTACGTTAGATTAGTAACATGTTAGATTTAGAGATTCCAATAGGATTAGGGTTGAGATTATTGTTTCTAATTTTCATTAAGATTAAGGTGAGAGTTAAGGTTGGGATGGGTCTAGGTTAGGAGTATAATTAGGGTTTGAGGAAGTATTAGTTTAGGTTAGGAGTATAATTAGGGTTTTAGGAAGTATTACTATTAAATTTTAGGTTAGGATAAGATATTATGAATCATCATTAATAGAATTATTACAAATAATGTTCAAACTTGATCATATTTGACTATAATGTTGGATAAGTTGTGTTATATACAATTCTAAATTAGTTAAAACTATTTATTTTTTAATTCCTAAATTTTTATTTTTATTTTGATTTCATTTATTCTCTTAAGTTATTATATTTATAATTAATGTTTATAATTAATCTTTATTAACAATTACTATATTTGATAGTGATCACTTAAGGTAATAGATAATTACAAGGAATATGAAACTATATTTCTTAACAATATTTTTTCTACATATTAAAGTACATTATACGATTTACCTACGATTTACCAAATCATGGTATTCAATCTTAAAGAGAAACATGTTTATCCTGTTTACATTAAAATCTCTACATTTCTATCTTTATTTATTAGGTAAATACTATTATTTACTTAATTACTTATATAGAAGTTAAATAATTAAAATTAAAATTTTGAATTTATTAAATTTTTTAATTTGTATGTCATTCACATTTGTATTTGAACCCTTTCAACATGAAAATAGAAAAAAATGAGGTTGTGTTATAGATAAAATTTAATAATTGGGATTATATTTTTTAATAATTTTGATTATGTTTTGCATTAGGTAAATGCAATTAATGAAAGATTAATTTGTACTACAATATTTTAGACCCTTTAGATGGAGGACTTTTTTAGTTTCAAGATAGTTTCTAAGGCATTCAAAATTCAAAGAAAAAAAATTAATTAATAATTAAAAAATAGTTGATGTTTCAATTTGAAATTTTAGAACTATTTAATTTTGAATCTAAATTTTAGAGGAGAGGAGCTTAAACTACATATATTTTATTTGGAGTCTTAGAGTTTATTGTTTAAATTAAATTAAAACTTATATTACAATGTAATTCATGAGAAAGTTTAAAGTTTTGATGTAGTAAAAATATATTTTTTATTTTTAAATTTTAGTTTGGTTTGTCATTATAGTAATTTTTTGTTTTATAAATCCAATATTTTCTCTTTTCTTCAGGAAAGTATAATATCATGAAGTTCAAATATAACAAAAGAATTTCTTAGTCTTTATTTTCTTCTAAGTCTGAGGAGATACAAGATACTGACTTAGGTCATGTTGACATATTAGAATTCATTGAAAGAATAAAAAATGTGGAGTAGACTTCAATTTTTTTACAAGACTTGGCAACATCTAGTTTAGTTGAAGCATGAGCATTCCCTTATTTTGTGCAGTTAGTGGATTTGGTTTTACAATGTGTACAATGTTATGATAAAGAGAAAAGAAAGATCTTCAATCCAAGTGGAGAAACCATTCTGGATATTAGTCCTATCATGAAAGGAAAATTTTCTCCATAGAAGAACATTCTAAATATGAGACCATGGATTTGGAAAGAGGCAACGATTACTATATGAAAGAAAATAAAAAAGCTATTTTCTTTGTTCATGAAAAATTGTTGCTTCAACAAAATATCAATGTTAAGAAGATGGCAAGAGGGCAACATAAATCTAAGTTTAGTGAAGAGGTAAAAGATTACATCACTCTCTTGCATAGGGTGCATGGACATAAAGAGGTAAAGAATTTTGAACCATGGATGTGTCTATTTATCATGAAAATGATAAAAAGAAAACCAATAGATTGGGCTACAATAACCAGTGATAACCTAAACAAGCAGTTAGTGAATGTGTTATCAACTAAGAAATTCTACATGACCTCCCATTTGGTGTACATGTTGGCTTTGTAGGGGAAATACCCAGGTCTTACAAGGGTTGAACATATTAGTGGTAGAAAGCCAAGGGTATGTGAATGTTATCCACAATTAGAACTCATTGAAAGTGAAAGACATTACTGCAGAATTAATGATGCATTTTTATATTGCATAATAAGAAAACTTGAAAATGATGTAGGAAAAAGGATATCAACAAAAGCATGCAATGAAATAATAAAGTTGGGAAATTGGTATGTTCAATTTAGAAAATTTTCATACCTAAGAGTTTCTAGTTATCACGGTATACCATTAAAATTACCAAGGTATCCTTTAGATAGAATCTTGTTACTTGAATTGTGTAGACAGATTTTGGAAGCCATAAAACATTATGGTGCAAAGGTAACCAATTTTTTTGATTTCCCAATTACAATTAGTGGTTATTCATGTACAGATATTACTATTGTTGAAACAGTAGAAACATATCCATCCCCTTTTCGTATCTATAAATTTGGAAATGGAAGATATAATTTTGACCTAGTAGGTATATTCAGTCTATGTTTAGGGAACAATTACAAATATTTACCATTTTTGGAAGACCACTGGGCAAACTGTTAGAATGATTTGGAGATTTTGATTTGAGAAAATTGCAGATTAAGCATTGATGTGATGAGAGCATGTAAATTTAAGAATATAGATGATGACATGAAAGAGGATGAGAATCAATTAAGTCCTCTATTTCCTATAGAAAATATTTCAGCAAAAGATATCCCAAGAGTTAATTGGTACATTCTTGAGGATACATCAATTGAAAATAGGACTATGAGTGTCATTCTTATGTCCATGGAGTGGTTACAAAGGCCATATCCTTTAATTTCAATACCTATGCTGAGTTATCAAGTTGCATTGCATATTATAGAGGGCTCTAATCCAGTTGATGTGACTATGATCGATGATGATAAACATATGACTCCAAGTATAGTAAAATTTTTTGATCCAGTTTCTTCAAAGGACACATGTGTGCATGGCATGCATAAAAATGTTAGTAATGGTGTAGATCTATTGAGAAGGAAAAGATTAGAGGAAGGTGTTACTATGACAAAATTACAAGAATCAACTTCCCATGAATCACCTTTTATACATTCAACTTCTAATTCTCATCCCAAAATTGCACCTGAACAGTCTCCAAGTTGTAGCTCAATTGAAGTTGTCCATTGCACTATCTCTTCTCCTTTACATTCCTTGCCATTTTCTCATAATCCAGACAAAGAAGCAATATGTTCTGTATTCACAGAATGGAAATATGAACTTCAATGTTTGGGTAGTCAAGTCATAAATAGGGGCCTAAAATGTTATGAGAATGTAATGGAGATTGCAAATGATGGGGTGGATGTAGATGAAAAAATTAGAAAAGAGTTATTGGTTTGGAGAAAAGAGTTATTGGTTTGTAGACAAAAAATTCTAATTTTTAGAAGATTGACAAGATCCTCCCATGTCCAGCTACAAGGTTTGGGTATTTTACATAGCAAAGAGATTCTTTTAGAGTGGCTTACACCACATAACATGAGAAAAAGGATACTTTTAACCTGTAACAAGAAAATGGATGCATTTAAGGATATGCCAAAAAATAGTTTGTCATTGATTCAGATGTTTGGAGAAGATCTCAGGTGTCCTTTTTGGGAATTTCCAATGAATGTTCAATCTGAAGAACACATTTTTCAACAATTTTCAAACTCAATTCAAAAGTTGTCCTGTAAAGAGGACATTGAAAATTTGATGCAAAAGAAGTATACTATCTGTAAATTTGAAAAAGATTGCATACAAATAGATGAAACAATAAAAAAGATGAAAAGAGTTTTTGCATTTATACAGGTGAAGATGAAGTATCAACTAGGACTAGAAGAAGATGAAATAATGAAAGTCATCAGGACATATGAGGCTAAAACTGCACAAAAATCATAGAATGTAATTCTTGTCTAGAGTTTTGTCTAAAATTAAATATACACAGTGTTTTTTCTTTATGTAGAATTTTTAATCAAAACGCATCTTTTACAATCTAATTATTTCTTTTATTTAAAGAAAAATAGAATGCTTTTTGTGCATCATATATACTTATGTGACAATTTTGTATATCACGTGAATAAATGAAACACGCTTTGTATGTTAAATATCATATGTGGGTTTTTTTTTTAATTAAAGAAATTGGGTGTTAATAAATTACCATTATTTATTAATTGTACGACTAATAGAATACTAACTTTTAAAATGATTTATGAGACACAAGAGTTAGAAAAATCAATGGTATTTTGTAAAGTATATTTTGATAAAATATATATTATATATCCACTTTGAGTTTATGTTCTTATTTCATATTTATTGTTGTCAATAATAACTAAGTTCTAAATTTGTCTACAACAATCTAATAGTATATTGAAAACATTTTTTTTTCAAATTATCCATATTAAATATCACATAATTTAATCTTATATTAGAAATATTCTTATTTAGTTATTTGATGTTCATAGTAATGACACGTGGATCTCAAACTAATGAAGAACATAAGCCACATAGAAGGGAGTATCAAAAAGAGTATAGATGAAGAAAACAAGAACAAATGAGTGCTATAGCAAGGGAAAACCAACGTCTCATTCGTAATGAACAAGACAAGGAAAGATATGCTAGAAGACAAATAACAAGACTACATGAAGAATTACATGATACAAACACTATTCAAGGAAATATAGATACTATTCCTAATAATATATGTCCACAAAAATGAGATTCCATTGAAGGAGAAAATGAGAATCATCTCCAAAAAATAAGTTATGACTCTTGCTCTCATAGGCATGAAATTGAATGTATGGGGGAATATGAAGGATACTATAAAAAAAGAGAACAAGAACAATGGAAGGAAACCGAAGGAGAAATTCAAAGTTTGTACCCTAGCCAATGAATTGACAAAGAAAGTGAAGAAAAGACTATTGTAGGAATGGATAATGAATGTTTAGTAGATGGAAATGTGAGTGAAATGGATTGTACACAAATTCTATAGCAACACACAATACCTCAAATGGAAATTGACCAACACAATTGTACTAGAAATATAAATATTCAATCTACCATAGAGGGAAGAGAATACAGAAGTAATTATCAAAGGAAATATAGAAAGAGATGCCATGAACAAATGAATGATACATAAAGGGAATGTCAAAGGTTGAAGCAAAACCAACAAGAAAGAAGAAGAAGTGAAGGACATTATAATAGAAGAGAACGAGATCAAAGGAATGGAACTGAAGGAGAAATTCAAAGATTGTATCCTAGCTAATGAATTGTTAAAGAAAGTGAAGAAATGAATATTGCAGGAATGAATAATGATAATTTAGTAGATGAAATTTTGAGTGAAATGGACCGTACAATAACTCCACAACAACACATAGTGCCTAAAATAGGAACTAAAACACACAATTGTACTAGAAATATAAATACTCAATATGTGATAGAGGAAAGAGAATATAGAAGAAATTATCAAAGGGAATATAGAAAGAGATGCCATCAACAAATGAATGATACAAAAATGAAATTTCAAAGGCTGAACTAAAACTAGCAAGAAAGACAAAGAAGTGATCGAAGAAGGGTAGACAATATAGTGCAAGCACTTCAACTTCAAAATAATAATGAAACAAATCATAGTTGTAATGTGCAAATGGATGAGAATTATCATGAATTCTTTGGGAATAGTTTTCATAACCTTCAATTACTTTTTCGACACCAACTTAATAGTTTGGTACACCTAGAAATGTGCTATATGTGTCAAGAATGCTATCCTGGAATAAGAGTAAGATGTTCAAGAGAAGGTCTAATGTGTTCAAGATGTCAACATGGAAAAGGAAATAAAAAATTCTCTGCATCAAACAATATGGATCTAGGCTTATAACCAAAGGAACTTGCAAATTTAACTCAAGTAGAAGAGATGTTGATTTCATGTGTCAGTCCAATATTACAAGTGACACATGCAATAGGGGGACAATATAATTACAAAGGGCACACAATAAGCTTTCCCCAAGATATAAAAAGAATATATAAAACTCTTCCATGTCCAATTAAAGAGTTGCCAATGATAATTGTCCAGAAAAAGGATCAGCAAGGTACAAATTATGACTTTATAGTCAATAGAGATCGGGTTTATGAGGCACTAAAGTATAAGACTAATAATGATAAATTTTATTCTGATGTCAAAGTAGATGATCATTCTTTGGATGATGTTGAACAAGATAGAGATTGTAGTATTTTCAATAAGATAAAGATAGTTCATGTTGCATTTGACTCAAAATCAAATGATATCTTGTTAGTAGAACCTGAAATAGAGGAAGATGATGAAAATAGAAATTACAAATCTATGGCAATACGACTGCCAAACCTTCAAAGAGAAATGGATTTTATCCATACATGGGTTAATAACCCAAATATTGATCCTTTAAGGTTGATTGATTGGCCATCAATTGGTCCATCTCCAGTGAACGAATATGTAACACCAAGATTATTGGATATGGCTTTTCCTACATTGTTCCCTAAAGGAGAATGTGATTGGCCTGAGCCATGATTGAGATGAGTACTTTTACATGAATATGTGAGACATCTTATTCGATTTAGAGACAATAGATTTGGGAAACATCCTAGATTTCAGTATTACATGTTGAACATGATAATGAGACACTGAGCACAAAATTCCAATTCTATATTTGTAAAAAGACATATCCAAGAATTGCCAATGACCATAGATGAATTGAGAGAACATATCCATGGAACATGTACTAAATTTTCATCTTGCTAATAAATTGATGTGATTTGGCACAAATTTTCAAGGCACAAGGTCATATTGGAGTAAGAGTCAAGGAGAATTATGTGACATGCTTAGGCAATTAGGGAGACCTACAATTTTCTTTACATTAAGTGCAGCTGATATGTATTGGCCTGATCTACATGTACTAATGTCAAGAACTCCACCAACTAACCCAAAAGAAGCCCAGAATTGGAGAAGACAAAATGTTATTGACTACCCTCACATTGTCACTTACTACATGCACCTCAGACATACTATATTTCAAAAGGAGATATTAGAAAAGGAATTGAATGTTAAAGACTTTTGGTCTAGATATGAATGGGAACATAGGGGGTCTCCACATGTACATGGTTTTTTATGGCATCATGGTGCTCCAAATATGGATTTAATAGATTGGCATAATGAAGAGCTGGTAAATGAAGCTAGAAATTATTTTAACAAGATTGTTCATGCATGGAATCCAAGAGCCAATGCTCACCAACATAACATGCAGGTATACCTACAATAAGTTTATAAATTATGTTTGCCTTTGATATTGAGTTTTTTTATTCTTATGTTGAACAATTTCTAAACTGGAAATGATTTGATTTAGGTATTTCAAAATTTTTCAAAACATCCATGTTGAAGAGACACAAGACAACTTATGGATGTAGATTTTGATTGAGATAATGAGGAAATTCTAAATTCTATTGAAAGACATACAATTTGTAAGGAGGGTGCATGTCTTAGAAGAAAGAAAGGAAAAATGGCTTGCAGGTAGAAATTATTTTAATTGTGTATTTCATATAGAATATAATTTTAGTGACTATTTAGTATAATATAAAATAATTTATTTCAAATGTATAGGTACAATGTTTCTTGGCCTCTAAATCTAAATGGTTCAAAGTTATATGAGGACATTGAAACTGGTGAAAAGAAGTTTGAACCTGCTAGAAATGACGAAAGAGTTAACTCACACAATCATTACATTCTCTAGTTTTGGAGAGCTAATATTAATTGGCAACTAGTTTTGTCAGAGCATGCAGTTATTAAGTAAATTGCAAAATATGCAGCAAAGGCAGAGAGAAACTCATAAACCTACCATCAACTGCTAATGCATTTGGCCAATATAGAGAATCCTAATCACTTTGGCTCAAAGGTTTATAGGAAACTTTTAACTGAAACTATAGTTGAAAGCGATGTTGGAGCTCAAGAGACATGTCATATGCTATTAGAACTTCCATTGGTTGAATGTAGTAGAAAATTTGTTAATCTAAATGTTTCATGCCAAAATTTTAAACTAGTAACAAAAGAAAATGAAGGTGAAAGTGAGGAGCCAAAAGAATCCTTTATTGATGCATATAGAAGGAGACTGAGCTCTATGGAAAATTTTTCATTGATTGATACCTCCAAATCGTGGATATTTAACAAGAATAGAAAAATTGAAAATGAGTGGAAAAGAAGACAAAAGAATGCAATTTTTAGGGTATATCCAAGATTTGTAACTATTCCAACATGCCAGTCTGAAAAGTTTGTTGACTTTTGTTTCTCAAAGTTTCTTTTATACAAATCATTCAAAGAAATTGCAATTGATATTGGTGAAGATAATAATTCCATAATTTCAAATTGGGAGTCATTTAAATATGTTCCATGGCATGTTAAACGAGTAATGGAATTAGAAGATAGTGAGAATGTAAGTGAATCAAAAAGTAAAGACAATATTATTGGTCATGCTAATACTACAGAGCATGAATGGGAAATAATTTCAAGGTTGCATTATGAACAAGCAATGCACTTTTTTGAAATTGATATGTTGGGGTGAAGGGATATAGATAGACAATATAATTGGTCACATACATATAGGTTAGATGAAGAGAGTAATGTGGCAATAAATTTTATCTATAGAATGAGAAATAATGGATTGCTTTCAGATTTTTGCATAGAGAAAAATATCAACATAACAAATTTTAGTGAGAGACAAAAAAAGGCATTTGACATCATTATGACACACTATGAAGCAGGTGAGAGTGTGGATCCTTTTTACATGATTGTTCAAGGAACTACAGATACAGGAAAGTCATATTTGATTGGTGGAATTAGTAAGTATCTAAAACAAGCTGCAATGCCAAATCAGACCCCCCTAGTACTCCTCACACTGACTAGAGTAGCAACATTTAACATTGGTGGATCAACAATACATTCAAAGTTGAAAATTCCAATTAAGGATTTCATGCAACTAGAAGGAACACGTTTGACTAGTTTTTAGGAAGAAATGAATCATATAAAATACATAGTGATAGATGAAATGAGCTTTACTGGGGAGAAGCTACTTGAGAACATTAACTTAAGGCTTCGTCAAGCATTTCCTCATAAATCAAATCTTAGCTTTGGAGGTGTTCAACTATTTTTATTTGTTAAATTTTGATCAATGTTATTCATGATATATAAAAATATTATATTGAAAATCTAATGAATTGATAAATGTTTGTTATTTTTGCTAGGAATTTCAATCATTTTAGTTGGAGACCTTGAACAACTACCTCCAGTAAAAGACAAAGTACCATATGCAAGTTTTAGAAGAACAAAGCTATTATGGGAAGAATTCAAAAAGGTGGTCACATTAGAAAAGATTTTTACGCAAGATGGAGAAGACTCAGAACAACAAAAATTTAGCCAATAACTCAGTAATCTTGATGCAAATCCGACAATTATGGATTGGAATTTGTTGATGTTGAGAACAAGAATTAATATTATTCCAGAAATAAATGATGATTTTGATAAAAATCTTCATTTATTTTCAACAAATGATAATGTTCACATTCATAATAGAAGTATGTTACATTCTCTTGGAGAACTTATTGCGTGTATTATTGCAACTAAAGTATCAAACATTACTAATGTAGATGACAATTCTACGGATGAGTTAGGTATGGAATTATTGATCTCAAAGAATGCAAGAGTAATGTTGAATTCCAATTTATGGATAAAAGTAGGACTTGTAAATGGTGCTCTAGGTTTTGTTCATGATATTGTGTACAAGCCACAAGCCATGCCACCAAAATTACCCTTGTATGTATTGGTGAAATTTGACACTTACTTTGGATTCCCATTCAATGAAAAAAATCCAAAATTAGTTCCAATATGTCCAGTACAAAGACATTGTACAACTCAAATACCTTTGTGATTGGCTTGGTCACTAACAATACACAAATCTCAAGGTTTAACACTTGAAAAAGCAAAAATTGATATAGGTCCAATAGAGAGGACATGAATGACATTTGTTGCAATTTCTTGTGTAAAATCATTACAAGGATTGAGGATAATGCCACCATTTTCCTTTGGTCTCTATGAGAAAATGAAAAAGGGAAAACAACTTGAAAGAAGAAAAATAGAAGAAATAAGGCTTAGAGAAATAGAAAATATGTCATAAATTTTTTTTCTTTAATATTATAGTACCTTTGACTACAATAGGTACATTTTTTTATTGTAATGGGATTGTAAAATCATTTGTAAATAGTTCTTCTATGAATATATAATTTGGATCATTTACTGAGATGTTGTATGTGTTCTTTTTCTTTGAAGGACTAGAAAAAAAAATTCTATCATTCTTTGATATTGGTACCAGTTAAATTGCAAATTATAATATTTTTAAAAGAACATATTTTCAATTATTTTTGTTTAATTATTCCATGTCAATGTTATATTTGTGGCTATCTAACTCTATTAACACATTGTAATATCTCCTTATGTGAGGCCTCGCCCTGACCCTTCGTAGCCTTAGTTGTTACATTATCATTTTGATACTCACGACTCAAGATGTTGAGACATTATCTGATGCTTTGAACATATCATATTATTTCATGTTGTGTGATATTATTTTTCAGATATTTGATGTTCGTCATTTAATGTTTTATGTATATGTATGTTGATGAATTAAGTAAAGGGTAGGATTAACATATTGGTTTAAGATATTTTAAATGGTTAAGAATTGAGTAGGATGAGACGAACCATGATTTTGTTATAGATGGATGTTTTAATTTATGTGATTCCTAATACGTATATATACATATGTACATGTGATTTTTGGGACTACTAATGTGTGCAATGAGTGTACAAATATTTTAGCCGAGAAAACTGACAGAGGAACATAACTGATCTCTATGTGCTAATTTTGGAAACCTTGTTGTTTGTAATTCAAGTATTGTATTGTGAGATGTATGTACGTATCTTTCTATGATTAGTAAATGTTAATGTTTGTAAACTGTGTTCTTATAGTGTCACTTGACACTCGTGAATTGTGTATGCCCTTCAGCGTGCTGATTAGGGTTAGCTGTGTAACCTTTGGACCTAAGTCGAACTAAGTTAGTGTCTTTTTGCTAATTTGATTCTTAATCAAGTTTAGTCATCCTTAATTTGGATTAGTGCTTAATTTTCATTTTAGAGTTGTTAATTGGTCCTAATTTAATTCTTAGCTTTTGTTTGGCTCTAAACCTGTTCCTAAGGCTTTAAAACATGAAATATTTATACCCAAGGGAATGGGTATGGGTTGGGGGTCTTTTCCAACCCTTAAGCCCCTTTTGTTGACTTTTTAGATCACTCAAAAAGTCTCATTTTACCTTTGTGTGAAAATTGCAAGTGGTTATCTTGAGTTGCCTCACCTCACCTCCACTTAGTGTTTAACCATAGTGTGGGTTGAGTTAGGAGTTTCTAGAATTGTAAGTGGGTGGGAGAAGTTATTGATCCTTTTGGTGGTTGAGTTGGAGGCTTATTTAGAGGCCCTTCTTGGAGTAGTTTAGGTTGTTACCCAATCTCTACATTTAGAGAGGAGTCTTGGAAGATTGAAGGAATGAAGGGGAAAGCTCTACTCAAACTTGTTCATTTGCTAGTACCTCTTTGTGAAGGTAGGAATTCTCATCTCCCTTATTTAGATTTCATGTTTGTTTTATGCTTATGCTACCTTGTTGTTGTTTGAATGTTTGTATGTTTGTGGGTATGTTGGGAAGCTTTGAAAACCATGTTATTTTGAATGATTTCCTTTGATGTTTTTTTGTTGAATTTTGAGTTTTTCTTGCATGGGTGTTTTGGCATTACTCACCCTTGGAGAGGGCAGAAGTGGCCAATTTTGGGAAAGGTCCTTTTTAGTTGGACTCCAACAGTGTAGAGTCTCTTCTCAGGACGAGAAGATGGAGAGAGGGTAGGGTGTTATGGGACCCTACCTGTCAGCACAAACCACGTATGAGTTTTGGCATGTAAGAATGGAAGAACGGAAGTTTTTGATTTATAGCCCCAATTGGGCACCTGGTCTGGTGTTGTGTCTAACATCTCCTATTGGAAAAATCCACCTTTCCCTAGTTTTGATTCATTGTGAATCCTATTGTGAAAACCTAGTATGAATATGCATGTTTGATTTGTTTCTTGGTCATGCTTGTTGTCACCTGATCAGATTTTGTTCCCTCCATGGTTCTAGAAATGTGTTACAGAAATTGTTATGAATCCCTTGATGAGGGTCATGAAGAAAATTCAATTAAATTGTTGTAATTTGGGATTGATATCCTATGTAATTTGTATTTCAAACTTTTTTGTAATGGCAATGAAGCCAAGTTTTCTTCCTGGTTCTTTCACGGCTGAGCCTTTGAATCAGTTTTGCCAATAAAATTGGTGTTTGAGTATAATTGTTTATCATGTGATTCTATCGTAAATTTAATTTAGATGAATGCAAATCAAATAGGATGAATGATGATGGTTTAGTTAAGCAAAATTTTCATGTTTCCTTATATGTTCACAAATGGAAATTATGTTGAGGAAAGGATAATGGCTAAGGTTGATTTATTTCAATCCAAGTTATTTAGGAGATCAAATTAATCATGCATTATTGTGACACAATTATTAACTTCAAAAAAAAAAAATTTCCTCCAAGAGCAAAATGCTCTCTGGATTTTGCATGGAGGAAGGAAATTAATTTATTTGTGGAATAGAGAATATTCTCTGTTGATTCCTTGCTTAAATTTAGATTTAAAATAAATAATCAATAAAATGAATATGAATAACTAAAGAAACATAATACTATTATCTAATATCCTAAATATCCTATAACTACCTATAAAACTTTTGCATTAATGTTTTCTTTTCCAATCCCCTAGTTGGATGCAACTTTTTGATTGAAGTTGAAAAGACTTATGTTTGCAATTTATAACAAAGTCAGTTTTGTCATCATTTAAGATGACATCACCCCCCTATCCCTCCTTTCTTATCACTGACCATGGCAAGGGATTAAGCTGTTTTAAATGGGTTTCTTTTTTCTCCCTTCTTCCTAATTGTCACCTCACATAGTGGGGGGGGGGGGGGGGGGGGGGGGGTGTGGGGGGGTGTTACGCAGTGCGTTGTCCCAAGCACAGTGCTTGGGAAGCGCATGGGTAAGTGGGGGTTTGTGGTAGGGTGTAGGGGGGGGGGGGGTGTAAGTGTAGGTGTTAGTAGGGGTTAGGTTAGTATGATGTGAGGGTAGTCTAGTCTAGTTTAGTTAGTTGTTTTTAATTAATTATTTTTTTATTTGTGATATATAAAATGATTAAATTAAGTTAAAGTGTTAAGGTAGTTAGTTTAGATTAAGTTAATTTTAGTTAGTTTTTATATTTATGTTCAATTTTTGTAACGTCATTTTTAATTTTAGATTAGCTAGTTTAGTTTTAAATTAACTTAGTTATTTAATAAATTTTAGAAAGTTTTCTTTATTATTTAGTTGAAATTAATGTTTAGTAATTAGATGGTTACATAGTTAAATGTTAATTTGTTAAGTTTTAATTTGATTAGTGATTTAATAAAATTCTTTATAAGAATTAGTATGTTTTTTTTAAAGTTAGTATGTAGTTAGTTTAGCTTTAAATTAATTTAGTTGTTTAATTACCTTAGAAAGTTATAACTTAATGATTAGTTATTTTTAGTGTTAATGTTAAAATTTGTCTTTGAATATTATTTAGTTTTACTTAAATAGGTTAATAATTGATCATAACTTAATAGTTTATATAGGTGTATGGGTAGATGTAATATTTCCTTTAATGAGTTCTTGATCTTATATTTTCATAATAATTTGGAACGAACTTATTTAAATTATTATTTATATAATTTGCACATTGTGTGGAAAGATAATGTAATAACATAACTTTTGTCAATATCATCTTAATAACGAAAGTAATAATTTATCAGTATAGAGAACCTTTACTTAAACTATGATCACAAACTTATCAAAGTTGAGCTTTTTAATTATTAATTTTTTAAAAAAAAATTGTATTTTTTTGCCCTCGTAGTTTGGACATGACACCTTATGAATATATAATATGGTTCACTCTCTATATTTGTAAAATTGTTTGTAAATAGTTTTTGTATGAATATAATATGGATCATTTACTGAGATGTTATATGTGTTCTTTTTCTTGGAAGGGCTGAAAAAAATATTCTATCATTCTTTGATATTGGTACCAGTTAAATTATGATTAATAATATTTTTTAAAAAAACATATTTTGAATTATTTCTATTTAATTATTTCACTTGACAATACTCTTTTAGGTTTTTAATAAATATTTTCTGTAGATTTCATTCTCTTTTATGCAGTCATTTTTCCTTTGTTTTCTCTCTTTCAAATATTTCAAAAAACAATGTTAAGGCAAAGAACAATTAGAACTGATGATTTCTACGAGTATGTTGATCTTAGAAGAATTCACAGTGAAGAAAGAGAAAAATATTTATCTTCAAAAAGAAATCTTCTAGAAGTAGGTTTTCTTAGATTTCATCCTCCAGCTCTTCAAAATTTCAACCATTTCTATAGAGATCCTATTTTTGAAGAATTGGTTTGTTGTGAGGAGTGTGATCCCACTGAATTGTACTTTGTTCCTACAGAGATCTATTTAGAACAAGCTCCTTACCCCATAGATTTATATGAAAATAGTTCTCATTGGTTGAAAACAATGCTTCAAGGTCCACAAATTAGTACTTAAGGTCTAGAGAAATTTCACTGTCATGGCCAAATTTTTTCTATACAATTTTTTGGATTACACGACACACCTTGGAATTGGCATGTGGTTGACAGATGGGGGCCTCTGAGAGTCTTTTTGAATCTTCCATTTCATGAAAGAAACACAAAAACTGTAATAGAAAATATACCTACATGGACACAATCAATCTATGAATTTTCTATACTGAGGCATTCAAATAATGGGACTTCATTTATGAGATGAAGAACCTTCGAGCACCTATATTGGTTTGATGTGTGGGATCCAAATACACATGACTTACTTCAAAGAAACATGATTCACTATAATGAATCTAGTGATTCAGATTCAAATGTTTGATTCTTGATACTATTGTAATGAATTTCAATATCATATCTATTAAAATAATTCCATGGTGATTTTGGTATTAAATCAAACAATTTCAAATGGGAAAAATTGTCATTCATATTTGCATTTACTTTTGTTGTAACTCATATTAGAATATATATATATATATATATATATATATATATTCTAATTATTTAATAAATCTCATTTTTTATTAACACATTTTGATAATTACAATTTTAAATTTTTTTATGAGATATATTTATACTTTTAGATGACCACATGCACTCTACAATGTATAAGAAGCAATTAAGAATATTGATGTATTATACTTCTGTATGATAAGTTTTATTTTAGTTTAAATTAAAAATAAATATAATAATTTTAATTTATTATGAATTATAATTTCTTTCTTGTACATGATCTATATTTTTGAATGCAACCATAGATGATAAATTACATGTAATAAATTTTAATTTATAACTTTTTATGTTTTTTCCAAGATATAATATCAATACAATGGACCACTCTGATAATGAGTCTAAAATCATTATGCCAAGTCTAGTGCACTCAGTGAACTTCGATAGATCCCCTCAAACTGTTATTGATAAATGTGAAAAATCTACATCGAAGAGTTGTTACAAATTGCTTCTACATTTTGAAAGCAACAACAGGAATTGATTTCATCTTGGATAATGAAATTTGAAGAATAAGAAATTTTATAGAAAAAGTAAGGGAGACATTTAATAGAATAGCTATTTTTCTAGATGTTTTGGAAGAAGTCAAAGTTGATCATGAAGAAAATGAAGGTTGCAATACTTATCTCATTAGTGATTATTTTATAAGGTTTTTACATCAACCAAATTAGTTATTATTGATAAAAAGATATAATTTTATTCATGCACAACAAATGTATTCATATTATATAAACTACTATACAATTTAATATTATTAAGAAAAATATGCATTTTCAATAAATATGTTTTCCCTTATTCCTTTAAATTGCAAATTGTAGCCCTTTTCTATAATATATGTGTTTTATAAGTTATAATTCATTTTTTATTATTATAAATGATTGTTTGTTAACATAACAAGATCTACAATCAATTTTTTTAATTAAAATATTTATTTATTGATTTAACCTCATTATGTTTAAAAAAATTATTATTCTTTGTTCTACTTTTTGGGTTGATTGTATTCTAATTTTTGCTTCAAGGTTTTAGATCACACTATTATCTACAAAAAATATTACTTTGTAACATTAAAAAAAAATGATATATTGAATCATATATTTTGATAAACAATTTAAAAAAATTAAATTTAATCATTAAACTAGATTATTATTAAATGTAAATACATATATGAAGTAAATTTAAATCATTGTAATAAAAAAAATCAAAAAATAGGCTCAATATTGAGCAATAGATAAAATATTATTATAAAAGATTAGAAAGGGTGATCTATTAGGAGAGGGATATGAATATTTTTGTGTGTACGTAATATAGAGAGAGTGGATCTTTTATCATTATAGGCATATGTCATAGGGAGACTAAAGAGAGAGATAGGGAGAGACATGAGGAATAAATATATGATGAGATGAAGGAGAGAATAAAGTTATATATATATATATATATATATATATATATATATATATATGAGTGTGAGTGTGTGTGTGTGTGTGTGTGTGTGTGTGTGTGTGTGTGAGAGTGTGAGAGAGAGAGAGAGAGAGAGAGAGAGAGAGAGAGAGAGAGAGAGAGAGAGAGAATAAATAGGAATGGAATAAAAGATTTAGTGGAGTGGGAGAGAGAGGAGATGGATCTCAAGGATGATAATTAGGGATATCTCTTAGATGTGTACATATAAGAGACATAGATGGGGAAGATATGGTAATAAGTGCGAGAAAGAGAAAGAGTGAATGGAAGATAAGGAGATAGACTGAGTGACTATAGGTGGTAGATAAGACATAACGGGGACAAGATGAGAGACATGAGGTAGATAAAGAAGAAAAATAGGGGAAAAATATGGTGAGAGAAGGGATCTGATTAATTATTAGAGAAACAATAGATAAGATAGAATGGGGACAAGGTAATAGAAATAAGATAGATAAAGAAGGTAAATAGAAGAAAATATCTTTAGAGTAGGGAGAAGTATTAGAGAGAGGGGGGGGGGGGGAGGGCTATAAAAGAGATTAATTAGGGCATATAGATGCATATGCATAAGAAATAGAGATGACAAAGATGTGGTGAAAAGAGAAAGTGAGAAAAAAAATGAATTGATGATAAAGAGATATAGTGAGTAATTATAGGTGGTAGATAAGATATAATGGGGACAAGTTGGTAGATAAGATATAATGAGGTAGTTAAAGGAGATAAATAAGGGGAAAATATGGAGAGAGAGAGAGAGAGAGAGAGAGAGAGAGAGAGAGAGAGAGAGAGAGAGAGAGAGAGAGAGAGAGAGAGAGAGAGATAGAGAGAGAGAGATAGATAGATAGATAGAGAGAGAGAGAGAGAGAGAGAGAGAGAGAGAGAGAGAGAGAGAGAGAGAGGCTGTATATGAGAGAATTAGGGGGATATAGATGTGTACATATAAGAGATATAGATGGGGAAGATATGGTAATAGGTGGGAGAAAGAGAAAGAGTGAATGGAAGGTAAAGAGATAGACTGAGTGACTATAGGTGGTAGATAAGACATAATGGGGACAAGATGAGAGACATGAGGTAGATAAAGAAGAAAAATAGGGGAAAAATAGGGCAAGAGAAGGGATTTGATTAATTATTAGAGAAGTGGTAGATAAGATAGAATGGGGGCAAGGTAAGAGAAATTAGGTAGATAAAGAAGCTAAATAGAAGAAAATATCTTGAGAGTAGGGATAAGTGTTCAAGAGAGAGGGGAGGACTATAAAAGAGATTAATTAGGGGATATAGATCTATATGTATAACAAATAGAGATGAGGAAGATATGGTCAAAAGAGGGAGTGAGAAAAAAATTGTGTGGATGATAAAGAGCTAGAGTGACTAATTATAGGTGGTAGATAAGATATAATGAGGTAGATAAAGGAGATAAATAAGGGGAAAATATAGCGAGAGTAGGGAGTTGGGTAATTATTAGAAAAGTGGTAGATAAGATAGAATGGGAACAAGGTGAGAGACATATGGTAGATAAATAAGGTAAATAGGGAGAAAATATGGTGAGAGTATTGAGAACTCAAAGTTTTAGAGAGAGAGAGAGAGGGAGGGAGGAGGACTATAAAAGATACTAATTAGGGGGTATAGATTTGTATGTATAACAAATAGAGATAGGGAAGATGTGGTGAAAAGTGTAGTGCCTACCCCTAGCTCATATTTTTGCTATCATTGCCGAACCCTTTTAGGATAGTTTTATGTTGATGATATTAGTAACATTATTTTGAGATTATCAGATATTATTTCACATCTAGTTTATTATATGATGAGGATCATTTGGTACTCTATATTTCATGTATGCGTGATGATTATTCAATTGATTTAAGTTATTGATGATGATTAGATAGATGGTTTATTCTGTGTGTTTTCTTATGGATACTTAACCCATACTTGCATGTGTATGGTGTGTGTGTTTGTTTTCTATTTGTATGGTGTTTCTGATGTGGTTAAGGAAGGGAGTCGTAGTCACTTGCTAGTCGGGATCTACAAAATGCACCACTTCCTGCCATTGTGTATTTAGCTTAGTATATATTGTGCTTGTACATGCATGGATTTTAGGCAAGTTGTAGGTACCAGGTATCGACTTCCTTGAATTGCCAGGATGAGCATACTCTATCACATTATCTCAATGGTAAGAGGGGGGAGATAAATTCTCAAGTCCAAATCTCAACCTTTTAAGCCATTTGTCCTAATTGAAAATTAGGACAAGTATCTGAGTCGAGTACCCTTTGAATACGTCGGATATCGTAATTCATGATATTAACTCTTTTGGTTTGATTTTGTATGTGTTTTGCTTTAATGGGTTTTTGTATTTTACTTTATGAGTCTTTGGTGTATTTTCTATTAATTAAGTCTAATTAAAAGATTTAACTTAATGAATAATTATTATTATGATATTTTAATATTTTATTTTATTTAATTAATTAGAAAATTAATTAAATAAATAAAAGAATTAATTTTGAAGACTAAAATTATAAGTTTAAATTTGGAACATGATAATATTTATTTAATTTAATAATAACATATTTAGAGTTTATTTTTAAATAAATGCTAAATAATATTATTATTTAAGTTAATAAATATTTTATCAATTAAGTTTTCAAAATAAATTTAAAAGTGGAAAAGATATTAAAATTATTAAAAGATTCTAGATCGCATGATGCATGCACGTGATTAAAATATATTAAGATAAAACAAGTGGATTTTATAAAGTGAGTGCATGAGATTTAAAATTAATAAATTAATTTAAAAAGAGCCAAGTGAATATTAAATAAATTAATGTGCATTATTTTAATACTTATTCACATAGGAGTATGCAAACTCTTGTGAGTTGTCATGCACTCTAATTATGCATGTTGTCTACACTTAGGAGTTAGCACATTATTTGAGCACATGGTGTCTACAACATTCTAGACACCTCATCAAGTTTATCTTCTTATCATGGAAGTTATGAGCTTAGTTGTCATGCTTATCTCCTAGTTCTTTCTAGACACATTCTAGATGCATCTTAGAGGCCTTTATATACAGGCTCTCCTAGTGTGTATGGACAAGCTTGTATGCTTGACATCCTCATATGCTTCTACAAGCTCATATGCTTTGACATGCTTATCTGCTTCTACGTGCTTCTGTATGCTTCTACATGCTTCCAGTCACTTGGGGATTTGGGTTTTTGGAGGAATTGTGGATGTTGGAGAAGGAAGGAATTTTTGGATAGGAGTAGGATCTGAGAGGAGGAGCTTCTCTACAATTTTTTGAGGCGTAGTAAATTAGCATCAGTGTCCAGGTAAGAACTCGTGATTATTTCGCATACTCTATTATGCTCTCTCTCTTCCTATCTTCATCGTGTCTGCTAAATTATTGCTTGGATAATTCTTGTGATGAATGTTTTATATTATGGAAATTTGGATTTGCATGTTGATTTTTTCTTTGTGCCAAGAAATCAAGGAAACACCCAATTAAAGAACCCTTGTTCCATTGATCATGAAAGGAATTAACTTTAAAATGGGGAAGGGTTTGAGATTTAATAGAAAATTGAATTTGAATGTTAACTAAAATTCTTCCTATCAAATGATTTTGGAAAGATTTGAAATTAAATATGGAAATTCTATTTGAATGAAAAAATTGAATGGTTGGTTTTAATTTTTCTATCAGATTATAATTATAAATGATATAAAAAAAAGTATTGTATTATGGAAGGGCAGTTTGTTTGAGTTTGTTTTCAATCAAACAAACAAACCATCCTTTAAGAAAAACAAAAAAGGAACTAGACGCAGATTGGGCGATTTGATAATATATATTAAAAAAAAAAATTAAAAAAAAAATTAATTGGGAGGGTGGGGGTTCTTATCCCACCCCACCCCTTATTACCTCACGCCGGTAGCAGACTGTGATGCAGTTGTACCTGTGACTATGGTCACAAGGCTGACTACGACCACAACTGTCAACACGGCCTTTGAGGTGAGGCAGTGGCTTTAAAAGCCTGCGCCATTAATATGCGATATATGTACTCTAGATCATAGGGAGATTAGTATATTTTTTTTAATATTTATATTATTTTATTTTATAATTCATTTTATATATTATATGAATATAAAAAGGAAATCGTTTATTAATATTTTGAATTTGTAAATTATAATACAAAGTTTTTATATTATAAAGTTTAATAATAAGTTATATAATAATGTATATATATTAATTAATATCATTGCATAGTATTTAAATCAATTCTAATTTGTAAAATGTTAATAAGTTATTATTAGTAATAACTTAAATAATATTAAGCAATTATGACTAATGATTTAATTAGTGACTTAAAGGTTAAAAATACTTAGTCATGTTTTGAATTAAGTTATTAGTGAAATGAATAGGAATCATAGATTGTGAATTATATGTATATTATTAATTAATTTAATTAATATGATTTAATTAAGATTAGTTAATAATTGAAGTGTTGTAATAGATTATGAATCTATTTAAATAGATTTTAATTAAGATCAAAATTAAAAAGGGAAGTATTTAATAGAAGATTAATTCAATTTCATAATAATAATGATTTGTAATAAAATTGGAATTAAATCATTAAGAGATCATTAATTATAATATTAATGATTTAAGTTATTCAAACATCTACTACTAGTTGATTTTAGAAAGGTTGACTTCAAAATATTTCGAGGATTAAACCTTAATCTATTCAGCTATATGTATAGGATAACTATAGGGTAAAAGGGAGTCTTCTCACTTAATAATAATCATTGAGTTATTAATAAAGTTATGAGATTATTAATTAATTTAATTAATTTTAAATTAATTAAATTAAATTGATAATTAAGCTATGTAATAGAGCTTTATGATTATCGATAATATCGATTCTAAGGAAATTGTAAATTATTTATTTGAAAATTGATAAGTCTTATTCTAATAATTTGAATAATGGGAGATGCTTCTTGGAACTATTAGTAACATGGGTGTTAGTAAAATAATGTGAATGATTTTATTAAAAGTCAATGGGAATTAGTTTAATGATTTAAATAAGTAAATAGTTATCTTTTGACTATTTTTGAAAATTGTTTTAAAATAATGGAGGGATATTTCTATGTTTTATTTGAAAAGATAAATGGGTTGACTTGGAGATTAAACGAAGAATCTTATACAGTTGAAAATGAAAATTGAAACCTCATAATTGGCTTAAACATGTGATTGCAAAAGCAAACTAAAATATGTGTTTGTATATTGTTCTTTATGCTATCCATATTTGGGGTTTGGGTGGTCCTAGAATGTTGACCAGTTAGGACGTCTAGTAGAGGCTTGGGAGTTATGCGAATGTGATGGCATGTTGATGTTATTTGATCTCAATCTTTTTAAACCCAACCATGGTAATGTGATGGCATGCTCTATGATGTGTGTAGTTTACTGATTGTTATTACTTTCTAGTCTTCTTATGTGAAGCTGAGGTGTACGTATTTGAGATACTTGACTTAACCATTTTGGAGTCATCGATCAATTATACTTGGGTTACTTTTCAGTCGCCATGATGGGACTGAAGTGTTGATTTATTCTTGATGTTGTCATGTTCTAACATGCTTTGACTCAACCATTTTGGAGTCTCTGATCAGTATTATTTGCTTTGAGATACCTTCCTGGTTGCTTGTTGAGAACCGATGGATGTTGTGATTTATCATTGATATGGATATTGAGATTTATTTTGGAGTACTTTACGGTTGCTCGATGAGGACCGATGGATATTGTGATTATCATTGATACCTTCAATTGCCAATAGAGAACTATTGTGGTCATGATTATCAATGGATGCTTTTTAGTTGCTCATGGAGATTTGATGTTCTTATTATGGATTATCTTTTAGTATTTTTCTAATCACTTGTTTAGGACTAAGGTGATTTTGTGATTTGTGATTTCATGAGCCTAGGATAGGTTATCTACTTGTAGTGTTAGGAAGTGGTTTGCAATCGAGGTCGGGCCCCTAGGTGGCTGCCAAGGTAACTCATTGGAAGTTATTTAATAAGTGAAAAAATTACACTAAATGGGGATTAAAATGAACCTAATAAGATAATTGTATGTTCTCACCCATGCCTCGAGTGCTTGTACAGATTAGGATGGGAGTAGAGAGCACACTTGGTTGTGACCTTACATTCTATAGTATGCCTTGTTAGTATGAGAGGATACTAGTGGCCGCATAGGTATCACTAGGGGGCCAAGGTCTATTGAGAGACTACCAGGGTAACTCTAGTGTGATTCATGCAATGACACTTTCTCGCTTACATAGTAGGTTTTCTACATGTCATTGTTTAGCCTCTGGGATTAGATGTCATTCTTATTAGAACCTATGAGTTAGTATACTTCTAGGATTCCTAGGCTTAGGGATTATTTGTGTTATGTAATTTGATATCCTATTTGAGACTTGAGACTATCTCCTCAGCACGGTGGGAGTGGGCCATTTAAGTTCCACGCAGTCGGGTGGTAGTGCTTTTTCACTCTTACCATTTGAGATCCATCTATAGTCACCATAGCTGGAGCATTCTTTGTTGGTATTTATCTTCATTCAGTTCTTAGATCTTATGATGGATTTTATTTACTAGTATGTTTATTTATATTGATGATTAGCATGTGATAGATGATGTTATCTAATTTGTAGGATCATCTTATGCTTAATCTTTGCATGTTAGATTTCTTTATGTGTATGTTGTAGCATGTTAGATTTTTTTATGCATATGTTGTAGTATGTTTTAGGAGTGACATTCCTACTATGACAATACCGATGATCTCTTCGATGACTTGGGATGTTATGCGTGGAGGGATGGCTAGGGCCCACGATGGTCTAATGATGCTATTAACGGTTGGGGGGTTGTGTTTTATGATGGATGATTATCTTTTACGATGATTGTTGTACCTTTATTGATGGATGGGTGTATCATGTATGTTATTGGTTTCATTTACTTTATTGCACTTGTATCATGGATTTGATGAGGATGATGTACCTTTATTTTTACATATGTATATTCTTTTAGCCTTTCATACCCTGTGACATATATAGTGGATGATTGAGCATTTCAAATTTAATTGCCAACAGACATTTAGAACAAATGTATAAAATGGACTTTGGACTTTCTAATTATTTTTTCATGTGGATGTGGTAGTTGTTAGTCTTAGTTTTAACTAAATTAAATGTGACTCAACGTCATGGGATCCTTAAGGAATGTAACCTGTTATGTATGCTTACAGTTGATTGTACGTTATTACTTCTACTACTATATGTTGATATGAATTCTTTATCTTTCATGTTTAAAGAAAAAAAATTGTTTGGCAAACTTAGTAAAAATTAAGGTTAATTATTTTGGATCCCTTGGTGGGGCATTACATCTGGTATTAGAGGCCGAGTTTCAACATTGGGAGCTTTGGGTATATTTCAATGCCATTAGTTGTTAACTAGTTGAACAAAATGAAAACTTTGAACTATCATTTGTAACTGTTTCAAACTAAAACTTGAAACTAGGTAAACTAAAAATGGAACTTAAATTGTTGCTTGCATATTTTTCATACTTCAACACTTAGGTTTCAAAACTAAAAATTGAAAACTTATCTATTGTTAAAAGAATGAATGTTGCATTAATGTGGTTTTCGATTTACTATTAAACCATAATCATATTGCTCTAAGTGTGTTATAGTGTTCTCAGTGGAGTTATATCCTCCTACAGGGGGAAAAGGGTTCAATGGGACCTGCATAGTGAGTTCTTTAAGTATTACCATTCTTGTAGGCTTCCAAGAGTAAGCCTAATTCTAGGGGGGGTAGATGTAGTGCCTACCCCTAGCTCGTATTTTTGCTATCATTGCCAAACTCTTTTAGGATAGTTTTATGTTGATGATATTAGTAACATTATTTTGAGATTATCAAATATTATTTTAGATTTAGTTTATTATATGATAAGATCATTTGGTACTCTATATTTCATGTATGCATGATGATTATTCAAGTGATTTCAGTTATTGATGATGATTAGATAGATGGTTTATTCTGTGTACTTTCTTATGGATACTTACCACATACTTGCATGTGTATGGTGTGCATGTTTGTTTTCTTTTTGTATTAAGGAAGGGAGTCATAGTCACCTACTAGTTAGGATCTACACGATGCACCACTTCTTGCCATTGCCTATTTAGCTTAGTATATATTGTGCTTGTACATGCATGGATTTTATGCAGGTTGTAGGTATCGAATATCGACTTCCCTGAATTGGCAGGATGAGAGTACCCTATCACATTATCTCAATGGTAAGAAAGGGGAGATAAATTCTCAAGTCCAAATCCCAACCCTTTAAGCCATTTGTCCTAATTGAAAATTAGGACAAGTATCTAAGTCGAGTACCCTCTGAATACGTCAAATGATGTAATTCATGATATTAACCCTTTTTGTTTGATTTATTATGTATTTTTCTTTGATGGGTTTTTGTATTTTACTTTATGAGTCTTTGGTGTATTTTCTATTAATTAAGTATAATTAAAAGATTTAATTAATGATTTAATTTAATGAAAAATTATATTATGATATTTTAATATTTAATTTTATTTAATTAATTGGAAAATTAATTAAATAAATAAAAGATTTAAATTTGAAGATTAAAATTATAAGTTTAAATTAAAATTATAAGTTTAAATTTGGAGCTTGATAATATTTATTTAATTTAATAATAATATATTTAGATTTCATTTTTAAATAAATGCTAAATAATATTATTATTTAAGTTAATAAATATTTTATCAATTAAGTTTTGAAAATAAATTTAAAAGTGGAAAAGATATTAAAATTATTAAAAGATTCTAGATCGCATGATGCGTGCATGTGATTTAATAAAGTGAGTGCATGAGATTTAAAATTAATAAATTAATTTAAAAAGAGCCAAGTGAATATTAAATAAATTAATGTGCATTATTTTAATACTTATTCACATAGGAGTATGCCAACTCTTGTGAGTTGTCATGTTGACATCACAAGATTTTGCACTCTAATTATGCACGTGTTGTCTACACTTAGGAGTCAGCACATTATTTGAGCACATGGTGTCTACAACATTCTAGACACCTCATCATGTTTATCTGCTTATCATGGAAGTTATGAGCTTAGTTGTCATGCTTATCTCCTGGTTCTTTCTAGACACATCCTAGATGCATCTTAGAGGCCTTTATAGACAGGCTCTCCTAGTTTGTATGGACAAGCTTGTATGCTTTACATCCTCATATGCTTTGACATGCTTATCTACTTCTGCATGCTTCTATATGCTTCTACATGCTTCCAATCACTTGGGAATTTGGGTTTTTGGAGGAATTGTGGATGTTGGAGAAGGAAGGAATTTTTGAATAGGACTAGGATCTGCGAGGAGGAGCTTCTCTATGATTTTTTGAGGTGTAGCAAATTAGCATCAGTGTCCAGGTAGGCACTCGTGATTATTTCACATACTCTATTATGCTCTCTCTCTTCCTATCTTCATCCTGTCTGCTAAATGATTGCTTGGATAATTCTTGTGATGAATATTTTATATTGTGAAAATTTGGATTTGCATGTTGATTCTTTCTTTGTGCGAAGAAATCAAGGAAAACCCCAATTAGAGAACCCTCGTTCCATTGATGTAAGGAATTAGTTTTAAAATGGGGAAGGGTTTGAGATTTAATAGAAAATTGAATTTGAATGTTAATTGAAATTCTTCCTATCAGATGATTTGGGAAAGATTTGAAATTAAATATGGAAACTCTATTTGAAAAAAATAAATTTAATGGTTGGTTGTAATTTTGCTATCAGATTATAGTTATAAATGATATAAAAAAGAGTATATATTAAAAAAAAAGTATTGTATTATGGAAGGGGAGTTTGTTTGAGTTTTTTTTTAATCAAACAAACAAACCATACTTTAAAAAAAAACAGAGGAAGTAGACGTAGATTGGGCGATTTAATAATATATATTAAAAAGAAAAATTTAAAAAAAATTAATTGGGAGGGTGGGGGTTCTTAACCCACCCGACCCCTTATTACCTCACGTCGGTAGCAGACTATGATGCAGTTGTACCTGCGACTGCGGTCGCAAGGTCGACAGTGACCACAACTGTCAGCACGACCTTTGATGTGAGGAAGCAACTTTAAAAGCCTGCTCCATTAATATGCAATATATATACTGTAGGTCATAGGGAGATTAGTATTTTTTTTTAATATTTATATTATTTTGTTTTATAATACATTTTATATATTATATGAATATTAAAAGGAAATCATTTATTAATATTTCAAATTTGTAAATTATAATACAAAGTTTTTATATTATAAAGTTTAATAATAAGTTATATTATATATATATATATTAATATCATTGCATATTATTTAAATCAATTCTAATTTGTAAAATGTTAATAAGTTATTATTAGTAATAACTTAAATAATATTAAGCAATTATGACTAATGATTTAAATAGATTTAAATAATGACTTAAACGTTAAAAATATTTAGTCACGTTTTGAATTAAGTTATTAGTGAAATGAATAGGAATCATAGATTGCGAATTATATGTATATTATTATTTAATTTAATTAAGATTAGTTAATAATGTAAGTGTTGTAATAGATTATGAATCTATTTAAATGGATTTCAATTGAGATCAAAATTAAAAAGGGAAGTATTTAATAGAAGATTAATTCAATTTCATAATAATAATGATTTTTAATAAAATTGGAATTAAATCATTAAGAGATCATTAATTATAATCTTAATGATTTAAGTTATTCAAACATCTACTATTAGTTGATTTTAGAAAGGTTGACTTCAAAATATTTCGAGAATTGAACCTTAATCTATTCAGCTATATGTAAAGGATAGCTATAGGGTAAAAGGGAGTCTTCTCGGTTAATAATAATCATTGAGTTATTAATAAATTTATGTGATTATTAATTAATTTAATTAAATGTAAATTAATTAAAATTTAATTGATAATTAAGTTATGTAATAGAATTTTATGATTATCGATAATATTGATTCTAAGGAAATTGTAAATTATTTATTTGAAAGTTGATAAGTCTTATTCTAATAATTTGAATAATGGGAGACGCTTCTTGGAACTATTAGTAACATGGGTGTTAGTAAACTAATGTGAATGATTTTATTAAAATTCAATGGGAATTAGTTTAATGATTTAAATAAATAAATAATTATCTTTTGACTATTTTAGAATTTTTTTTTAAAATAATGGAGGGATAATTCTATATTTTATTTGAAAAGATAAATGGGTTGACTTGGAGATTAAATGAAGAATCTTATACACTTTAAATCGAAAACTGAAACCTCATATTTGGCTTAAACATGTGATTGCAAATGCAAACTAAAATATGTGTTTGTATCTTGTTCTTTATGCTATCCATGTTTGCGGTTTGCGTGGTCCTAGAGTGTTGACCAGTTAGGATGTCTACTAGAGGCTTGGGAGTTATGCGAATGTGATGGCATGTTGATGTTATTTGATCTCAATCTTTTTAAACCCAACCATGGTAATGTGATAGCATTCTCTATGATGTGTGTGGTTTACTGATTGTTATTGCTCTCTAGTCTTCTTGTGTGAAGCTGAGGTGTACGTATTTGAGATACTTGACTTAACCATTTTGGACTCATCGATTAGTTATACTTGGGTTACTTTCCAGTCACCATGATGCGACTAAAGTGTTGATTTATTCTTGATGTTGTCATGTTGTGACATGCTTTGACTCTACCATTTTGGAGTCTTCGATCAGTATTATTTTCCTTGAGATGCCTTCTTGGTTAATTGTTGAGAACCGATGGATGTTGTGATTTATCATTGATATGGATATTGATATTTATTTTGGAATACTTTATGGTTGCTTGATGAGGATCGATGGATATTGTGATTATCATTGATACCTTCAGTTGCCAATAGAGAACTGTTGTGGTTATGATTATTAATGGATGCTTTTTAGTTGCTCATGGAGATTTGATGTTCTTATTATGGATTATCTTTGGGTATTTTTCCAATTTCTTGTTTAGGACTGAGGTGATTTTTTGATTTGTGATTTCATGAGCCTAGCGTAGGTTATCTACTTGTAGTGTCGAGAAGTGGCTTACAATGGGGGTTGGGGCCCTAAGTGGCTACCAAGGTAACTCATTGTAAGTTATTTAGTAAGTGAAAACATTATACTAAATGGGGATTAAAATGAACCTAATAAGATAATTGTATGTTCTCGCCCATGCCTCGAGTGCTAGTACAGACTAAGATGGGAGTAGAGAGAACGCTTAGTTGTGACCTTGCATTTCGTAGTATGCCTCGTCAGTATGAGAGGATACTAGTGGCCGCATAAGGATCCCTAGGGGGTCAGGGTCTATTTAGAGACTACCAGGGTAACTCTAGCATGATTCATGTGATGAAAATTTCCCGTTTACATAGTAGGTTTCCTACATGTCATTGTTGTGCCTCTGGGATTAGATGTCATTCTCATTAGAACCTATGAGTTAGTATACTTATAGGATTCCTAGACTTAGGGAGTACTTGTGTTATGTGATTTGATATCCTGTTTGGGACTTGAGACTATCTCCTCAGCGTGATGGGAGTGGGCCATTTAGGTCCCACCCGGTCGGGTGGTATTGCTTTTTCACTCTTACCATTTGAGTTCCATCTGTAGTCACTATGGTTGGAGCATTCTTTGCTGGTATTTATCTTTGTTCAGTTCTTGGATCTTATGATGGATGTTATTTACTAGTATGTTTCTTTATATTGATGATTAACATGTGATAGATGATGTTATCTAATTTGTAGGATCATCTTATGCTTAATCTTTGCATGTTAGATTTCTTTATGCATATGTTGTAGCATGTTAGATTTCTTTATGCATATGTTGTAGTATGTTTTAGGAGTGACATTCCTACTATGACAATACCGATGATCTCTTCTTTGACTTGGGATGTTATGCGCAGAGGGATGGCTAGGGCCCAGAATGGTCTAATGATGCTATTGACGGTTGGGAGGAACCGCGCACTTAGTTAATTTTGTTTTATGATGGATGATTATCTTTTATGATGATTCTTATACCTTTATTGATGGATGGATGTATCATGTATGTTATTGGTTTCATTTACCTTATTACACTTGTATCATGGATTTGATGAGGATGATGTATGTTTATTTTTACATATGTATATTCTTTTAGCCTTTCATACCCTGTGACATGTACAGTGGATGATTGAGCATTTCAAATTTAATTTCCAAGAGACATTCAGAACAAATGTATAAAATGGACTTTGGACTTTCTAATTTTTCTTTCATGTGGATGTGGTAGTTGTTAGTCTTAGTTTTAACTAAATTAAATGTGACTCAATGTCATGGGATCCTTAAGGAATGTAACCTGTTATGTATGCTTATAGTTGATTGTATGTTATTTCTTCTGCTACTATGTGTTGATATGAATTCCTTATCTTTCATGTTTAAAAAAAAAAAATGTTTGAAAAACTTAGTAAAAATTTAGGTTAATTCTTTTGGATCCCTTGGCGAGGTGTTATAAAAAGAGGGAGTGAGAGAAAGAGTGAGTGAAAGATAAGGAGAGATAGTGAGTAATTACAAGGCATAGATAAGATAGAATTAAGACCGGGTGAGAGACATGAGGTAGATATGGGAAATTTTTAATTCTTAATTATTTGTGTGTGTGTGTGTGTGTGTGTGTGTGTGTGTGTGAGAGAGAGAGAGAGAGAGAGAGAGAGAGAGAGAGAGAGAGAGAATTGGCACAAAGAAACATTGACATTTTGTTAGTATTAAACTAAACAACTACAGCCCCAAACCTACATTAAATTAAACCTATTTGTCAAATTCAAAAATTTTTCTTTTACATAATAGAATTATACAAGTTCATATTAAAAAAATTATGTATTAATATTATATTATATAATAAATAATAGAATCCTATTCTTTTAACATCCCCTACAGATGCTACTAGCTATATACATATTATATATTTATATAATATATATAGAGAAAGTTGAGATATATCAAGGTTTTAATTTACACAAAAAAAAATACTCATATTTATAAATTAAAGCCTTGATATCTCTTGGCTTTCTCTATATATATTATATATATAATATGTATATAACTAGTACTTATTCGGTTATATCATTCTAACTAATTCTTACAAGTTGGAATGATACTACCAAGACAACAACAAAGATGCATATAACCATCTTCTTTGCAACTTCCAATACCATTACAAACTAACTCACATGCATGTTTGTCTCTATTCCGCTCATCACAATGTGAATTAGTAGCTGCAATGACAATTAAATTAAATATTAGTATAAAACATTGAAAATTTTATAATAGATTTAAAATTCATAAATATACATTACCCTCTAAAAATGATCAAGTCAATAATATAGAATTATCAATATATCTTACACATTATTGTAGTTGCCAGGAGGAAAATCATGCAAACAAAAACCAGAAAATTTAAAACATTCTTCTTAATTGCCATCTTGTTTAAAATCACATAGAAACGATGAGTTATGAAATCCCAAGACTAAGAATTTATAGAGGCTTCTTATCCATGTCAAAACTAAAATCCTTTATTTTTGGTTTAAATTCAGAAGCTGATAGACATAGCTTTCCTTTTACTGCAAAAAAATTTCTTATTTTTGGGTTTGAACTCCATGGCACAAATTGCCTTTACTAAAAATTATGAAACACAGTTACTAAAATTGATTTCAAAATTACATTTCTATCCTTTTTCAGCAATTGACTTTATGATTATAACTCTCTAAAATAGTTTGAATGATATGTTATATTATAATATTTATTTTTAAAGAAATTGAATAATATTATAGTTTTAACAATTGTATATAGTTTAGTTTGTGGACACATAAATTTAGTAATGTAGTTCTATAGAAAATAATTTATTACTAGTTATTTTTTATATTTAAAAAGTAGATAGTAAATTAATCTCTTGAGTTATTTTTCCCTAGAACTAAAGGGATTCATCTTTATAGTTAATTTTTGTCAATTTTTTTTAAATCAATAGAGAAATGTCAGTTTTGATAATTCAGAGTAGAACTATTTTCCATATCTAATGAGAATTTGAGAACTTTATATAAATTCATATGGTATTGATTTTGAGATTAATCATACTATGTAGTATTACATGTCTATAATAATTAGTGTTTCAAAATTGTTTATTATAATTTTCTATGAGATAATTTTAAATTATGAACTAGGTTTAAATAGCTTTGTTAGGGACATAACTTCTAGTAGCCTTTTCAGAATATCTTCATATTCAAATAGTATAAATATTACAAAATTCTTCTACATTTTGAAGGTCTAAAATTCTAATTGTCAATTTTATATAAGTGATACTTTCTCAATTTATCAATTTCTATAATAATTTATTAAAGGTTTAAATAGATTTGTTAGGGACATAATTCTAGAAGCCTTTTCAAAATCTTTTCATATTCAAATAATATAAATATTTCAATATTCTCCTACATTTTGAAGGAAAAAAATTCTAATTGTAAATTTTATATAAGTGATACTTTCCCAATTTATCAATTTCCATAATAATTTATTAATAGATGTACAAGTTTCAGTTCATCTGTCTTTAACACCAGAAATATTTAATCATTATTTTTTCTCCAACTAAGCCAAATAATTTCAACAACATGTAAAGGCAAGAGCCTACAACACAATGGTAACTTGTGAGCCTCTCATTTGGGAGGTCTTGTGTTTAAATTCACTTAACACATAAAAATAATCAATTACAATTAATCTTGGCTTTGGTCATTTACTAATGCAATTTTTGATTAGAATCCAAACATAGCTTGGATCTCCTTGGAAAACATACAATCAAAAAAGTTATCAATTATGCTCTTGTGCTTCCTACAAAATGAACAAATATAAACATCCTTGTTGATTTTGACAAAGGGAAACTTGTGCAGTAAGAGATGGTGGAAGAAACATATCATTTTTTGTTCAAAAACACAATGAAAAAGGTCTTCAAGAATGGTCTTCCCCTACTTGAGGCTAAGGTCAAGGCTCCAAGAAAAATTTGTTGGAATATTAAATCTTATTGGTTGTCCCTAGAGCGCTATGTCCACCTACCAAGTCTGATAGTCTGCAGGTGCAATAGTCAAAAACATAAATGCGGGGTAAGTGAGTTCAAATTTTTGAATGAGAGGGAGATAATTTTTGAATTGAAAGCAAGAGACAAAAGGGGGGAATTTTTCTTTTATTCTATAAGTCACACTCAGACATTCAAAGAGTCAATTTTTGAGTTAGCAGAGGAGGAAAGTCGATCATATCTAGCAACAACAAGTGTGGATGACTCTCTGGGTATTTCGTGAATGTAATATTTTGTCCTATATGACTAGTGATTGCTCTTGATTTATTGTATGCTTCCATATGTTGTAGTAAGTTTTATTTAAATTCTAAGATATTTTGTTCATCTATTTTTTATAATTTATTCTCCAAGGAAGCATATTTGTCATCTCCAATCTATTGTTCATTTTAGATCTTGTCTCCTTTGCTACATTTTTTTGTTCATGATTAGTCACATTAGGGAGAGAGGAGGAGAAGCCATTTAACACATTTTTTGGAATGTTATTTTTCCTCCCCACATTACTCAGCTTCTACTTGAACTGAGTAACTTGGGTTGTACTAACTAAGAAACTTGGTCTCCTCTATCAAGCCCCTTATTTCCAAGCAACTCAATCCCTATAGGTACTGAGAAACTCGGCACTCCCTACAACTTGACACTTTACATTGTCAAGCAACTTTGAAAATTTACCCATCACTCAACCCCTTGCCCTGCTAAGTGACTTGGCTACCTCTACAGTTTGTAGTTTTTTAATTTTTTACATGGTATTAGAGCTTTAAGGCTCTACATTCTTGTGAGTTTGGGCATAGTTTTCTAGGTGTTTGATATTTTTGTGTAGGAGACATGGATGGAGATGTAGAAAAGACATGGGAGCAGCCACTGTCCTTTAATGGACAAAATTATGATACTTGGGCAAAGAAGATGAGAACCATTATGGTTTTAAATGACTTGTGGGTGTTTGTGGTAAATGGGTTTAATGATGTAACTAGCCTAGCACATTATGCTTCCATCACCAACCATCAAAAGACTTAGTTTAAGGACTCAAGAATAAGGGATGCAAAAGCTTTAAGCTTGACATGATTGAAGTGATCAAGAATGGCATGGCTTAATGTAAGCAACTTATGTATTATCTTAGATTTAGTGCAAGGGAACTGAGAGATAAATTACTCTAAGATAAGGAAGAGATCCTATTATCATCCATTGAAATTTCTCTTTGAAAAAGGAGGTACTCATAAGTAGCTTTAATCGTGGCATTATTCTCTATAATATCAAATCTTTTCTGTATATATTCTTAACTAAGAAGTCTACCATTCTCTGTAATATTTTTAAATGTTCTTAACCTCATGGTGGTCCACTTCTTTGTTGAACATATCTAAATAAGAGCAAGGGGATACTCCCCATGCCTAAGATTCCACCAAATCAACTTATTTACATAAATTATCTTGTCCTTGTCAATTGGATCATTATTTATAACATGTGTCTTGACCAGTTTTTGAATCTTCTAGATTACTTTGAATAAATTAGATCTGTTTACCAGAACAACAAATCTACCAAAGTACCTATTTTCTTATAGGTTTCTAAGTATATAGGTATGATTTTTATAGTTTGATATATGCATAAATTTGTAAAGTTGTGAAATCAAAGAGGACCATAAGTAACCTTAGCCCCCAACATAGTCAAAGTGAAGTTATAATACCATCAAATTCTATGTATACTTTTCAGGGTTAGAGGGGTATTACATTATCACTCATTGGTCCTATCTAAATATTGTCCTACTCTAAAGCACTTTAAAACATCAATAATTGGTGTTAGGTCCACTTGGTCCACTTGGTTTACAATATTTTCTACTACAACGGTTAAAAAGTAATAGTATATATGATTTGTTTAGGTATAAGACTATCTTTCTTATTTATATCTCATTTCTATTTGGTCTCTCTCTGATCTCTCATTGGTTGATTCACACTTACAATTTCACCAATTCTTCTTCTATCTTTCCATTACTCTTCTCTATTCACCTTTCTCCATTCTTCTTCTTAAACTACTTCAATAATTCACATTTACAAAAACTTCATCATCATTCAACCAATAATCAAAAGTAGTCTTAAAAATCTCTTGAAATAGTAGTCTTCAAGCTTCTAGATTCTTTCATTTGTCTTTTCTTAATAATAGCCATAGATCTCAATTATAGAACTTTGTGTCCATCCTTATCCTTCTATCATACCTGCCTTGTATTTTTCCTACCATATCTATTATAAAAAGCTTCCATCTAAAACATTCCTAATTTCCATCATAAGTTGGCCTTAGATTCTATTTTTTAAACTTGCTCTTCCACTTTTTATTTGGTGAAGATAAGATTTCACTCAGGTAATGCTTAGGTAATACTAGACTTACTTAGGTAATACAAAATTTACAACTTTACTTTGTACCTCTTGGTGAACACTGTACTCACTCAGCCAATATTATCTTCCTTCTTTGACCTTCTTGCTTAGTTTATCTTGTGTAGCTTAGTACATTACAATATTACATGATGGCAAAAAAATCAAACTATCAGTACATTATCATTTTCCAATTCATTCAAGTGCCCATTGAAAACCATAGTTATCAACTATGTCTTCAACATACTTTACTCAAATCCTCTTCATCAATAAAATGATATGGTGGTCTACTTAATTAGAAAAATGTCTAGGCAATGAAGACTTGACATCAATGACAACATAACAACTAATATGATTCTTTTACATGCATTCATATCATTATCAATCATATTATCAGTTGGGGCTAGAAATCTCCCCCTTTGGCATTGATGGAAACACATAACATATGATTTTACATTTGAAAACATTATATGGGATAGTCAAATGTATGCATTGAAAATGATACAACTTTGCATATATTTTATCTTCACTCTAGTTCTTTGCAATAGATTTTACCATCACATGTACTTAGTTTGTATCTATAACAACAAAAATATATATCAATATTTCTCTTCCTTAGGATATGATCTTTTACTTCTCAACAAAATCATCAGCCATTCTCACATATTCTTCATTCTTTCCCCCTTTGGGTACATACTTTTCTTCTTTTGGACCTTCTCTCCCCTTCCTGGTTCTTCACTAATTCTCTTCCTTTGTTGATTTTCTCCCCCTTTGATAGAAATGCCAAAGGTCACAATAAGTTCCAATGTAAAACTTATAAAACCTTGTAGTTATTCTTGTATAGTGCATGAATAATATACATCAATTTTATCATAGTCTTCTTCACAACTTCAAGAAAATCCAAAAGAGTGAAATCTTGCATCAACTCCACAAAGATATTTATATTCATACATGAGATGATGCACCATGCATCTTCACTTAGTGAATTTTGAATAGGGGTAGGACCCCCAATTTACCTCCTAGATACTCAAAAGCATCCTTAGTAAATGGTTTAGTAAACATGTATACAATTTTTTCTTTAGACTTCACATATTCAAGCCATACTTATTTGTCTTGTATTTGTTCCCTCAAGTGGTGACACTTGATTAATATATACTATGTTTTTGCCTACATCACCAAAAAATTTAAAATATTTATTACACTAATGTTATCACAATAAATAGTGATAGGCTTAGTTATCTCTTCTTGCATACCTTCTAGCAAATACCTATTCCATACACTATTGGATAATTTATTGTAGAAGAAACATATTAAACTTTAGCAATAGATTGTAAAATAAAACTTTGTTTCTTTATTTTCCATGTCATCAATCTTTCTCGTAAAAATAAATTGCATCTGCTTGTTCTTTATCTATCATCAAAATTACCAACCTAATCAGGATTTATGTATACTTTAAGATTAAAGTCATCATCTCTTCTATACCATAAGAAAAAATATTTATTTCCTTTAAGATATTTGAATATCCTCTTCACAATATGCATGTGTGTTTCCTTTGGATTAGATGAAAAGCAAGAAACAATAACAACAACATGTGCAATATGTGGTCTACTGTGTATAATATATTGTAATTCACCAATTATGGATTTGTATTGTGTTTCATTTAACTCTTCAGTACAGTGTCTTCTTTGATAATTTTACTCTAGTCACCATATGTGTACTGACTAGATTAGACTTATCCATACCAAGCATCTTCATGATTTCTTTCACATACTTAGAAAGAGTCACATATATACCTTTCCTTGTTTGATGAACTCGCAATCCAATGAAATTTTTTATCTTACCAAACATTGACATTTCAAATTCTATACTCATTTTATCAGAAAATGTTGTACATAATATGTGATTGCCTCCAAAAATAATATCTTCCACAAATATTTCAGCAATTAACACCATATTTTCATATTGACATTTCAAATATAGATTATCATTCTCACTTATTCTAGAAAATCTAATCTTAAGAAAATAACGATGGGTAAAAGTACAAAGCTATGTCACCTTTCAAGCTAACTTATTAGAACAACTGAATTTGAGTATTTCTATCTAAAAATCAAATTTATTGAAACATATGATCTAAAAAAATTCACTCTAGCTAAGTTATATATGGTCTCACACTTTTCCAATTGAAAATGTCTATTAAATGCATGTTTTGTATCATTTTTATGTCATTGAAGATGAATAGTTATACTTTTGTTAGCCTTTTCCTTTATAAAAGGGTGACATAGGTTTTCGTTTTTACCCCAATGTAACCTTTCATACCATCCTCTTGGTACTTACTTTAATCCATACAATGCCTTTTTTAGTTGGAAAACCAAATTACTTTGATCAAATTCAATGAATCCTATATGTTGTTCAATATTGAGTTCCTCTTCAAGTATTCCATCTAGAAATGGAGATGTGACATCCATTTGATATGCTTTAAACATATTGTAAGTAGCATAAATCAACAATGTTCTTACTCCTTCCAATCTTTCCACATGTGCAAAAGTCTCACCATAATAAATTCCTTTTATTTGTGTATAACCTTTTCAAACCAGTCTTGTTTTGTTTCTTACCACTTCTCCATTCTCATTCATCTTATTTTTGAAAATCCATTTGGGCTTTATCACATTCTTATCCCTGGGTCTAGGTACTAAAGTCCACATTTATTCTTCTCAATTTGATATATCTCTTCATTCATAGCATTTTTACAATCTTCATTTTCCAATGCAACTTTAACTATTCTTGGTTCAAAATCATTGATCAAACATGTATTGTCTCTTAACTTACTTCTTTTATATACCCCAACACTTTTGTCACCAATAATTTATTGAGGGGAATGATTCTTTCTCACATATTTTCCCACTACAAGTTGAGTTCTTTGATCAACATGATTTTATACACTTGGTTGAGGTGCTTCTTCTTTCTTGGCTTATACATTATGGTTCTCGAGTAAAGTATTTTGTACCTCAGGTGCTACTATCTAATGCTTGGTAGATCTCTATTTTAGTGTATCAAGTGTCTCTTTATACACACACAATTATTTTTTAATCTTCATATTCCTTCTTGATTTCCACACCAGTTCTCTCTGCAAACTCATCAATTTTTACATTTACAATTTTAATTATTGTGTTAGTAGATTTATTTAAATATTTATAAGCCTTGCTCTTAGATGAATATCCTAGGAATATACCTTCATCTACTTTAGAATCAAATTAACCATTCCTTGTATCCTTGTGAATGTAACACCTACATCTAAATATTTTTAAATAACTTACAATAGGTGTATGACCATACTAGAGTTCAAAGTGTTTTTTATTTGTTCATTTCTTAAATTAAACTCAATTCAGAGTATAAACAATAGTTGGCTTCTCTCTGTCATGCTATAAATTTTAATAGAGCAAAACACAAATTTTTTTTTTTATTTTTTAATTAATTAATTAATTAATTAATTTTTGTAGTGAATTAATGATTAAGACATGTAGGCCTAAACTAGTTATGGATATACCATCGAATTTATTTATTTATTTTGGGAGTGAATTAATGATTAATACATGTAGGCCTAAACTAGTTATGGATATACCATTGAACTAAGGAATGTGCAAAATGCAACAACTCATGTCTCCTCCAGGACACTAGGATGCTTCTAATTCATTCCTTAGGTTGGGCAGTTAGCTTTATGTGTTGTGAAGAGTTTGTTTTCATTCGAATTTCTACACTTCAATTTCCAAGGAAGGCCCAACTATTTTCTAACATTCGTTGGAACTCAGAGTTATAACTTAGGAGCTAGATGGTTTATCATTTCGAAATCACATCCCATCTTGGAAGTTAGGACATCATGTATACAAATACAGAGTAAAATTTCTACGCCTATGTAGTTGTAATAATTCAATAGCTTTGCAAATATGTAGATGATTATAGTTTGTCCCAGAGGTTCCAATTTTCAAGTTGATTTAACACACATACACACATGATCTTAACACATTATTTCTTATGACCAATTCATCTCAATTTTAATTTATTATTTTATTATTATTCTTATTACTTTCTTTTATTGGTTATGCGACTTTTTAATGAACTCTGACACATTGTCATTTCATTATTCTTCTAACAAATCCTATGTCTTCATTTTAACCATTGAAACATCTATATATTTATATACTATTTATTGAAATTTTAATTTCTCTAAAACCTTATTATTAATTATCACTATACAACATTGATAGGATTATTTGCAATACCAAAATAAATATAATAAGTTCGCATATTAACTAAGAGTTATGATCAGCTTAACTTCTACCTAGCCGACACTTTACCCATTAATCTATTTTCTTGCTCAATTAAACAACATCATTATACTTTACTAATTCATTTACAATTTTAACTACCATTTTAATTTTTGAACTACAAATTTAATAATCATACTTACAATCCATCCCCTTACTACAACGAATGATAGTTGATTAAATAATCATATCATAATTATTTTATTTAAGAACTTAGAACCTATCTCCCTTACCTACAATTATACTTCACCCTTCATATATCTTTTAGAAGGAAAAAAAAAAATTTAAAAAAAGAAAAAATCATTTACTAGAATGGAAAATCTATCAAAATCTCCCACACATTCATATTGCCTTGATCCTAAATTGACTAGTTAAACCTAATGCTTTATCCAACAAACATTCCCTATTAACACATCATTACAATAATACTCTAACTTAAAAATATTACATCCTTAAATATATTTATCCTTCCTCAAACTATGCATTCAACTTCCCATTGAGAAGTCATCCTACCTACTACCTAACACCTACCCCCTTTCCACCTAAAGCTTCACTACTCCAAAGCACCTATACTTCCTAGGATCACATATTACCATTTCTCCATGATGGCTGGCATCTAGGAGGGGAACTTTGACTTATGTTAGAATCATGGAACCACTTTTTTTTTTTCTCCTTTTAATCTTTTGTTTCTCTCTAAGCCATGTGAATTATCTTGAAAAGGTGGGGCCACCCACATGCATGGAGATAATCCAATTAATGTGCCAAAGTGGTTGGGCTTGGGGCTATAATACCATGTGCAACATTTGAGATTTTAATATATGACATAAAGAAAATTTTAAAAGCTCTCCTTCTTGTCAGTCCACCAAGACATGTACCATGGTGGCAACTTCTTAAAGCAAGTTTGGGCAGATCTTAAACTAATGGAGGCAAGTACGCCTAACTTAGGTCAGGTTTGGTAGCAGTAAGGGCCTGTTTGGTTGCTGGAATATAAATTAAGCATTGGCATTTAGAATGCTAGCATTGGGATTCTGGAATTTGGAATCTAGATTATGATTATGGAATTCAATTTGGGACTATTTGGTTGACCGAGAATTCATTGTGAGAATATAGATTTCGTTCGTTTGGTTGCACATTGTAGAATTGGAATACTAGCCAAAAGCATTGTCTTTTTTATTCAATTTTTTAACATGAATGAAATGTATTGTTAATATTTTAACAAAAGCATTGTACTTAGCTACTACATACTATGCTTACCTATAAAATTGGTGTAGCTAGAAAAGGGATGATACAAACCTTTGAATATAAACCATGTTGACTTGCTAATCCCCATGCATAGAATAGTGGACTGTAGAATTGTTTTGTTATGTTATCTTTCTATTATTTGTATCGATGCTTTGAAATAAATAAATATATCTCTATTATGATAGCAGATTATGGATTGAGAATATGGTCTTATTTGTTAATCAAATCATATACCCAAGCATAATGATGATTTTTATATTAGAACATTGAAAGCCCAACATTATTAAACTTTCAAATCAAAAAAATCTTATTTCTACATGCATAAAATAACATATATCAAACTACTTATTTAGTGAAGATGGAACTAAAAAGTTTGGTGAAGTTGGATGGGGATCTTTTACTGCACTTCATTTTGAATCTTTAATGTGTACAATTTTTGCTTCTTGAAAAACTTGGGAATTCATCTGTGCAGATGTTTGGTGGAAATATTTGAATTAAAACTCCCAAATGTTCAAATGCCAACCCTTTGAGTTTTGTTTGAACCTTGTTTGAACCCATATTGCAAAACACAAAACCCTTCACCGTTGATGTCGGTAAGGAAAAACAATAGTATTTGTAAAAGACAAGAGCCCTCGAATCAACATTTTATTGGAGCAAAAATAAGATTCGATGGATGGAAGCTGTAGCCAGAATGAAACAAACAAAAATCCAAAATAGATACTTGTGTGAGAGACAGAAAAAATAGAGGCAACAAAATAATTGAGGAGAACAACATGCAAGTAAAAATAAGACAGAACAAGCGGGAAAATCCTAGGTCAAGCGGACCTCAAAAACAATTTATTTTCAATAATATCCAATGCTCATTTTTATACAAATTGGAATTAAAATGAGCATTAGACCAATTCCACCTATTTAGGTGGAATACCAAATCCAGATTTTGGGAGGTTAATGGACATACCGAATTCTTGTTTTTTGAAATTCGTATTCCAATTTAGCCGACCCAAACAGCGAATTAAAAATTTCCAAGAATTCTGTATGCTAATTTCATCCATATTCCAGCAACCAAATGGGCCCTAAAAGCACTCAAGGATTTGAAATGGCACAAAAGTAGGAATTGTAAACATTATTATATTATTTTATATTTTTTTTTAATTATCATTTTGAAGTACAAGACAAGGTCACATCTCCTTATAGATCGCAAGAATCCTTTTGGGGAGAAGTCAAGGGAATAGTGTCTTGGATTATATTAATTTTATATTTTAAGATTTAGGAAAGGGTGACATAAGTGTCACATGACTCTTATGAGTCCCAAGCTTTAGTTATAGGTCCTATTAGGTTTACTTATTATTTTCCTTTGATTCAAGATCCTATGGAATTTCCCTTGAATATTATATTACTCTATAATAGGCAGAAGTTTTAACTTCTTCTCATACATTTTCTAGAGAAGTAACATGTGCACCTACAACAACTTTTCTTCTTTAGAATGTAGAATATGTGTCATGCTAAGTTAATTTTCTTCTACTTCAACTATGAAGATATAGTGTGTTATTTTGGTGATAGAGTTGATTTTATCATTTGCTCTATATAATCTTAGAGATTTTAATAATGCAAGAAAGTTCAAGATTTAACACTTCAATAGACAAGTTCTATTTTAAATGTTTCCAAAGGATGAGGAATATCACATATGAAAGAAAAAAACTACTCAGAACAAATGAATTCAATGATGGTTAGGATCATATATGGAACAATTATTCATAAAACAAATGAAACCTCTCCATGCATACTTATATACAAATACAATATTGGAGCTTTTATTCATGTTTCACCAATCATATAACAAACACTTTGCAATACTCTCACTCATCCTACTTTGGAATATAAAGTATTAAAACCGACTTTCTAACATGAAATTTCTACAAAGTTTAGCTATGGACTAATTACACCAACCTACCTGTTCATCATGAACCATACTCCTATCTACAATATGGATTCCTAGAATGATGAATATTACTTTTCTTGATAGTTTCCAACAATAGCTGTACATCCCTTACATGAACTAATTCTTTCTCATATACAAAAATGAAGATACTAGATTCATAATACCAACTACATGCATATCACAACCCATATTTTACATCTCCACATTCCCTTTTCATTGTAGAAGACATGATAAGGAGGGTTTGACCCTCGTAACTCATAATGAGTAACATAAAAAGGATGAACTCATCATAATCCTTGGTTCTTCATCATTGCCAAGGGTGAAACCCTAATCTCTTCAAAGGATCTATCTTCACTAACTTGCAAAACAACACAAAATTTTAACCATGGAGGCTCACCTCCCAACCTAGGCCTCAAGGAGGCCACCCATCGTGCTAGGGGAAACAAGGCTCAAACAGGATACATCCATACATCTCAAAACAAGAACTAACATGAACACATTTTTGCAACACATTTACAACCCCAACCAAGGTTTGCAGAATGATTCACAAATAGAATCATAAACATTGGGTGAAGGTGGGCTCTTCAAGGAGGAGAATGCCATATCCTTATGAACAACAAATCTTGCAATTGCAATATTCCAATAAGGCTTCCAAGAAACTTGCCACAATAGGGCTATCAATAATCACATGCCTCAACAAGGCCATCAACACTTACTCCTCATCACAAATCCTCACCTATACCTCCCGTAGAACAATAAAAAGGCATATGGCTTCAATGGAACCCATACTCCATGAAAACTATCCCCTCTCCAAGAGAAGGTTTTCTCAACTTCAATGTTGACCCCAACTAACCCCTTCACACCAAGGCTTCTCTTCCCTCCCAAGGGTGAGTGAAGCCTTCACACCCAACACAACATTTAATCCATAACCACAATCCAAGAAAACGAAACCAAATGCAAATGGATTCAACATGCTCACTCACATACACAACATTTACAACATGCACCATATGAAAACACATAGATCCTACAAGAACACTCTTCAATTTCCATCTTCAACTTTCATGAAATGAAAGAAAACATGGCATGAAGCACTAACCTCCTTACAAGCTATGGCTATGAAATGGTGATAATCTTTCCTTTCGTGGCTTGCAAGCTTCTCTTCCATAACCCTATCTATCTCTACAATTAGAGAGTGGGTGAACAACCACTAAGTTTGGCACAAGCTCCCTAAAAGGACCTCCACTTCCAACCCCATCTACCTCTATTACACCCTTGTGCCTTTCTACCAATAGGAATTTACCCAATGGTGAGATGAGGAAAGAAGTCATGTGACACTCTGATTTTCGAATTGGCTTGAAAATGACTAGTTTAGAGGAACTCCTAAGTCCCCTAGGCCAACTTATGGCTATATTTAGTCCCCTAAACTATACTACTACCATGTGGGTGACTTATTTTTACCAAAATAACACTTGGGGACCACTTTTAGGTTCTTTAAAGTTCCTATCAAATTTTAATTTGAATTCCATCATGAAATTTCATAATGGGGATTATGTTTAGATTAAGTGACTTCATGCCCAAAACCCTATATGACATGTCATTTACACATAGACAACACAAGTGTCAAATGACACACACACATTAAAACACTTTACACATCATGACGACATGTCTCTAATTAATCATGATCTCTAAACTATAACACCCATGCAAAATCATATTACAAAATAAACACAATACAACGAGGTTTTGAATCTTCCAAAGATTCACCTTGGCTATATTGTGTTCACATAGGTTTGAACCTTGTTTCCTTAAATAATTTCCATGGTTCAATTTTCTTGCACACTCAACTTAAAAATCAGTAGACCAATGAAATAATATTAAAATACATATAGATAAGTATAGAATAACCCAATATCACATAATTCTCATAACATATACAATTAAATTTCATCTAATCATTCTCATAAATATTCAAAACATTGAAATATAAAATATGTGTATCAATAGTTATCTTTCTTAACATAACTCATTATCATCTTGAATATTATCACAACTCTTTCTAACATAACAATGAAACTCTAAAGTCCTCTTTGGTAAATCATGAAAACATATAAAATGGATCTTAACATGTATGTCCTAAGTGAAAATCACTAATGTGTAGACTAGTTAACTAGTATCCTATCAATCAAGTTAAACATAGCAACATTCCTAGCAATATCCCTTTATCACATTATGAGGAATTTGTGTGTGAGTTTCTAGGGTTAATTCCTTAGACTATTAGAATGTTTCCATTATTATTTCATAATAATTTAAAATCAATTTCTGAATGTAAACACATGCCTTGTTGTCCTACATTCATTGTTGTTGTCATTAAAGTGAATGCTAATTTATCTTTCCTAATTGCCTTGTAGACCACACCTTGAATCTTGTGACCAGGTTCTTAGCTTGAACATATTGAGTCTCATTTTCATGGGGTCTTATCTTATTGACCTAATGTTATTGGATATGGTATCAACCTTATGATAATCAAGATCTACATCAGTCTCTAATAGGATCTCATAAATCATTGTTAATTGGAAAAATATCGATCATGACGTAATTAACTCCTAAACATATTCATTCCTTACAGTTTATAATAGGGTACAAGTGTGGGCCTTACAATATCTTAAATCTCATACATTTAATAGTTCAAAGATTTGACAATTTCCTTCTCAACTCTAGCTTTATACCATTTGAACATATCAAAAGAATGCAACTAAACCTTCATGAACAAAATAGTCATTATTCTAATATAGTCATCAACAAATAATATGAAATATATGTCACCATAATAGCTTTCAACACCAATAGGTATGCATAGATTTGTATGCGCTAGTTCTAAGATATCATTAGATGTGTGTGTCTTACTTGAAAAACTTTATTTTGTCATTTTATCGAGATGATATTTTTTACATATCATTCTCTAGTTTTTACAGATTCGGTAAGTCTATTACACTTTTCTTTCTACTAACCTTCACCATGTTCTCAAAGTTTACATAATATAACCTCTTATGCCACAACCAAAAATCCTCGACTTTATCAAATAAGCATGTATCATAGTAGGATCAAGATAAAATAAGTTGCCTGTAGTTTTTATTCATGTTCCAATTAGATTTCCCTCATTGTCATAAATTTTAACCTTTATGTTCTAAAACTCTAGTTTGTGATCTAAAGTATGCAACTGAGAAACACTCAAAAGATTATACTTTATTCCTTGTACCCAATATACATAATCACATTTGATATTGTCATTCAAAAATAGTAATCCTCTACCTTTCACTAGATATGGAACATCATTACCTATCTTAAAAGTTCCACCACCATTAATTTCTTCAAATTTATCAAACTTACTTAGATCATCAATTATGTGATGTGACCATCCACTGTCTATAATACATGAATCATTCTTGATGACATGTGAAATATAGATAGTTTCACTTTAATACCTTTCTCCATTGGGATCTTCTTTGATTGCAACATATACCATCTCAACTATTTCTTTGTCATCATCAGAACAAGACTTAGTGTGCTCTTCCTAAGTAATGTAGCATGACTTCCTTTCTTTATCCTTGTAGTCTCTATTCTTTTTGTACTTGTGCTCTTTCTTATCATTTCTATCACTCTTTCTTCCGTAAGGATATTTAGCATAAGAATGGCCAACTTCATTTCATTTGAAATAAATCACAGGAAGTTTACCTTTACCTCTTGACAACCTTCTTGCAAGAAGTGCTTCTAGTTCATCCAAATAATCATCAATTTCATACTCACTTTATGCTTTATTTTTCTTTTGTTTCTTTGAATTTATAATGGTTAGTGAAGACTTAAATGTATTTCCCATTGTGTCTACACTATTATCATAAATTTTCATCTCAAATATAGTCAACATCCTGAACTACTATTATCATATTATCTAGAGTACATGGTAGTGATCTACATAATGGTACAATTTCCCACAAGAAATATGTTAAAAACAAGATGATATTTTTAATATGTATGATAAATCAAATTATGAAAATGAAGTCCCTTTTTATAGAAGTTACAATAAAAATGACATTAGAAAAAGGAAGTATAATGAGGGACCTTTTATTTCTAATCAAAAGGGTAGTAACAAACATATCTAGTTTGAGATTCTAGAATATTTTAATAGGCTATACAAGAACCAAAAATATCCTAAGTATTTTTTCCATGATTAATAGTTACACTTGGAATGTTCATGATCTCAAAATTCCAAACAAAAAATACATAGTCCAAAAATGGTGTACAGATATTATGCAAAAGGATATAATTTTTTTACAAGAGATTAAAGTGGTAGGATACCATACTTATTGTACTTTCTGTAGGCAATGTATTATTGTGTTCAGTTTGAACAATTTTGAATTAATTTTCAACATACTAACCAATCAAATTAAATTATTTTTAATTGATTTCAATTTTTTTCAAGTTTTCATATTTTATATCAATTAAATATATTATAAAAAATGATTTATCTTCATTATAATTGGTTCAATTCATTGGGTGTTATTGGATCATTTTTTTGGACCTCCCTCCATATTCTATTTTTAATGGTAAGATTATAGGATATTTCTGTATAAATAAAGAAATGTACATATTGAAATTAAATATTGGTCCGAGATTTTAGTTTATTTTAATGTTTAAAAATATTTATCTTATCAATATTCATTTCATATGATAAAAATATTTATGATTAGAATTAAAATTATTACTTAATTATTATGATCTACCTAGATTATTTATTTAAGTAACTAGGTTCTACTAAGCTTCCTCAATTTTTAAATTTTATCTAAGTTATATCAATTTAACTATGTTCTTACACAAAAATTTCATTCAACAACTACCCTACTAAAATACTCCAACTAAAAGTTGAAAGTTAGAAATATATTATTGTGATATCAATATAATTTTTAATTAAAATTTAAATAATAGCATATTCATTAAATCAAAAAATAATTAATATTTTAAATAAATTGAATATACATTGACAATTAATTTCTTATAATCACTTTATTTTTTAATAAGCATTTGTGTGATGGGAAAATTTCTTAAAAGATAGTTAAAAATTATTTAATTATTTATTAAATATGACAATGTGAGTTATTATCACTAAAACTATAACTATAATGGCAGGTACTAGCCACTATGTGGCACTTGTTATACATTGCAATCTATCTAGAAAAAATCTACATGTCTTTATACTAATTATAGTAAGGGATAATGGGGAAATACTTTCTTTGTTAGCTCAAAGTGGGGAGATAGAATTTTGTGTGTGGGTACTTCTCCCTTTCAAAGAGCCCAATGGGTTATTTTAAAACATTTGAATAAGTGTATGTATAGGATCATGGTCAAGCAAACTATGCTCTTAAGTGGCAATAAAAAATTAGCAAATTTAGGTTATGTCAACTTAACATGCAATTTTCTACTTGTTATAAACTTTATATCAAAAATTTGAGCAAAAAGAATCTCTAGAAAATTGAATTTAGTTTCTAAACTACTAGGTCTTATCTAAAAATAAAAATAAAAATTGATTGGAAAAAATTTTAAATTTTAATGCAATAGTACAAAAATTTCAGCATAAAAATAAGAAGTTGACATATGTTTGACCACCTTAATCAAAATCAAATGATAATATTTTTAAATAATATTCTAGATAGAAGAAGTAGACACATGCCTAGATGTAATGCCCCACCAAGGGATCCAAAGAATTAACCTAGAATTTCACTAAGTTTGGTAGCATTTTTTTTTTTTTTTTAAATATGAAAATAAATACCACATATAACTCATGCACCATACGGAAGCAATAGCAATGTCCATCTAAAAGTAAACATAACATACATAATAGATTACATTTTTTAAGATCCTTTAACATTGAATTACATCTAAAAACATCTAACATACATGAATCCATGCCTAGTACAACATCCACATGAAATAATAATGATAAGTCCAATGTTTATTCGTTACATTTCAAATGCTTATTCATCCTCTATACATGTCACAGGGTATGAAAAGCTCAAAAGAATATACATATGTGAATTATGGTACATCATCCTATGATACATCAAAGTAAAGATAATCACATGATACACATGGTACATCATCATAGAAGACATATACATCCATCATAAAGATCAAACATAATAAACTAAGTGCACGGTTCCTCCCAACTATTAATAGCATCATTAGACCATCGTGGATCCTAGCCATCCTTCTGTGCGTAACATTCCAAATCATCGAAGAGATCACCTGTATTAACATAGTAGGAATGCCACTCCTAACATATACAACATCATATGTAGAAAGTAATCTAACATGCAAATAAAAGCATAAGATAACATCATCTAACATATGCTAAAACATCAATGAAAGGATGCATATGTACCATCATGAAGGATGCATCAACCACGATGTCTCAATAAATCTCAAATGATAAGAGTGGAAAATACACTACCTCCTGACCACGTGGTACCTAAGTGGTCCACTCCCACCCTATTGAGGAGATAATCTCAAGTCCCAAATAGGCTATCAAAAAATCACATAGCATAAATCTCTATAAGTCCAAGAATCTTAAAAGTATACTAACTCAAAGGTTCCAGACACAAATCCAACATCTAGTCCCAAAGGCACACAATGACATGTAGGAACCTACTATGCAAGCGGGAAAGTGTCATTGCATTTATCATGTACAAGTTACCTTGGTAGTTAGCTAAACTCCACGGGTCCATACTGATCTCATGCGGCCACTAGTATCTTCTCATGCTGACGAGGCATACTATGGAATGCAAGGTCGCAACCATGCATTCTCACTACTCCCATCCTAACTTGTACAAGCACTGAAGGCATGGGCGAGAACAAAACACTTATCTTTTTAGGTTCATTCAGTTAGTATTAGGTGTGAATGTTATCACTTATTAATCCAACTTACAATGAGTTACCCTGGCAGCCTCTTAGGGCCCCAACCCCCATTGCAAGCCACTTCTCGTCGCTACATGCAGATATCCTACCCTAACCTCATGCAATCATAAATCTCAAAATCAAAAAAGATAATCCATAATAAAATCATCAAATATGCATAAAAGCATCAAATCTCCATGAGCAAACATCCATAGAAAATCATGATCACAATAGCTCTATTGGCAACTAAAACATCACTGATAATCAAAGTATCCAATGGTTCTCAATAATTGAATTATATCTCAATCATACTGATCAAAGACTCCAAAAATGGTTGAGTTAAACATGTCACAACATGACATCATCAAGAATAAATCCACATTAGAGTCCCATCATGGCGACTAGAAAATAACCAAGGATAACTGATCGATGACTAAAAATAATGGTTAAGTCAAGTGTCTCATACATAAGAATCTCAACTATAATAATCAGTAATTACAACCAATACATAGAGCATTCCATCACATAACCATGGTTGAGTTTGTAAAGACCGAGATTAAAACATCATCATGAAATCACAATCACAAAACCCCCAAGCCTCTGGTAGATGTCCTATAACTGGTCAACACTAGTCAACCCAAAACCCAAAATAATAGCATAAATAATACACAATGCAAACACATGTTTTGGTTTTGCTAAATTTACAAACTTAAAGAATGAATGGAGGAACATTTATACGTTTTGGATGAATACAAGTATACTCTAAAATCCAACTTAAATTTAAATGCAAAAGTCTCGGTTTATGTTTCCAAGTTTAGAGAATAAATGGAGGAACATTTTATACATGTATTATTTTAGATGAATAAAAGTTTCCCTTAAAATTCATCTTTCAATTATAATCTTTGATTCAAAACGTCCCCCACCAAACTAACAATTAAATTTCATATACTTAATAAAAAAATTAATTTAAACCATGAACCTTTGATATAAATCATTTATCAGTTATACAATTATTAACCCAATTATTAGTAATCATATTCACATATTATATATATATACTTATATATATATATATAAATTAATATTGCATTATACAAAATTGAATTAACAAATTTGATTAATATCATTTAACACATATAAAATTTTTAATAACAATTAAAAATGATTACATATGGAAAATGTAACAAACGCATACATATAACATAACAATTGCCGGTACGTAGGACCCTGCAGTCGCAGGGCCTGCGACGTCAGTAGTACTGCGTACCCCTGCCGTCGTAGTACCTACGACGACGGTACACTATGACCGTAGTGGAGGCACGGGTCTCGTCCCCCCCCCTACTTAATGCATAATATGTATTTTTTTAAAAATCACTTACGCGATTTCCATTCAGGTTTTGTGATTTGGTTTTAACGTTTCTTAAAATGTTTTCGCCAATGGATATATTATTTGATTTTTAACAAATATATATTATATATACATATGTATATATATATATATGTATATATGTATGTATATATATATGTATGTATGTATATATATATATATATATGTATATATATGTATGTATATATATGTATGTATATATATATATATATATCTAAATACATGTAGAATTAAAAAAATATCACAGCATATGAACATGTATACATATATGTATATGATTGCATATATATGTGTGTGTGTGTGTGTGTGTGTGTGTGTGCGCGTATGCAAATTGACAATATATATATATATATATATATATATATCAATTTTCAGAATTTCTCCATAAACCTTTGATCTCCAAAATTTCCAATAATTAATCTAATGGGTTTGACTATGAATCTCAACCCTAGCCTATGTTCTTTTCAGATCTATGAATATAAAATTCTCAAATAAATTAAACTACCTGTATTGAGAATGCATACAATAAAAATATGAAATTCCTCATAAGACATATGGAAGACATGAAGAAGATAGGGAATGCATGATGCGGAAATAGCATAAGTAAAATCACAAGAATCTACCTAGATTCTGATGCTAATTTTCTCTTCCTCAGAAAACCCGTAGAACAAGCTCCCTTCTTTAGAGTTTTCGAATCCTCCAATGCTCCAATTGCACTCCAAACGATATGTCTAAGCTTCTAGGAATGCCTGAATATAAAGAGTTCTCAGGAAACATCTAGAATGCCTCTAGAAATAGCTAGAAGGTGTCACCAACTAAGCATGGGTCTTTTCCAACCTTCTAGATGAGCCATCGGGTTGTAGACACCATGTGCTTAATTGATGCACTAACCTTCGTGTTGTTGACATATGAGAAATGAAAAGGTGCATTAACTCTCATGCAAAATTAAAACTCCAATTCACTTTTTATATAATTTCTATTTAAATCTTTATAAATTTCATTTTAATTTTTATAACTTTTATTATTATTATTTATTTATTACTTTATTATTATTTTATTATTATTATTAATTTTAATTTCTAATTTTCTTTTATTTAATTCTTTTTCCTCAATTAATTGTCATTTAATTAATTATAATCAAAATATCAAATAATATGATATTTTATATTGATTTTTCTCAAATAATTAATTTATTAATTAAATCTATTTATTAAGACTTAATTAATAGAAAATTCACCATAGACCTCCAAGATAAAATATGAAAACTCATCATAGAGCAAATCACACAAAATCAGTCTAAAGGGTTAAAAATCATGAATTATTTCATCCGACACATTCGGTGGGTAAAATATCCAGATACTTGTCCTACCTCACTAGGACAATTGGCTTAAAGGTTTGGGATCTGGACTTGAGAATTTATCTACCTTCTCTTATCATTGAGATAGTATAATAGGGTACGCTCATCCTGACAATTTAGGGAAGTCGATACACGGTACTTACAACCTACAAAAAAACCATGCATGTACATACAATATATATATAATGCTAAGCTAAACAGACAATGGCAGAAAGTGGTGCATCGTGTAGATCCTGACTAAGCAGGTGACTACGACTCCCTTCCTTAACCACATAAAAAATGCCATACAATAAGAAAACATGCACACCATACACATGCAAGTATGGGGTAAGTATCCATAATAAAAAACATGAGATAATAAACCATCCAACTAATCATCAACAATAACTAAAAACAATATAATGATCATCATGTATGCATGAAATGTAAAGTCTAAATGATCTCATCACATAACCACTGAATCCATAATATAATGTCTGATAGTGTCAAAACAATACCACTAATCCATCAACATAAAACTAGTCCATCATAGTCTGATAATAATAGCAACAATATGTCCAGAAAAGATGTGAACTAGGGTAGGCACTACACTAGATGTGACACATACTTTTGTGTATTTTTATTCTAAATAAATAATTAATTATTAATTTTCCACTTTAGTATTTTTGGAATAAAAAAACTCTAGTGTCTAACCACCTTAACTAATTCAAAACTTTGCAAAATTTAATTTTTCTTTTCTTTTTCCTTATAGTAGAAGAAGCATAGAATGTGATGCATCTTTTGAATTTCAAAAATGTTCTACCATTTCAAAGTTAGAGTTGTTTTTCAAGCAGTGTGTCAATCATCACTTTATACATAAATTCATTAGAAAATAAGTAATAATTACTTACCAAACTCATAATTTGACAAATCTTACATTTATGGAAAGCTAAGAACCTTCTTAAGGAACCCTTTTCATTTCATCAAATTGTGGTTAAAAAAAAGTTGTCAGTTACATGTTCGATGTAAAAAACACACAAGAACCAAAAACACATTTTCAGGATGTTTTCAAAGTTGACCACATAAAGTTGGTATCAAAAGATATAGTAGGCCTTATAAAGGTATTATTATTTTTTTGTTTAGTATCAGGATGGGTGAGAAAAAAGTCAGAATTGATTTTTAAATGCTTTGAAATATTTTTAGGACTGCATATTTTCAGATCACCACTTTTTGGCACACCATGATCTTGCACATACCATAAGTGGATTGGATTTTGCAATTTATATGTTGCTAATTAATGTAAAGATAAAGGTCTACTTTTGGATTGCTTATCTAATAATATTCTATAAGCACAATGAATATTTATTGATGATTTGAATATAGTTGAAATTAAAGAAGATAAATTTCGGGGCAATACTCATGCATGGAAAGATAATGAAGTCTTTTTTTTGGAATAGTTTTAAAAGAAAATTGAAAGTAATTGATCATGTGGCTAATAAGAGAAACATTTAGTTCGCTTGGTGAATTTACCAATTAGGTCTGTAGAGAGTTTATTCTATACTAGATATTTGATACATTGACTTCTATGTCTTTGATGTCAAAGATTCTTTTGTTTGATATCTTGTTAATGGCACTCCTATTTGTATCTATGATCACTCCCATATATTTGTTGAAGTTAAATTTATAGAGGAAAATAATGATAATGAAACAATTATAAAGAATAATATCTTTAAGCTCAATGTATCTTTGTGTAAAGATACTAATGTTAATGATGCTCACCAAATGATTTCATGTCTTACTAATTCAAAGAATTAGGGTCTTCCTCCTCTTGAAATGTGGAATCAAATGGTCTCTAATTAGAAGAAAATCTTTCAAACTATTTGAAAGAAGAATGAAATGGATAGGAAATCTCATATTATAGAATATCATAAAGTAATCATTGATGTTGAGGAAAACATTTCAAATAATGGCACAAATATAAAATCAAAAGTTAACCTATCCTATGTTAAAAATGAACAAAGGAGATATCAAAATTAAAGAGATTGAAGGACAAAAATAAGGGCTAAAATTATTTTTTTAGAAGAAGGTAATAAGGGATGTTAAGGAAACCATTTTCAATAATGGCACATATATGAAATTGGAAGTTAACCTAGCTTATGTTAAAAATGAATAAAGGAGATATCAGAACTAAAGAGATCCAAGGAGGAAAATAAGGAATATAATTAATTTGTTACAAGAAGGTAATAGAGGTTCCATATAATTTGTCAATATTAGCATAATCAAATGAAAATGGGAAATTGTTGATGAAATTGTGGCTGATAATGTGATAAAATAAATAAAGTTGACATCTTGAAGGTATCTTTTTAATTTCTATAAAGAGTTGTTTTCCTCATAACATACAGATAATAATTAAAAAAAAATTAAATTTATGTCTCAATCTTATTCCAAAAAATATTTCCTCTAAAGAAGCTAAGAAACTTAGTACCAATATTGAAATTTGTGATATTGAAGAAGCTATTAATAGTATGGAGAAAAGGAAAATCTCTTGGATTCAATGGTTTACCACTTGTAGTTTGTAAGAAAAATATCCATTGGATATGTGATGAACTAATTAATACATATGAGTGTGATTTGTACAATGTCTCCTTGGGTATAATAACTAAGAGAGTGTAGTGCCTACCCCCAGTTAACTTTTCTAATTTTATTGCAAAACTCTTTTAGGAAAATTTATGTTTATGCTTGAAGATTAGTAACATTATTTTCCAAATTATTGGATATTGATTTCATACTCAATTGATTTTACCATTAAACTACTTTGCTACTAGTTACTTCATGTATGCATGATTGTACCTTGATGATGATTATTTATAGTGATTTTAATTATTTAATGATGTTAGTTATATGGATTATTTATACATGTTTTCTATTGATACTAACCCCATACTTGCATGTGTATGGTATGCGTGTATGTTTTCTTTATGTACGACATTCCTAATGTGGTTAAGGAAGGGAGTTGTAGTCACTTGCTAGTCGGGATATACATGATGTACCACTTCCTTCTATTTCCTATTTAGTTTAGAATATATGTGTTTGTACATGTGTGGATTTTATGCAGAGTGTAGGTACTAGGCATCAACTTCCCTGAATTGCTAGGATGAGTGTACCCTATCACAATATCTTAATGGTAAGAGAGGGGAGATAAATTCTTGAGTTCAAATCCTAACCTTAAATCCAATTCTCCTAGAAATTAGGACAAGTATCTGAGATGATTACCCTTTTGAATTTGTCATAGGATGTAAATTCATGATTATAACCCTTGAGTTTCATCTTGCATGTTATGGTTTATGATGGGTTTTCATATTTCATCTTGTAGGTGTTTGGTATTTTTTTTGTTAATTAAGTCAAAATAAAAGATTAATTAATGATTTAGTTTAATTGAAAATTATTAAGATAATTTCAATATTTATTTATATTTAATTAATTGGGAAATTAATTAAGTAAAAATAATTAAATTTAAAGAGAAAATTATAGTTTTAATTTGAGAGAGTAATAATATTTATTTAATTTAATAATAATATATTTAGGAGATCATTCTTAAATAAATGCTAGATACTATGATTACATAAGTTAATGAATATTTTATCATAAAACACTTCAAAAATTAATTAAAGAAAGAAAGAGAAATTAATTTATTAAAGATATTTTAAATTGCAAAAAGTGTTCATGAATATTCAAAAAGTAAATAAAGAGCTCAAATATTTTGATCAATGAGTTCCCTCGAGTGATTGCACAATTAGTGCCTCAAATTTAGGGGAGAATTCCATATTAGAGCTTGAGAGTTCATTTCACAAGGACGGGGATTTTTAGAGAAGGGATTTTCAAAGAAAAGGTTTTAAGAGAAAAGAGAATTCTCTCACAATCTTCGGGTGGTTGTGTATTAGCATCAAATTTAGGTAGAATCTTGTGCTTTATTCGCATAATGAATAATGTTATTTGATATTCCTTACTACATCATGTTTGTTGAATCTATTTTCTAAAATTTGTCTATGATGAATCTTTCATCGTGATTTACTGATATTCATATTGAATTTCTATCTATATACGAGGATTGAAAAGAAATTAGGAAACCCTCATTCTATAAATTGAATAGTTTTTATTTTAATCAGAATCAGTTGGTAAAAGAAATCAAGTTTAGAATGAAAATTTGATTGATTTATCTAGGTTTCCCTATAAGACTAAAATAACAATGTTTATATATATACATATATATATTGGGGGTGGTGGGGGAGGGGCTTGTTTCAAAATGATTTATATTAATATATTTAAAAAAAATTAAATAATTAAATAAATAAATAAATAAATAAATAAATATATATATATATATATTAGGAGGGAGGTGGGTTTCATACCCCACTTCCCCTCCTAGAGGCAATCGTAAGTCACGGTTGTCCACAGTAAGGACCGTGGTAGCAGCAGTAGTACTTTGTACTACTGCTATAGTAGCAACCTTAATGGTCACATGTAAAGACATGTCGACGGGCCATAAACACCTACACAGTTTCTTTTTTTAATTTTAATAGTATTAAATTTTAATTTAATGAAATTTTAATATAGTACTTTGAAAATTATTATTATTAAATATTATTAAAATTAAGTTTAAATTAATAATGATTAATTTAATAAGATTATTATTATTTGTTTTTAATATGTAGGTACTATATTATGAAATTTAATATTTTTTATTATTAATGATTTAATATTAAGTTATTATTTTATCAATAAGATAATAAATATTATAATCAATAATTAATAATTATTTTTAAAAGTTGATAATGATGGGATAAGCACTTTTTTATTTAATCAACATTTTATCAAATACTTTGTTTGTAATATTTTAAATGAAGTAATTTGATGATTCTAACTTTACTAGGAAAATCAATCATTTTAATTAAAGTTGGAATTCTTTTGGTCTAGTTGGTTTAGTGCGATACTTAGAATGGATTCCTTTCTCTAAAGAACTTGAATTAATTTGAAAACTTTAATATTTATGATACTTGGGAAGTGCAAAGTGAATCCCTAGTTTGAAACATCGAGTCTTGTGTCTAAAAACAAAAAGAAAAACTTGAAACCTTGAATAAAAATTAAATTGTGTAATTTCAAAATGTAATGAATTGGAAAATGAGTTTTGTATGTACTCTTTTTATGATGTGTGACTCTATAGTTGGGTGTCAGGTTGACTTAGCTTTGACCAATCAAGTTGTTTTACTAGAGGATTGGGAGTTGTGTTTGTGATGTCATGATGATGATTTGAACCTGATCTTTTATACTCAAATATGGTAATGTGTCTTGTGTGCTCTATGAGGAGTTTTGATCTAATGATTGTTATTGGTTTCCAGTGTTCTTGTGTGAAACTGAGATGAATGGTGTGACCTATTTGACATAACATTTGAGTCTTTGATTAGTTATTTTTGGATGCTTTTTAGTTGCTTGTAAAGGATTGAGGTGTTATTATGAATTTTCTTTTGATGCTTTCGATCCACTCATATAGGGATGAGGTGAAAACTATAATTCTTTGATTTGTACTTTTATGAGCTTAGGGTAGGTAATCTGTATGTTGAGTTGGGAAGTGGCTTGCAATGGAGGTCAAGGCCCTAAAGAGGTTGATGGGTAACCCATTGTAAGTAGTTAATACATGAAAATAGTACACTAAATAACTGTAAAATAAACTTAATAAGTGTACTGTCTTTCATCACCCATGACTTAAGTGCTAGTACATACTAGGATGGGAGTAGAGAGGACACTTGGTTGCGACCATGCATCATTAGTATGCCTTGTCAGTATGAAAGGGTACTAGTGTCGCATAGAGTCACTAGGGTGCTGGAGAATTAAAAGACTAACCAAGTAACCCTAGAGTTGGTTCATGCGATGACACTTGCCTAGTAGCAGTATAGATTCTCTATGTGTCTTTGTTTGCCTCTAGGTTTAGATGTCAATTTATCTTGGAACCTTTGAGTTGGATTACTTTTAGGGTTTTCCTTGACCTAGATATTACTTTTGATTTTTGGGATTGTTATCCTATGTGGGACTTGAGACTATCTCCTCAGCATAGTGGGAGTGGACCTTTTTGGGTTACCATGAGGTAGGGTGGTAGTGCTTTTTACTTTTACCATTTAGATATGTCTGTTGATGTTGTGGCTATGGTTCCTTGTTCTCCATTTCTTTTCATTCTATCTTTGTGTATTATGATGGATGATGATATCTATATGATGGATGATTTTACTTATTGTATTGTATTTTGTTTCATGGATCCAAAAAGGATGATGTAATCTATTTTATAAATGTATATTCTTTCAGCCTTTCATACCCTATGACATGTACAGTGGATGATTGTGCATTTTGAATTAATGCCAAGTGGCATTTTAAAAAAAAGTATATTATTTAAAAGAATTGAACTTGTAGTTATTCTTTCATGTGGATGTGTTATTTATTAGACTTAGTATTATTTAAATTTAAATGTGATTCAACATCTTGGGATCCTTAAGGAATGTAGTCTGATATGTTTTCTTAGGTATGATTGTATTTTATTGCTTTTTCTATTCTATAATTTTTGTATATATTATTCTTTAAAAAGAATAAATGTTTGGTAAACATAGTAAAATTTTAGGTTAGGTCTTTTAGAACCCTTGGTGGGGTGTTACATCTAGTATCAAAGCCCGAGTTCTACATTGGGAGCTCTGGGCATATTGGAACACCACTAGTTGTTAACTAGTTGACCTAAAATGAAATTTAAATTGTTATGTATATCTATTACAAACTAAAAACTTGAACTAGTTGAAAGGGAAAGAAACTTGAACTGTCACTTGTATATTTCCAAACTTGAACACTTAAACTTCAAAACCAAAAATATGATTAAACCTCAATTAGGCAAAACTAAATATTGAACTTATACTATTTTCAAAACATGTGTCTTCAATGTATACCTTATAGTAGTATGTTTCATGGTTATTATAGCATCTTGTATCTTGGATATTATTGTAGGATGAGATCTTCAATTAGAGGTCATAGCCTAGGTCATGGTAAAGGTTGTGGATGAGGCAAAAACATTAGTGTACATGAGTTTGTCCATGAAGACCTTAATTAGGAAGAGGGTGGGGAAGAGCATGTCACAGAGCATCAAGAAGAGAACCATATAGAGAAGCAAGCTAACTCAAATACTTGAGGCAAATGATGAAGGCCATCATGGATCACCTAGCTCCTCTTTAGGGCATTGGTCAGGGTGGAGCACAAAAGATAGGGAATGAGAATAAACCTAGTGTTGGATATAATTATTTAATTGTGTGTTGTCTTTGATGTTACACAAATTTCATATTAGTTGTTAGTCTGTGCTTACCAAGCTCACTTGGTTAGCAAGATAGTTTTCCTTGTCTACGAAGACAGTGTCTACTGAGCTCACTTAGGCATCAAAATATTTTTGGTAGGAATTAGTGTTAATTGAGTTCTCATGGTTAGAAAAGAAAGGTTGGACAGAGTCAATGTTCACTGAGTTCACTCGGTTGCCAAAATATTTTACAATTTCACAATGCTAACCAAGCTTTTGTTGGTTAACATAGGAAATCATCTTAGAAATAGTGTTTACTGAGCAGGGTCGACCAATGAAGGATTTTGTTGTTTTGACATAAAAAGATTAATTATTTTAAGTATTGTTTCTAGCTAACTATGGTGATTATTATTGGTCATTGTAATTTGTAATTAAACTATCTTGACAATCTAGATGGTATAAATGAAAGGTCAAGTTGAGGTTTTAGTGAGTCTATGCAAGTGTGCTGATTGAATTAAGAAAGTAAGAGTGAGAGAAAAATTGAAGGATAAGTAAGTATCCTTGTGGAGCAAAAAAGCTTTATTTGATCAAGAAGAATCTAGTATGAAGCAAAATAGAGATCTGTAATCATAAATTCAGTTGCATCACAATCAGGTCATTTCATTGTTACTTTCTTACCATTGCAATAGTGATCTAAAATCTCTTAACAGAGTTGGTTTAATAGCCAATTGTAAATCCTCTAACAAGGTGACAGTTCCATTGAATAGTTTTAAGACCTCTTGCAAGGCCACTCCTTATAGAGTGATTAAATCTTCTAACAAGGTCACACCTAACAATGTGTTTTGTAACCTTTAACCGAGTTGGCTCCTAATATGACTGACTTTAGAAGAGTGAAAATAGTAACTAGTTACATTGGTGGTTTTTCCCATATTGGGTTTCCATGTTAAATCCTGGTGTCTCATGTGTTCATGTTATTTCTCTTATGTTTGCAAATTAATCATTGTTAATGTTTTAAGATCAATTAAAAGTAAATCACACTCTACATTTACCGAGTTACAACATTTTCTATGTTTATAGAATAATAGTAGCAATCAATTTTATTGTTAATGTCCAAGGGATTTGGAATATATTCTAGTGGTAACTGATTCACACCCCCCCCCCCCCCCCCCCCTCAATTACGCCTTCTATATTTCCAAAAATTGGTATCAGAGCTTTTTGTGGTTGCAAGAAAGGTCTCAAGGACCTAAGCTAAAGATCAGGATGTCTTACAAGAGAGAGATTCCAAAACTTAACATAGACAAATTTTTAACATGGCCAGGACTCATGAGACTTCATCTAGATTCCATTAGTAATTCAGGCTTGAAATACCTTGATGAAGAATACAAAACTCCTACTGGTACATTATCTATTGGAGATATTGCTGAGAAAAATAACCATAAGACCATAATGATTGATATTTCATTTGCTCTTAGCTATGATGAATTTGATGAGATTAAGGACTGCAAAACTACTTTTGATATGTGGAACAAGCTAAAGGACATCTATGGTGGTGATGACAATGTGAGGAGAGCCAAAGTAGAAAGCCTTCGAGGACAGTTTGATCAAATGAGAATGAGAGAAGATGAAAATGTTGCCAAGTATGTGGAAAGAATCAAAGCAAGTGTCAGTGCAATCAAAGCTTCTAGAGGAGAAATCAAGGAAGAAACTAGTGTAAGTAAAGTTCTCAGAACATTGCTTCTTATCTATGCAATTAGAGTATCTTCTATTCAAGAAAAGAGGTGTGAGCCAAATCACAAGATAACTTTTGATACCTTAGTAGGAAGATTGAAATCTTTTGAGCTAGACAACTATGAAAATTATGTTCCAGCTTCCAAGAATGTTGAATCTACAATTGAGGCCAAACTTTCACTTAAGGAGAAAGGGAAGAAAATAAAGGAAATTTAGTTAAAAAGTGAAGAAGAATCAAATAAATTTTTTGATAGTGATCTTGAAGTTGTTGAAGCTTTACTTGCAAGGAAATATTCTAGAGGCAGAAGAAAATACAAAGATAAAGTTTCCCTATCTATTTTTTATGTGAAGAAATTGGTCATATTGCTACCAGGTGCCCAAACAAAGAAAGCAAAGATGAGATGAAAAGTCACAAGTGCAATGGAAAGAAGGATTTTAAAAATCACAAATCATTCAAGGAAAATGGTAAGAAGGCTTGTTTTATGGCTAAAGATTTTGATAATAGTGAAGATGAACTAGTATACATTGCTGTGAAAGATGAATCTGATGAAAAAGAAGATAATATGCCACTTATCTCTCATATCAATAAGAATGAAACATGGATCAAAAAAAGAAGTTTGAACACTTTGAAGACTATGATGGTGGTAGTGTAGGGTTTGGAAACAATGAACCTTGTTGCATAAAAGGGAAAGGCTGAATCTCATTAACCAAAGAACTTGTATGTGACAATGCCTATTGGATTGAAGGACTAAAACATAATTTTCTGAGTGTGGCATAGCTAATCAACATTTGATTCAAGGTGGAATTCATGCATGGCAAGGCAAGACTGCTAGATGACAAAGACAATCTAATTGGATCAAGCAAACAAACAAGAGGTAATCTATTTTATCTTGATCTTGGTGATTTTTCATGTTTTATTGCTCAAATGGAAGAAAGTTGATTATGGCACAAAAGATTATGTCATGTAAAGTTTCATAATATGGTTCAGATAAGAAAATTCAAAAAAGTAAGAGGTATTCCTAGTTTGAAGAAACTAGACGTTGGTTTATGCAAAAATTGTCAAATTGGCAAAATGGGAAAGACTAGTTTTAAGAGGAAAAACTATCAGTCTAAAGATGTTTTTGAAATTGTGCATACTGACCTATGTGGACCTATTAGAATAGAAAGCTATAGTGGAGAAAAATTCTTTATTCTTTTTGTAGATGACTATTCAAGAATGATGATTGTTATGTATCTTAGAGAAAAGTTAGAAGTATTTGAGAAATTTAAATGGTATCTAGCAAGAATAGAGAAGGAAATAGGGAAAATATTGAAATGCCTAAGATCAGACAGAGGTTGTAAATCCATCTCCAATGAATTCAATAACTTTTGCATTGAAAGAGGAACTAAAAGATAGGTATCAGCCCCTGGTACTCCTGAGCAAAATGGAATAGCTAAAAGAAGAAATAGATATATCATGGATTGTGCAAGGATCCCAATGATTGAAAAGAATGTTTCTATCAAATAATGGAAGGAAGCCATCAGCATTGTAGTTCATACTTTGAACCGAGTACAGTTCAAGGACTCATATAAAACTCCCTATGAATCATGGTATGGTTATAAACCCAATGTAAGCTACCTAAAAGTATTTGGAAGTAAATGTTATATCTCAAAAGAATCTAGAAAAGGCAAGTTTGATGTGAAATGTGATGAAGGTATATTCCTAGGATATTCTTGCAGAAGTAAGGCATATAGATGTTTGAATTTGTCTACTCATAAAATCATAGAAAGTACACATGTGAGAATTGATGAGTTTGCAGAAAGGACTAAAGAAGAAAGTAAAAGGGAATCAAAAGATTATAGGAGATTTGTTTACATCGAACCTGATACATTGCCAGACACATCTATTAATAAGGAGACTTCTACTCCTGAGTCTTCCTTAGTTACTGAGTTGCAAGAAGTTCAAACTGAGTCACAAGGACCCGAGACTGAGCATCCAAAGTCAAAGGTTGAAATTCAAAATGAAGACAATGGAATTCATTCAAAAGGAAAAGAACTTATATTGGCTAAGTAGGTCAGAAGGCATCATGCACCCGATTAGATTATTGGAGATAAATTAGAAGGTACTATGACAAGAAGTAAGCTAAAAGGTACATGTTTACTTGCTGATTTTGAACCCAGAAATGTTAAAGATGCATTGGAAAATGAAAGTTGGATTGAGGCTATGAATGAAGAAATAGAGAAAATAGAGAAGAACAAAAATTGGACCCTTGTTTCTAGGCCTAAAAATAAAAATGTGATTGAAACAAAATGGGTATTCAAAAATAAGCTAAATGAAGATGGACAAATATCAAGAAACAAAGCAAGACCGGTGTGTAAAGGATATTCTCAGGAAGAAGGAATTGATTATGGTGAGACTTTTGCTTTTGTTGCAAGATTAGAAGGTATTAGGAATCTACCTGTGTATGCTACTCATAGAGGATTCAAAGTATATCAGATGGATGTCAAATCTGCATTTCTTAATGGTATTCTTGATGAAGAAGTCTATATTGAGAAACTAGAAGGTTTTGTTGATCCAGAAAAAAGGGACATGGTCTACAAATTACACAAAACATTATATGATTTGAAACAAGCTCCTAGAGCATGTTGTGAGAGGTAGCACAACTACCTTATATAGATTGATTTTTAGAGAACTAATGATAACAGTAGTTTGTACACCAAGGAAGGACTAGATGACAAGATTGTATTGGCAAGATACTTTTGGATGACACTCTATTTACAGGGAATGATGATCTATGCAAATAATTTTCAGAACAAATGAACAAAGAGTTTGAAATGTCCATGTTTGGTAAGATAAAATTCTTTTTTGGACTTCAGATATAGCAAAGCAAGAATGGTTTCTACATTACTCAATCTAAGTATATTAAAGAGATACTCAAGAAATTTGGAATGGAAGATTCTAAACCAATTGGAACCCCCATGTGTACTAGACTAAAGCTTACTAAAGATGATGATTCAAAAGAGGTAGATCAGACCTTATATAGATCAATGATTAGAAAATTAAAGTATGTAGTTCATACAAGGCCTGATATTGCTTTTAGCAATTGGGATAGTGGCAAGATTCTTAGCTAAACCTAGATAAAATCATATGATGGCAATGAAAAGAATTTTGAGATATCTAAAAGGTATTGAACACTATGGTTTATGGTACAAAATTGGAGGAATCTTAGACCTAAAGATATTCACTAATGCTGATTGGGTAGGAAATCTTGATGACAGAAAGAGTACAAGCAGTGGAGCATTCTTTCTTGGTACAAGGTTGCTCTCTTGGACAAGCAAAAAGAAAAACTGCACATCCCAATCTATAGTAGAAGAAAAATATGTTGTAGCAGTAGTGAATTGTTCTAATATTGTTTGGTTTAAACAATTGTTGGAAGGCATGAAAGTTGAGATCAAAGAACTAGTTGTCATGTATTGTGATAACATCAGTGCAATTAGCATATCAAAGAACCTAGCGATGCATTCCAAAACTAAGCACATTGCTATAAAATATCATTTTTTCAGAGAATTGTTGCAAGATAAAGAAATCAGATTGGAATATGTTTACAAAAGAACAGATTGCAGACATATTCACCAAGCCATTACCTAAGGATGCATTCTTGTATCTAAGAGGTAAGTTAGGGGTCATTCCCCTATCTGAAGTTCACTAAATAAAATTTTAGTGATGCATCAATAGGAACCAAGTTCAAAATCAATCAGTTGATGTAGCATAGTCAAAAGGGAATATTGCATATGAATCAATACTCAAGGTACATTGATACTAATTTGGTATATGTTGTCTTTGACATGTGTTGTCAAAAAGGGAGAAGAACACTATGATATCTTTCTGAAATTTTTTTTGAGAGAGAAGTATAGTATCAAAGAAGTTATGTAATTCATTCATAGAGGGAGATTCATTCAGAGAAGTATTTTTCAAGTTCATAGTGTTAACCATAGGAAACCGTCTCAGAACCAGTGTTTACCAAGCAAGATCAGCCAATGAAGGATTTTGTTATTTTGGCATAAGAAGCTTAATTATTTTAAGTATTTTTTATAGTTGACTATGGTGATGATTATTCATCATTGTAATTTGTAATTTAGCCAACTTGACAATCTAGATGGTATAAATGAAAGGTCAAGTTGAGATTTTAGTGAGTATGTGCAAGTGTGCTGATTGAATTAAGAAAGTAAGAGTGAGAGCAAACTTGAAAGATAAGCAGGTATCCTAATGGAGTAAAAAAGCTTTATTCAATCAAGAAGGATCTAGTATGAAGTAGAATAGAGATCTATAATCAACAATTCAATTGCATCAAAATTAGGTCATTTCATTGTTACTTTCTTACCATTGTAGCAGTGATCTAAAATCTCTTAACAGAGTTGGTTTAACAACTAGTTGTAAATCCTCTAACAAAGTGATAGTTCCATTGAATTTTTTTAAGACCTCTTGCAAGGCCACTCCTTACAGGGTGATTAAATCCTCTAACAAGGTCACACTTAACAGTGTGTTTTGTAACCTTTAACTGGGTTGGCTCCTAACAAGGCTCACTTCAAAAGAGTGAAAATAGTAACTAGTTACATTGGTGGTTTTTCCCATATTGGGTTTCCATGTTAAATCTTGGTGTCTCACGTGTTCGTGTTATTTCTCTTATATTTGCAAATTAATCACTGTTAATGTTTTAAGATCAATTCAAAGTAAATCACACTCTACATTTATCAAGTTATAAAATTTTCTATGTGTTTACCGAATAACAGTAGCAATCAATTTTATTGTTAACATCCAAGGGATCTAGGATATATTTTAGTGGTAACTAATTCACCCCCCCTTCTTAGTTACTCCTATATTTCCAACACCTAGGTCTAGGAGCCCTCAGAGGGACTAACAGAGATTAGTTGTAGTTGCTCAGATGAAGGACCTTTAGAGGTCCAAGATCAAACCCTTTAATGGGTTGGGTTCAATTTATGTGGCCAAGTAGTGGCTTATTGCTCTTGACAAGGTTTTTGCTATATAGGACTTTGACTTTATCATCAAAGAAAGGTTTGCTATTACCAACCTGGAACTCTTTGGAGCCACATGGTGGACTATTGAAGAGAAGAAATTGGGTATAAACATGAATAATGTCACATGGGATTTATTTCTAGAAAACCTCCATGACTGATTCCTACCAAAGGAATGGAATCAACAAAGAGCAGATGAATTCCACAACTTGAGATAGTTCACTATGATCGTAGTAGAGTATGACAGTTCATTACGACCCAATACAGTTGGCACAACATTTTATGAAAGGTTTGAACAACCCTCTAGTTGGGGGTGTTAAGGTATTTGAACCTAAAAACCTCAAAGATGTAGTACATAGAGTAGAGTGTTAAACTAGGATAGGAGGGCTTTGTGGGAGGACCTATAGTATCAGGATCCAAGGGTAACCAAAACTCAGGTGGTAGTGGTAGTAGGAAACCTCCTTGTGGATGTAATTAGTAGTAGGGAGGATCTTATCCTCTAACTTAGAGTGGTGGTGTTGGATCACACGTTAGGGACCCTCAGTACCCTTAGCGCAATAAGCACAACTAATATGAATAGCCATCTTAGAGTATTCCTTCTTATCCTAGTGGGGGTATTGTTTAGCAGTCTAGTACACCTAGAGTGTAGAGGAGTTTCGAGGGAGAGTGTTTCTCATGTGGACAACATGGACACATGTTGTCCCATTAACCTTAATGGAAATCACAATTCTCAGACTAGAGACCTGCAACTTCATAACCTATGGTCGGAGATATGGGTAGTTCGTAGAAAGTGTTTGCAATGAAATCATATCATCCTACAAGGGTAAAGGGTCCAATGGGACTCACATAGTGAGTTCTTTACTTTTACCTTTCTTGTAGGCTTCTAGGAGCAAGCCTAATTCTAGGGGGATGGATGTAGTGCCTACCCCTAGTAAAATTTTCTAATTGTCAAACTCTTTTAGGCTAGTTTATGTTTATACTTGAAGATTAGTAACATTATTTTCTAGATTATTGGATATTGTTTTCATACTCAATTGATTTTATGATGAGACTACTTTGGTACTAGTTACTTCATGTATGCATGATTATACCTTGATGATGATTATTTATAGTCATTTCAATTATTTAATGATGTTAGTTAGATGGATTATTTATACATGGATACTAACCCTATACTTGCATGTGTCTGATGTGTGTAAGTTTTCTTTATGTATGACATTCCTAATGTAGTTAAGGTAGTCATAATCACCTACTAGTCAGGACCTACAAGATGTACCACTTCCTATCATTGCCTATTTAGTTTAGAATATATGTGTTTGTACATGCATGGATTTTATGTAGAGTGCAGGTATCGAGTATCAACTTCCCTAAATTGTCAAGATGAGTGTACCATATCGCAATATCTCAATGGTAAGATAGGGGAGATAAATTCTTGAGTCCAAATCATAACCTTAAAACCAATTCTCCTAGAAATTATGATAATATTTGAGATGATTACCCTTCTGAATTTGTCGTAGGACATAATTTCATGATTATAACTCTTGAGTTTGATCTTGTATGTTATATTTTATGATGGGTTTTCATATTTTTTCTTGTAGGTCTTTGGTGATTTTTCTATTAATTAAGTCAAAATAAAAGATTACTTAATGACTTAATTTAGTGAAAAATTATTAAGATAATTTAAATATTTAATTATATTTAATTAATTGGGAAATTAATCAAATAAAAAGAATTAAATTTAAAGAGAAAATTATAGTTCTAATTTGAGAGCATAATAATATTTAATTAATTTAATAATAATATATTTAGGAGATCATTTTTTTTAAAATGCTAAATATTATTATTACTAAAGTTAATTATTATTTTATCAAAAAATGCTTCAAAAATTAATTAAAGAAAGAAAGAGAAATTAATTTATTAAAGATATTTTAAATTTAAAGAAGTGCGCATGAATATTCAAAAAGTAAATAAAGAGTTAAAATATTTTGACCAACGAGTTCCCTTGTGTGATCACACAATTAGTGCCCTAAATTTTGGAGAGAACTCCATATCAGAGATTGAGAGTTCATTTTGTAGGGATCGAGATATTTGGAGAAGGGATTTTAAGAGAAGTTTTTTAGAGAAAAGAGAATTCTCTCATAATCTTCAGGTTGCGTATTAGCATTAAATTTAGGTAGAATCTTGTGCTTTATTTGCATAATAAATTATGTTATTCGATATTCTTGTCTACATTGTGTTTGTTGAATCTGCTTTCCAAAATTCATCTATGATGAATCTTTTATTGTGATTTACTAATATTCATATCAAATTTCTATTTATATATGAGGATTGAAAATAAATTAGGAAACCCTCATTCTATAAATTGAATAGTCATTATTTTAATTAGAATTAGTTTTGAAAAGAAATCAAATTTAGAATGAAAATTTGATTGATTTATCTGGGTTTCCCTCTCAGACTAAAATAGAAATGTTTATAATATATATATATATATATATATATATATATATATATATATTGGGGAGTGCCGACCTTGTTTAAAAATGATATATATATATATATATATTGGGAGGGAGGTGGGTGTCATACCCCACCTTCCCTCCTAGAAGCAATTGTAGGTCATGGTTGTCTGTAGTAAGGACTATGGCAGTAGCAGTAGTACTTTGTACTACTACTGTAGTAGCAGCCTTAGTGGTTGCATGTAAAGATAGGTTGATAGGACATAAAGTGTTTTTGGTTTCTTTTTTAAATTTTAATGTTATTCAATTTCAATTTAATGAGAATTTTAATATAGTTTTTTTAAAAATTATTATTATTAAATATTATTAAAATTAAATTTTATAATTAATTTTAAATTATTAATGATGAATTTAGTAAGATTATTATTATTAGTTTTTAATATATAGTTATTATATTATGAAATTTAATATTTGTTATTATTAATGATTTAATATTAAGTTATTATTTTATTAATAAGATAATAAATATTATAATCATTAATTAATAATTATTATTAAAATTTGATAATAATGGGACAAGTACTTGTTTATTCAATAAACATTTTATTAAATACATTGTTTGTAATATTTTAAATGAAGTAATTTGATGATTCTAACTTTACTAGGAAAATTGAACATTTTAACTAAACTTGAAATTCTTTTGGTCTAGTTGGTTTAGTGTGATACTTAGAATAGATTCCTTTCTCTAAAGAACTTGAATTAGTTCAAAAACTTTAATATTTATGATACTTGGGAAATGGAAATTGAATCCCTAGTTCGGAACATCGAGTCTTGTGTCTGAAAATGGAAAGGAAAACTTGAAACCTTTCAATGAAAATTAAATCACATGTTTTCAAAACATAATGAATTGGAAAATGACTTTTGTTTGTACTCTTTTTATGATGTGTGACTCTAATATTGGGTGTCAGGTTGACTTAGCTTTAACCAATCAATTTGTTTTGTCAGAGGCTCGAGAGTTTTGTGTTTGTAATGTCATGATGATGATTTGATCTCGATCTTTTATACTTAACCATGGTAATGTGTCTTGTATTCTCTGTGAGGAGTTTTGATCTACTAATTGTTATTTCTTTCTAGTGTTCTTGTGTGAAACTGAGATGAATGATGTGACCTATTTGACTTAACCTTTGAGTCATCAATCAATTATTTTTGGATTCTTTCTAGTAGCTTGTAAAGGACTGAACTATTATTGTGAATTGTCTTTTGATGCTTTCCAGTGACTTGTATAGGGCTGAGGTGAAAACTGTGATTCTTTGATTTGTACTTTTATGAGCCTAGGGTAGGTAATCGATATATTAAGTTGGGCAGTGACTTGCAATGGAGGCTGAGGCCCTAAAGAGGCTGATGGGCAACCCATTGTAAGTAGTTAATAATTAAAAACTCTACACTAAATGAGAGTAAAATGAACCGAATAAGAGTCTTGCCTTTCATCGCCCATGTCTCGAGTGCTAGTATAGACTAGGATGGGAGTAGAGAGGATGCTTGGTTGTCACCATGCATCATTAGTATGCCTTGTCAATATGAAAGGATACTAGTGCTGCATAGAGTCACTAGGGGGCTCAAGGATTAAAATACTAGTTGGATAATGCTAGAGTTGGTTCATGTGATGACACTTTCCCACTAGCAGTATAGATTCCCTACATGTCTTTGTTTTCCTTTGGGTTTAGATGTTGATTTATCTTGGAACCTTTGAGTTTAATTACTTTTAGAGTTTTCTTTGAGCTAGCTATTACTTTTAATTTTTGAGATTGTTATCCTATGTGGGACTTGAGACTATCTCCATAGCATGGTGGGAGTGGACCTTTTTGGGTTACTACGAGGTCGAGTGGTAGTACTTTTTACTTTTACCATTGAGATCTATTTGTTTATGTTGTGGCTATGGTTCCTTGTTCTGCATTTCCTTTCATTCTATCTTTGTGTATTATGATGGATGGTTATATCTATATGATGGATGATTTTACTTATTGTATTGTATTTTGTTTCATGGATCTAAAAAGGATGTGTTGAAGTTGATGAAAGATCAATCCCATAGCTCCCAACAATCACCTGCATGCAAACACCTATTACATAAGAGATAAGCAAAAAGCTATGGAGGTAGGAATTGCTAGATCCATAGATGAGACATTCTTGATGAGCAAAAAAAGATTGTTATAATCAAAACTAAATTTAGTAAAAAATTACAAAGAGAGATTGTCCTTATAAAGGAGATGCCCATAAAGTAGTCATAAAACTACATATCAAGGCCAACTACAAGGCAACAACTCCCATTCAAAATCTACACGACAGATGGGCATGTGATACTTAGAATTCCAAGAGTAGTAAAAGGGCCCACCAATAAATTGTGATTGGTGGGGCACCTCTCAATAGAAAGACTAAATCAATCATGGCAATTTGAAGAGAAGTTAGCATACAGAAGACAACCACGAGGCCTAAAATGAGCCACTCCACCCAAAAAAAGTATACGTTCTAATTAGAAATGCTCAAAGATCAAGCTTAAGCATGCAAATTGTACCAAGGAGGTAGAGTGCATGGTTTTAGAACAAGGGAGATGATCTAGTCAAAGGGAGTTACAAAGAAATGTTGATAGGGACCTCCAAAAATTACATCTCCCAAAACAATAATCAAATGAATTTCACTCCCATAATAAACTAAAATTGCCCAACCAAGGAACAAATTGTGTAATACAAAAAATAGACTATCAATAGTACAAAAAGCTTTCAATAAAAAATATTTTGATAAAATAAAACCGCTACCTCAATTTGCATGCCGGATAAAAATTTGTGCATGCAAAAGAAGAAATTTTGCCTCAAATTTCAATAGCATCCAAACTGGATGTATTTTATCTAGAAATGGGGGGTTTTGAGCACCTTGAACTCAATAGTGATGTCTGTTTTCTCAGAGTGCCTTGAAAAATAGTGACCCTCCAAATCCAATAAAAAATTCCTCTAAAAGCTCAGATCTGAAAATTGATGCCAAAACACTCAAGAACATAACATGGCATGAAGATCTGGAGCTCTGATACCATATTGAAGTTGATGAAAGATCAACCCCACAACTCCCAAGAATCACCTGTTATAGAAGAGAGAAGCAAAAAGCTATGGAGGCAAGAATTGCTAGATCCATAGACAAGACATTCTTGATGAGAAAAAAAGAGATTATTATAATCAAAACTATATTTTGTAAAAAATTACAAAGAGTGATCGTCCTTATAAAGGAGATTGAAACCCTAAAAAAGTGTAACCTAGGTTGCATTGAAATAATTAATAAAAGAAATTAATTATTAGATGCCTAAAGTTTAGCTTAAGCAACTAGAGTTAATTAGGAAATATCTAATTACTCTAACAAGATGATATAATCTATTTAATATATGTATATTCTTTCAGCCTTTCATACCCTGTGACATGTATAGTGGATGATTGTGCATTCCAAATTAATGCCAAGTGGCATTCAGAACAAATGCATATTATTTAAATGGATTGAACTTATTCTTTCATGTAAATGTGTTATTTATTGGACTTAGTATTATTTAATTTTACGTGCGAATCAACATCTTGGGATCCTTAATTAATGTAATTTGTTATGCTTGCTTATGTATGATTGTATGTTATCGCTTCTGCTATTTTATAATTATTGTATATGTTATTCTTTAAAAAAATGTTTGGCAAACATAGTAAAATTTTAGGTTAGTTCTTTTGGATCCCTTGGCAATTCATTACAAAGTCCTAGTAAATATTCTTCCAAAGAGTGGTGATAGGACCTTATGAAAAAACAAGTGGCCAATTAATCTACTAATTTTTTCCTGCAAGATTCTTGTCGAGGTCCATACTAAATGAATCTTTAATATTCTAAGTAGAATTATATTTGTTACTCAAATTTGGTTTATAAATGGAAGGTATATATTAGAAAATATATTCACAACTTCGAAATCTCTACATTGTGCTAAACAATCTAGTCAAAGTGTTGGAATGATTCTCTTCAACCTAAAGAAATCCTTAACTAGTTCATAATGGCAATTGAATTCCATTTCAAGCAGTATGGTTCAAGATTCATTCAAAACATTATTGAAGGTGCAAGTTTAACAATAGCATGCATTTGTATAAATCGGTTGATGTTTTCATATAAGATGTAATCATTACATTAATTATGAGAAGCACTCTTGTTTTGTAGATTGTTTTACTATACAAAGTTTAAAAGAAAGTAAGGCTCTTTGCCCCCATGAGGGAGAGTAAGTCATTGCCCATTAAAAAACACAACAATAAAACTCACAGGATTGTGGGATTTAATCATAAATCTATGTTGCCTATGACATTTCTTGATACTCATAGAGAAATTCAATTCAAAAAGAGGAATGAAGTAATTCAAAAGATGAACCTGGTTGTACTTACTTCCATTCTCAATATGTCATTTAAGATAAGGTGAGGAAAAGAAAAATTGGGGCTTTCATCTTAGACATTTTATTTTTATTATTGTATTTGCAATTTTCCATTATGTATATCTAATTAATAACTAGCACTTTCACTTTTGAAGTGTGCAAGAGTTAAGTTGATAGTCTTATATATTCTTGAATAGTTATTACTATACCTTTTTATTATAATTAAATATTTTATAGAAAATTCTTATTTTTTTTCATATAATCATATAGATATTACTTTTCATTTTGGAGTATCTCTCAAAGATTTAAGAAAACCCTAGTCCATCTATTGATTTTGCTCTAGATATATCTGTAAATGTCATTCATTATCTCTCACATGCACCAGTTTCGATTGTTACCTAATTAACATCCAAAAAGTAGAAGTTAACACACCATGCTAACATGCATGCATAATGAATAAGTTGACTTATCTAATGGGTAGATAGTTGCTCTTAGAATCAGTGCTAGCTTGGTTATTAGAAAGGTTGCTAGTTCTCATCATTATACAAGTGGTTATAGAATATGTAATTAAGGCTTTTTTTAATTCTTCAATTGTTAAACTTACCACTATGTAATAACTTGATAGTATAGTAGTTAAAAACAAACAAGAAACCATAAATATGAATTAGTAGAAAAAACAAGAAACCTTACTTTTAGAGAGAGAATATTTATTGGAAGAGCTCATGATCCAACTTAATGGGAAAAGATTTTCAAGAATGTAAAAATGAAGGAAAATGAATTTTTTTTTAAAGATTCTAAGTGGGACATGTGATGGGTGTTATTTGTATTTGTTAGGTTATGATTTTTTTATAATATAATATCTTTTAAATTATCATAGGATATTTAACTATTATTGAAGGTGTTGAATGATTTGATTAAGATCCTTCCCAATGGCAATTTCTTCCATTTGCAAATACTCTCACTGCAATAATATACTCTTACAATTGTACATGTGCATGCAAGTTTTAATGGATGATAGAGGTGCATGGATTGGATCCAAAATGATAATTAAACACAAAATACACACTATAAAAACTTCTAGAAATTATAGAATCATTTCATTTCCTGGTTGATTAAAAAAACCCATTACATTGTGCCTCTTTTATAGAGGTCTTTGATTGTTTTCGAAAACATCTAAATTAACTGACATAAGACAAATATACTTTTCTAGAGCTATCTACACATAAATGATTTCTAGAAATTTACAAAATTAAATATTAATTTGACCTATTTGGTAATCTTGTTAGTCCAACTGGAGTTTCTAGATTGCTCTAGTATGTATTTTTAATAATTTCATTTGAGGGGAAATTACGCATTCCAACACTCCCCCCTAGTTTCAACCTCAAATGTTGTTACAGAAAAATTCCAATGTGCCATGATTACTATTTTTTCCTATTTCTCATGTCCACATCTAAGCATATAACTTTGAAACCTTTTGCCTCTTTGATGCCTTTCTCCAATCTCTTTCCCAATGCTACTGCATTCATTCTTACACTTGAACATTTGTACCCAAATGAAACTCTAATCATTCCTACAATTTTCTGCCAATTTGATCTATAGCTCCATCCACAATCTATTTTTTTACAATCCACCATAGAGTCCTTTCATTCTCTATTCCAACATGTCTTATTACAATAGTTTTTTAAATCACAAATACTACATGGATTTGAATCCCAACACCTATCCTTTGTATGCCCTTTTCTATCATAGTGTGAACATTGCACAATCTTTATGCCTTCAATTAATTCTCTTGAACCTTTATTTACAATGGGTTAGTGCAAGAAGTTTGGTCTCGCTTTAGGCAAAAAACTGAAAGTGTTTTTCCTATTTTGTAAATATTTTGTCAATTGATGCAAAAATTTGAGGCATTTACAAATTAAATATTAAAAACTCTACAAATAAAAATTGTAATGTCTGGGATCTTCTTTTTGAATATGTAATTTATTTTTGTACCCATATGATAGATTACTTTTTGGTATGGATCTTTATAAAACCACTTTTCAAAATGCTTGTTTCAGGACCATACCACGCTCGTGTATGGACACCATAATTTGAGACAACTAAATGATTTTTTGTGAATCCTTTTTAAAAAAGTTACCTAATACACCAAAGATTGATGATAATTTTTTTTTAATTTTTTAATGAATTTTATTTTTATTAATTTTTAATTGGCGATTAAGCTAATTTCTGAAACATCTCGTGTACAGACACCATAATTTAATCAATTTTTTTTTAAAAAAATAACTTTAAAAGAATTGTGTTAGGATTGATGAAATCTAAATTAATTTACAAAATATGAAAAATTAAAAAAGTTATTAAAGTTTTAGTGAATGTCACTATTTGATGTTTAAGAGATACTTTTGATTAATAAATAATGGAAAAATAGAAAATGAACTCATAACACTATAAAATTTACATTCTTGAAATTAGAACAGTAAGACCTATAATGGGTTTTTGTTTCATCAAAAAATTCAATGGGGATGACCATATAAAAATTTCAACAATCCCTAAAATTGTTGATTAAATGCCTTAGAAAAAAATGGTTCATGAAGGCATGGCTTGGTGGGACCAAGCCTATGCCATGCCTTTCCCCAAGGCAAAAATTCAAGAAAATTTGTGGCCATTCCAAATTCATGCCTATGTCAACTAAAATTGGGCACCCAATTTAGTTTTAATCGTTGACAAAAATGGGTACCCGATTGTTTAAAAATTAGGTACCTGATTCTTATATACCCATTGGGCCCCAAAAGATGCCCCACAAACCACTTTTCAATGATTGCAATCATTGAGTAATAGTTTCGATCTGCAATAGCAAATTTTGTCATAGTTATTCTATTTTCTTGTCTTCTTTTGCAATTTGCAAGCTGTTGATTTGAATTCAAAACTATTGCAAACATGGGATCAAAACAATGAAGAAAGAAGAAATTAAAAGTTCTAACAAATGAGGATATTGAAAAAAATAAGGAATGTGAAGCACAATGCCAATGAGAGAGAAGACAAAGAATTAGAGAATTGACCAATGTTTCAAAGGAGAAAGACATTGAGGATACCATAATGGATTAAGAGGCTGAAGAAGAGAATCCATTACAAGGAGATTCAGGTGCACATTCTAATCAAATATTCAATATAAGTGTGTCTCCAAACCCTTGAATTTTTTCTCATGATGAAGTTGGTGATGTTTTAGAAGCAAGTTATGATTTAAAAGATTTAGATTTTCTCCATGAGAATAGATTGTCAAATGATCATGCACAACAAACTCCAATAGAAATGCATGCCTTGAAGAAATACCAAGAAAAATTGAAAATGAGATTCAAATCCCAAATAACAGTGAAAATAAAATGCCAATTGAAACTAAAAATTGTATGAATGTAGAAATAGAAACACCAATTACTGAACAAACATGTCAAAATAATGGTAAAGTGCCTGAACATAATTTTTATTTTCCTAATGATGTGCTAGATAATCTTGAGGGATTGGTTTCATGGAGAAAAATTAGGACACATGCTAATAGATTATATAGACATTTTTTTTATAATAAGAAATTTGGCTTTCAATGTCAGTTGATGTTGCAACTAATTAAAATATCTAAAATGCATAAAGTAATGAAAAGGTTAGGAATGTATGTGAAACCCAAGAATAAAAATAAGTATTTAAAACAAGTTGTATCCACTATTGCTAGTGCCTTTGATGTTATCGAAAAGAAAAGTCACTCTAAAGATAAGAATGTAACACAACGAGCAATGACAACAACTTTAGTTAACAAATCAACAAATAACAAAAGATTGATTAGCAACATAAGTGGATATCCTAATGTGAATCATAAGAGTTTAGAAAGAGCTGTAAAGAGAAGGGTTAACTTTGAATCTGATCCAACAAATATTTTGTGGACTTCTAGTGGTAGACTCCTGAGATGTGATATGAAACTTACTAGTGAAGTCAAAAGCTTGGTTGAAATTTTTTGGCATGATAATACAAGAGTATCACCTAATTCAAGAGACATTCTTAAATTGAGAGTTGGGTCAAAAATACGTGATCCACATCCTAAAAATCTTTTGGACATGACTCAAATTGAATTGTTTAGAAAATTTGTAGCTGGTGAGGTGTTAACTATTACCATTAATCAAAGCTTTTTTGAAAAGTGTAAACCATGGTATGTAAGGATTAACAAGGAAAGAATCACATGTTTTTGCAAAACTCATATTCAATTTCATTACCATTATGATGTATTTCAATCTATATGTGGTACCATGCATAGTAAAGAAATGTTGCAGGAATGTGGTATAAAAATACCACCTAAAACTATAAAGGATTTCATATCAGGTTTGTTTTGTAAGCCATCTAATGATCAATACTTTCTTTTCAATACATATCTCTCTGGTACATATGATATGTGCAGAAATCTTTCTTTGTTAGATGAATGTTTGCATAAAAATGCTTTGACTACTTTTGGAAAACAATTAGTTGAGGTAAAATGATTCAAAACTATTGAATATCCATTGAAGGATGGGAAGATTGCAAGAAGTTATGATCTAGTTATAGATAAAGTTACTTGTCATGCATTTATGGATGAGTTTAAGAGTGTGATCATACCAAAATATGTTAAACACTCTCAATATGCTAGATGGCTTGATGGAAAATTTCACATATGTAAGAATACATTTCCAATTGGTACTATACTTTTAGTTGTTGACTTTGCAAAGAACTACACACTTGCACCACTAGATAAGGCACAACCACAATATTACATTTTAGTGTAAGTAATAATTTATGTTCATATAGTTTATAGGCATGCACTTGATAGTACAGAGAAGGATCGAAAAATATTGAGAGAGTACCATTTTTATATGAGTGATAATAAACTCGATTCATCTCATTTTGTCCAATATTGTTTCAAGGTCTTTTATGATATTTTAAAAGAGAGAAAAATTTAAAGACACAACATCGGATATGGTTAGATAATTGTATAGGACAATTCCATAATGCTAGAATGTTCTATTGGTTGAGTAGGACACATAGGAAAACTAACATCCAACATGTGTGGAGTTTTTTGGAGGCTGGACATGGTAAAGGAGAACATAATGGTACCAGTGCATGCATAAAGAGAGTCCTTAGTAGAGAGAAATTAAAATTTGAAGAAAAAGCCAAATTAAAAAATGCACATGAGATTGTCAAATGGTGTAAAAATTATTTATACACAAGATCAAGTGAGAACTCTACAATCAAACATTTCTTCTACCTAGTTGAAGAGAAGAATATCCTTTCAAGATATGACTATGATACAATTAGTGGGTCAGCTAAATGGCATTCATTTAGGAGTTCAGATTCTAACACTTGGACTATATGGAAGAATGTGAGAATACAAAATGGGTTGAAGATTGGCAAAAAAAACCATTAGCACCTACTGACACACATTTTCAAGATGATATAGTAAATGAAGGCCAGAATGTTACTTTTGCATTAGAAGATTATGATTGTATTTCAGACCTCATAGAACCTAGTATGCACAATTTAATTAGATTTTTTTTATGATTTTGCTTCAATTTATATTATTTATTTATGTACATGTCATTAATATAATTAAAGTACATACATGTCTTTAACATATTATTTATATATGTACACATGTGATTAAATTGTTTTATCTTATCTTGTAGGACATGTTTATGTTGTTATTGCACCTAATGATAACGATGAACATATAGAGTTTTGGCTAACTAGATGTGTGGAACCTAAGAAAAAATTGATATGTCATCAAGTAGACGATGATGGTTTTGAGTATCCAGTTTGGTTTGTCATTGTAGCTGGCACCTAGCTACATAAATACCTAAAAAGAAGAAATGGTTTACCAGCATTTGAAGACTACCAAACTAAAAAAAAAGATTTTACACTATTCTCATTTGGTTGTCGCAACAAATATCAAATTAGAAAGATACAAAGGGAGACCCGCCAATAAGTTATTATGGACAATTTCAATGGATGAGTACGAGACAATCATAGATGGATTGCAAAAGAGAGAGGATGCAGATTGTATAGTGGGATGACTACATTTAAATCAAACACATGTAAGTTTTTTCTTTGTTGTTCTATTTTTATATATGTCCTTAGTATATATAATTACATGTATGTATGCATTTTTAATAGAAAATTAGAGAACTTATATAACCTCTTATTTGGGTCTCAATTACAATTTATGCAAATTTAAATGTTAAGGTGGATCGAACATTAACATCTTATGCAATTACACATAGTGAGTACATACAAATTACACATATTTACATAGTTCATATAAATTTATGCTTTTATTGACATGTGTTTTTGTTTTACAGTTTTATTTTATAGGACCTCATTTGAAGAAATTTGTTGAACCAATTTTATATTTTGAGTTCACTTCTATAAATATGTCATTGACATTGTCTTACATGTATTGTGAAACATGTTGTAAACATTTAAAAATAGGAGTTTACTTCTATTTGAAAGTTAAGGTGTGCACTTGATATTATAAATTAATTGTCAATTCAAGTAATGACCTCCTAACTTTTTTCATTACTTTTACATTCAAACATGTTTAAATTAATATTTTTAGATATAAATAGTTAAAATTATTGTTAAATTACCATATATTTACAAAATGTGTTATAACATGAATAAAATATGTCACAATAAAGGAAATGGTTGAATACTTACAACATGATCTAACATAATAATATATACTACATATACTCACATGATAAGAAGTCATAAAAAAATAGTGCATGGTCTAACATTTCATAACTTGATCTATGAAGTCAACAAATACATATAATATATTTAACTATCCTAATACAAAGTGTATCAAAATAAATAATGTGTCATAAAAACACATTCTAAAGGTGTCAAAAAGACCTAATCTATTTGATCTACAGTCCTCTTTAGTCCACATGAAGAGGATTCAGATGGATCATCCTATGTAACATGAGATGTCTCATCATGTGGGACACCCTATGAGGCTGATAGATCATCTTGTGTAACATTAGGTGTCTCATCATGTACATGCTTAATTGAAATGGGTTTCAAAATCTAGCTTGCAAAAAAATTAAATATTCATTACATAATAAAAATAATACCACATGAGATGGGTGTCCCTCTATAACAGGAGGAGGTGCATTGTGAAAGTTACCAAATGCAGTGGTCATGAGGTCTTGTAATCTACAATACATACATTTTTAAAATTTGATAAAGAGCATAATGAACTATGTATATGTACATAAATCATAATACTGACCTCAAAGGATGATGTAGGTACCTCCATCTGGCTTAGTCCCATACTCTCAGCAACACTCATGGCAACATAGTCCTAAAATTATGGATACATAAATGTTAAGTCAAAATTATATATACATGAATTACTAAAGTACATAAATTAAAAGGTACATAATTTGTACACTACATTTTTCATACACTATAAAAACATGTGTGTGTGTGTGTGTGTGTGTGTGTGTGTGTGTGTGTGTGTGTGTGTGTGTGTGTGTGTGTGTGTGTGTGTGTGTGTGATACATTAGTAGTAGCCAATGTCATAGATGTGTCTAAAGATGTGTTAGCACAATGATCAAAAGATGGAGTAAAAAAAAAACCATATCAAGGCCTGTATGGATAAGTACAATGCATCTCTTTTTCGTAAAACCAAAACACATAAAATATATATACATGAGTCAATATTGTTCAGATTATAAGTTAATAACAATGTACATACATAAAAATAGTACAAATTATTTGTCTTTAGTCAAAAGTTCATACTGTATGTATTTGAGGTTGTACCTCAATGGTGAATGGATTAGGACCTATATTGACATAAAACTGTGTAGTAGCTGACTATCCCTACAAAATCAGATAAAAAGAACATATGATCACATGTTATTAAATTTGAGTTCAAATGTACATTTTTACAGTGTAATTCAAAGTGCATACTCTATGAGGGATGCCAACGCCCGTAGGTCTCAAAAAAAGACTATCCTACCTCCTAAGAGGACTAGTATCATCCATCCTCTATTATTTCAAAATCAACATGTACATAAATATGGTTAATACAATTACACATGTATGTAGAAAGTAAATAATTATGTACTTCATATTTAAATTTTAATTAAAATTTTACGTACTGCTCTTGACTATCTCCAGGCTCTCCTTGCATGAGGTCAAAAAATGATGACACATCAATGTCATCACTACCATCACCATGGGAAGCATATGTGTCATCATCAAAATCAGCACCCTTAGCATAATGGTCATCATGCGCTACATCAACATCACTCTAGGGGCCTCTGCATATGCTTCCATAGTTAGTACAGATGTGTCCAATTGGACGAATATGTCTTGCCTACATCCATTCCTCTACTAAATTACCTAAAGGGGCACTCAAAGAGGTAAGAGCAGATCAAACTCAATGATGGTGTGGAGCTGGTACAATGGGTGTAGGAAGAGGTACAAGAGGTTGAGGTCACATGCAATTTCTCATTTTATCGCTCAGCTTTTCCCCAAGCCTATCTTGAGGCATCCCTCCACCAACCCCCTGAAATGATCTCATATCAAAATAGTTGGGTTTCAAATGCAATTCAAACTTAGCCCATAGTTTCCTAAGGAAGTAAATGGGCACCTCATGATTAGTGTGTGGTGGATGGTCAAATACCATCCACCACTACTCCCAAAAGTGTGTTGATATACATGGATGTGTGCACCATCTAATAGAAATATGAAGCTTCTTCTCATTAATCTCCACACTTGTCATAGGATTTACAAAATATCTTGTAAAATGTCCTTTACCTATTTTGAGATTATGAACCTTCACAAACCTATGTCACCTTTTATAAAGAAAAGTGATATCAGAATGTGACAGTTCAACATTAATGACAAAAAAAAATGGTATTTGCATTTAAAATATGAAGATGATGTAAACTGATGAAATATGTAGAATTGTATGAATTTTTGCCTATAATTTTTATTATTTTTTTGACTAAGAATTTATTCATTTTATTTTATTTTGAAGTGCCTTTTTTAACTGTAAAAAATATAGGATGTAGTTCCCGTCAAACAAGTATGTGCAAATCATCTTTTTTTGTTATGATTTGAAAATATTTTATAGATGACATGTATAGCTAGTGCACAAAAAAAGAAATAATTATTTTTGATGTATATTTTCTTTGTTATAAGTACTCAAGTTCGACCTTGTCAGAATCCAACAGTTTTTTCCTCCCGTCAAAACTTCCCTATCAAATCTATACCTTCTTGAAAAAAAATTACATATTCATGAAGAGGATTGTCTCCTCTAGTAATAAATATATATTTTTTATTTTTTTGATATGATTTACTATTTTTTTTCATTTTTTGAGAGAGCATCTTCTGAAATGTTGAAATATTGACTTATAATATTTTTAGATTATAACATATTAAAACTAATCAAAACACTCAAAAATTTATATAATGATGATATTGAATCTGAAATCTATAAAAGGGTATTTTTAGTTTTTTTTTAAAATTGAATTTTGATAGAGAAATGAGATTTGACCAAAACAGGTTTTTGTATTACAAACGGTAACACAGATCTATGCTTTTACCCCTATATAATAAGCCATCAGAATAGTAGGCACGCATGTTTTGCCTCCATAATCTAAATGAATCAATATCGAAATCCAAATTTTGTATAGAGTGAATGACACCTTGCATGCTATCCACAAGGCATAGTAGGTGAGGAGGGGGGTGGGCCTTGTGCCTAATAGTCTCAATATTTTGCATAAGGTTTTTAAGATTATGCCTCCTGCTCTCTCGTAGATCATCTACAATAGGTGGTGGAGGAGGACTAGGCGTTTGTGGAGGTGGGGATGGCAGTGGAGGTGGAGATGGAGGAGGTGGAAGTGTGGGTAGGGGAGGGGCAGGTGGTGGCGGTGGGTCCATCAAATACAATTTGCATATATGTTTAAACAACATAAAAAATTACAAAATTACTATTTAATAAAATAAATCTAAAATATCAATTAAATAAATAAAGTTAAACACTAAATTAAACTTTAATGTCAAGGATAATTGAAAATTATACCGAATTTAAGTATAATCATAAAATAATACTCCAAAAAACTATATTAATAAATCAACTATAAATCTAGTTTTAATGTTAGGTATGAACTTGTTTTGTCTATGCAAGTTCAAGGAAACATGTTTTTGATATTAAGGAAAAGGATGTGAAAGTGCTCAATAGTTTAACCAAATTATTTTGTTATATTATGATCCAACTCCTATAAGGCTAATTACTTTATGAAATATTGTAGTGATTTTTATTATTATTAATATTTTATATTGAATGCTAGAGTAGTTATATTCCTATTCTATTTAGTTTTTAAAGTCTTTTTGAGATAAAATTGAGGATAATATAAGGATAAGATGAGTTAAAAATGAGGATAATTAAGATTATAGAAGGAAAGTATGAAGAAATTGGCAAGCAGACTAAGAATACAACTTCTAATGTGTTGATGGAAATAGATTATAAGGGCACATAAGTACCATAGTCTATGGGTGTAACAATTAAGGATGATTTAGAAAAACCATGTATGATTAAGGATAAAAAAAAGAAATCAAGGACTCACTTCTAGGTAATTTCATCAATAATGAGCGAAGAAGAAGAGAAGGAACCAAATAAAGCTAAGGATTATAAATATTGTAGAAGATATTATGACTCAGATAGAGAATAGAAAGGTATTTAATGAAGGGTAAGCCTTCAACTATTTTCCTTAAAATCTTGTGATTGTGAGTGAACAATCTTTGCAATAAGAGAAGGTGATAGATAAAATGGAAAATATTATCTAGACTAACATTCCTTGTAGTGGTGAGAAATTAGGCATAAGTTTATTATTGGTAGGTGATTTTGGTAAGACATTAGCAAAATTTGGAAAGGAATAAGACTTAGAGACATATGGCAAGGATCAACTCATGAAACAATTACTAATCCTTTGTGATGGAAAATGAAAGGTTAGAGAAGAAAATAGAAGAAGATTGTTGGAAAATGTATTACATGTGACCATATAGATGTTATCATTGCTGGAAACATATCTCTTGGGTATGATTAGTAGTCATGATGAGTCAAATAAGAATAACATGTCTATGTCTAGGAAGGACTCACAATGTTTCTTGATCCTAATAAAGGGGTCGTTAATGATGGCCTAAAAAAACATTTGGTTTCGCAAAGAAACCTTAGAAACTAGATTTAATGGCACAAAACCCTCCTCTGAAAACAAATGTACTTTTCGTAAAACCTATACAAGTGCCAACACAGCTAGTAACTAATCCCAATAGAAAACCCTTGAAGCATTAATTTTATTCTCTCATATCTAAATCCACAAAAAACATACACCATAAGGATTATTGGTATTGATCTTAGATCAAAAACTATTATTCCAACCTAACCATCTAATCCTATAACCGTATAGATACCTTTAGAGGAAATGGCCAAGAGGAATCTATTGATACACTTGCTAAAAAGAACTTCAATACAATGACACTTCAATCTAGTTCATATATTTGAAGTGGTTCCTATGAAAAATATAGTCAATTCTCCATCAAAGAATGAGAAAAAAAATAGATAGAGACAACTAGCCCCATTGATGTATTAGGTGCTTAGTGGACCTCATAGTTGTTTCTTGGAATAGGCCCATGATTTTGAGATTCAATTAGCTTTTTTTAGTTCTCCTTATTTGACTCTTATGTGATGATGGATCAATTATGTAATTTTTTTGGTGGTAACCAAGTGAAGTGTTGAGTACTCATATGTGTATCTCAAGATAGAAAGCTTCATGATTTTTATTTGTGCATGCTATTTTTATTTAAAGATAGATATTTCTATTTGATGTTCATGATGAATAGTGTAGAGTTTCCTTTGGATTATGAGATAGAGATGTTTTTTTTTGTTGATGTGGTATCTCAGAATACTTATTTATGTTTCTTAATTGTATCATGTTATTAATATGGGAAAACAATGAGATTTTTTATTGGATTCAAAAGGTCTCTTGTAGTGTGTTGATGTATTATTGCCCAACTTAGTTAGTTGTCATGTTGCATTGGATCATGAGTGTGATTGATAGATTGTGGCATACTAGAGATTATATATGTGGGTCCTAACTATGTCTTAGTTTACATATCTTGGGTAAAATTTATTATTGAAGTTCATTTTTGTAATTAATATGATGGTTAAGATCAACCTTTTTTATGTTAATTTCGTGTATATAAAGATGAAATTGTTTTTTAATGTTACAAGAAAATGGTGATGTTATGAATATATGAGATATAAAGATGTGTGAGAATGTCATACTAAAGATTGATCTAAGAGGTATGACTAGAATATATTGAAATACAGAGTTGATAGTTCTTATTTAGAGTTGTATTAACATATCATAGATGCTATTAGTTAGTCCATAATTCAATGGAGTTTTGTCCATAATGGATTGTTGTTTATTCTAGGGTTGTTTCCTTCAAAATTGTTTCCCTTTTGTATATTCAAGTAGCTAGATCAATTTTTATGTATCGTTATTTTGTGACAATGGGGGATTGTATTCTCATTATGGATTACATGTTTATCTCAAAATCAAATAAAGTTTAGTAATGTTACCTTTGTTGGCTCGAAATCTTAGTAATGAATGGGTTAAAAAGGTTATAAAATCTAATAGAATCATATAAACTCACAGCTAAAGTTGTAATGAATGTAGACTTCATCACAAGTTGAATGAGTAATGGACAATTATATAATATACTTAATTTAATAGTTTGATAGAGGAACTTTATAGTTGGTATAGTTTTAGTGTCTCAAAATATATCAATGTACCAAGATCTAGTATTTAACTTAAGACAATTATATCTATTAAATAGTTTTCCATTAATAAATTATTTTTTATACACAATCCATTTCATTATTTAGAACTAATTATTAATAACATATATTCTCAAAATAATATTATTCATATTATCCATAATATTTCTTCAACCCAATTTAAAATCATTAAATATAGTTTTCAAATTTAGGATTAAGATTACTTTCCATTATACCTACTATTATAGTTACCTGGCTAGGGATCAAGTGTTAGGTTTAAGATTTGAAGTTATGATCAGAACTAGGGTTTAACATTTAGGATTAAGTTTATTAACATGATTAAGTTTAGGCATAGAATTAAGTTTATCTATTTTATTTATATAATTTGGTTAAAATTTTAATCAGTGTTAGGGTTAGGTTAGAATTATGGTGAGAGTGAGATTTTACATCAAGGTTTATGTGCTATGTTTAAGGTTAGTGTGTAGTTTTATTAAAAAAGATATGGTTTTTAGGTAAGAGAGCACATTATGTAACACCTAGCCAAGGGATCCTGTGAGGCCTCGCCCCGACCCTTCGTAGCCTTAGTTGTTACTTTATCTTTTTGATACTCACGACTTCAGATGTTGAGACATTATCAGATACTCAAACATATCATATTATTTCATGTTGTGTGATGTTATTTTTAGATATTTGATGTCCGTCATTTAATGTTTTATGTATATGTATGTTGATGAATTAAGTAAAAAGTAAGATTAATATTTTGCTTTAAGATATTTTAAATGGTTAAGAATTGAATAGGATGAGAGGAACCCTAATTTTGTGATTATGTATGTTTCAATTTATGTGAATTTCTGATAAGTATATACATATGTACAGGTGATTTTGGAGACTACTGATGTGTGCAATGAGTGTGCAGCTATTTTAGCCGAGAAAATCGACGGAGGAACAAAACTGATCTCTATGTGCTCATTGTGGAAACCTTGTTGTTCGTAATTAAATTTTTTTGAGAGATGTATGTATGTATCTTTCTGTGATCAGTAAATGTTAATGTTTGTAAACTATGTTCTTATAGTATCACTTGACACTCATGAATTGTGTATGCTCCTCAGCGTGCTGATTAGGGTTAGTTGTGTCACCTTTGGACCTAAGTTGGTTTAAGTTAGTGTTAGTTTGCTAATTTGGTTCTTAATCAATTTTAGTCATTCCTAATCCAGATTAGTGCTTAATCTGCATTTTAGAGTTGTTAGTTGGTCCTAATTTATTTCTTAGCTTTTGTTTGGCTCTAAACCTATTCCTAAGGCTTTTAAACATGAAATATTTATACCCAAGGGGTATGGGTATGGGTTGGGGGTCTTTTCCAACCCCTAAGCCCCTTTTATTGACTTTTGAGGCCACTCAAAAAGTCTCTTTTTGCTTTTGTGCGAAAATTGACTATGGCTACCATGAGTTGTCTCACCTCACCTCCACTTAGTGGTTAACCATAGTATGGGTTGAGTTAGGAGCTTCTAGATTTTTAGCTGGGTGGGAGAAGTTATTGATCCTATTGGTGGTTGAGTTTGAGGCTTATTTAGAGGCCCTTCTTGGAGTAGTGGAGGTTGTTACCCAATCTCTAGATTTAGAGAGGAATCTTGAAAGATTGGAGCAAGGAAGGGAAAAGTTCTACTCAAACTTGTTCATTGCCATTACCTCTTTGTGCAGGTAGGAATTCTCATCTCCCTTGTTCAGATTTTCATGTTTGTTTCATGCTTATGCTACCTTGTTGATGTTTAAATGCTTGTATGATTGTGGGTATGTTGGGAAGATTTGGAAATCATGTTATTTTGAATGATTTTCTTTCATTTTTATGTTTGCAATTTTGAAGCTTTCTTGTATGGGTGTTTTCATATTACGCACCCTTGGATAGGGCAGAAGTGACCAATTTTGGGAAAGGTCTTTTTAGTTGGACTCCAACCAATATAGAGTCTCTTCTCAGGATGAGAAGAGGGAGAGAGGGTAGGGTGTTATGGGCCCCTACTTGTCAGCACAAACCACATATGAGTTTTGGCATGTAAGAATGGAAGAACAGAAGTTCTTGATTTATAGCCCCGATTGGGCACCTGGTTTGGTGTTGTGTCTGACATCTCCTATTGGAAAAATCCACTTTCCCTAGTTTTGATTCATTGTAAATCCTATTGTGTAAACCATGTATGAATATGCATGTTTGATTGTCTCTTGGTTATGCTTGGTTGTCACCCGATCAGATTTTGTTCCCTCCATGGTTCTTGTAATGTGTTGTAGAAATCATTATGAATCCCTTCATGAGGGTCATGAAGAAAATTCAATTAAATTGTTGTAATTGGGATTGATATCCTATTAAATTTGTATTTCAAACTTTGTTGTAATGGCAACGAAGCCGAGTTTTCTTCATGGTTCTTTCCCGATTGAGCCTTTGAATTAGGTTTGCCAATAAAATTGGTGTTTGAGTATAATTGGTTATCATGTTATTTAATCATGATTTAAATTTAGATGGATGCACATCAAAAATAGGATGGAATTGATGATGTTTAATTTGGCAAAATTTCAAGTTTTCTTTTATGTTGAAAACGAAAAATTATGATCATGCATGTAGATTCAGTTTTCATGATTATTGGAATCAAACAATTATTGCATTATTGAATAAAACGGATAATTCATATTCTTGGTATGTTAAGGTTGTAACAAGTCTTTATAGATTTTCATTAAAAGGAAAATAATGAGAAAGGTCAAATTATTTCAATTCAAGTTATATTGGAGAACAAATGATTATGGTATTAATGTGACTCAAACTATGGTATCAATGTCTTAAATCTATTCAAAAAAAAATATACACCTTAAAATATAGACCAAAAAGAAATATATACTTTTCCTTGTAATTCTATACTTAGAAAAATTTTCAAAAAAAAAATGTTGCAAGAGAGTAAAAACTCTCTATCTTTTGTATGGGAAAAGAATTGTTACCTTTTTGGTAACAGAGAATGTAAAAGATTCTCTTATTATCCTCTTTGTTTTATTGAATATTGTATTTAAAATTAAAAAAATAGTAATTAAATAAACAAGAAATTATAACTTATCATACAAACTAAATATCCTAAACTTACCTAATAAACTTTATGACATAAATGTGTCACCATTTCCCCTTGGGCATTACCCTTGGAATGAATATTTTAAAAGGGTTTTATAAAATATGTTTGTCCAAAGGGGGGGGGGGGGGGGGTGGTGACATCACCCTGCCCCCATGTCCCATCCCGTTATGTTTTTGAGTGCTCACCTATTTTTTTGGTGGACTTAAACAAAGTTGACAAGTTTTATTAAAATCTGCCTTCATTTTGGGTCACCCAGCTTGGGAGGCCTGCGTAGGTTTGGGGCAGAGCATTGTCCCAAGGGCAGTGCTTGGGAAGCACATCTGCCCCTTGGGAAGTGCATGGTAGTGTAGGGTGGGGTGGGGTGTAGGTGAGTAGGGGTAGCTTAGGGTATGGGGGTTAGATTAGTTATTTATTTATATTGTTTAATTTATGTTTTAGTTAAGTTTTAAGTTAGTTTTAGGTGTTAGTTAGTAAGTAGGTTAGTGTTAGGTTAGTATATTATGGTAGTTAGTTTTTGATATTAAGTTTTAATTTTGGTTAGTTGTTAATTAATGTAGTTTAAGTTTTATAGATTTAGTTGATGATATTTAAATTAGTATTAGTTAGTAATTTTAATTAGTTAGTTCCAAGTGCAATTTTAATTTGTTAGTATAATTAGTTTAATTTATTAACATTGTTTTAGTTAGTTTATTATTTATGTTGTTTAAATTTATTTGTTTTTAAATGCTAATATTTATTTATTAGTAGTAGTTCTTAATTTAAGTTTTAGTATGTTTTATTTCTTTTTAAATTTTCATAGAGTTAAATTAAAGTTAGTTTATGATGTAATTAAGTCTAGATTTATGGCTAGATTTTAGTGTAGTTAGTTGTTTTGTAATAGTATTAGTTTTTATTATGTTAGGATATTCAAAAATTTTTAAGTTAATAAATTTTAGATATTTATATTCAGTTTTAATTTTAGTTAATTGTGTTTTTCTTTAAGTGACTTTTCATTATTGGTTAGATTGAAAATCGATAAATGTCAAAGAGTTTTATAGATGATCTTGATTAGATATTTTCAATTAATTTTTAACTCGTATTCATGTACATTGTTATTTAAGTAATATTCGCATATCTTTATAAGTTAATGTAAGAACATAATTTTGTCGATATCAACCTAATAGCGAGAGCATTAGATTTTAACGATGTATGCCTTTTAAAGAGATCAAATTTCCACAATCCATAGCAAAAATAAACTGATATATTTCTGGATTCGATAGTGTAAATATTTTTTTACCATCAACATTTCAAATCACACCAAGTGATCCATCATCAAGATGAAGAGAGCAAGAGATGTCAAACAAAATGGGTTGCAGAAATTGACAGACTCAAAGATATAGGGACTAAGGGAGGGGGATTGCATGCACACCAAAGAAGCCAAGTAGGGAGATGGTAGGATAGAAGACCATAAGTGATAGACTCACAATCAACAAGGGAAGAAAGAGCAAGAGAAGGGAAAGGAGAACTGAAGATGCCTTCACAAGATATCTAACTTAAGATGTAATGAAGAGAATCTTTTCTTGTAATGTGATTCGACCTTATCGAACTTTGAGCATTCTAATTATTAAAAAAAAAAAAATTGTGTTCTTGCCCTCGTAATTTGGGCATGACAGATCCAAAGAACTAACCTAAAGTTTTACTACATAAGCAATAACATGTACAATAATTTACATAAAAAAGCATAAGAGATTACATTCCTTAATGATGCCAAGATGTTGAATCACATTTCATTTTTAAATAATTATACTAGAAGCAAAATAAGTAACACATCCACATGAAAGAATAATTACAAGTTCAATCCATTTAAATAATATAAATTTGTTCAAAATGCCACTTGGCATTAATTCAGAATGCACAATCATCCACTATACATGTCATAGGGTATGAAAGGCTAAAAGAATATACATTTATAAACAAAATTACATCATCCCTTTTCAATCCATGAAACAAAGTACAATACAATAAGTAAAATCATTAAATTCTAAGTTTTGTGTTTGGATCCATTGGCGGGGTGTTACGTGATTAAATACTTAGTTTTATGTTTAGGATTTTATTGTATAGTTATGGTTAGGTCGAGGTTAAAGACTTACAAATATAGTTAGTTTTACTTTCTTTGTTATATTGTTTACAAACTAATCTATAATTAATCACTATTTATTTGAAATAAATATAAAATATTGAATGTAATTACATGTTTAAACAATGAATTTACATCTATCTAATCATTCAACATTATAATTTACATCATAAATATATTTCAAAACATCTAAAATAATAATTGTTGAATGAACATCTACGAAACTATTATTTAAATTAATAGATACAATAATCTAAAGATAATACTGTTAACAATAGAAATTGACAATTTTATGTATATTGAAATTGAGAAAAAAAAAAAAAAAAAGCAATAAATTGATGGTATATAAAAAGTAAAACTGAAAACAATTAAATAAAATTATACAAAAAATAAAATACTTGATATGTTAGAAAATAGCAATGGGGGGGTCAGTAGACATCGAAAATGGGCTCCCGTATTGCTCTAAAATTGGGCTCACATTTTGCAAATGAAAAAAATGACAAAAAATGCCAAAAAGGTGGGAATTTGTAGTTGTTCAAATTGGGTACCCGATTTTTTTCAGAATTAGGTACCCGATTCTAAGAAAATCGGGTACCTATTTCTGAGAGGTCTAATTCCACGAAATTGTGACCCAACTTTGTGCTCTTACCCTTGTATTTCCACTATTTGCATCATATCCAAGATCTGCATATTTTGGCCTAATTATAGTCTCAATCGGATTCCTTAATCCCTGTTGATCCTTTCCTATACCTTTACCTTTGAAACTCATTCTTTCCATAATCTTCAAAATAATATTATTATTATTATAACACACAAAATCTGTGAACTTCTTGTCATTTTCATTCTTACACTTTTCATAAACACTTTTAGCTTCAGCAAAATCATATTTCTTAATTGTGCAATCACTCAAATCATTTGTGTCACATGATACATCACATACAAATGGTTTCATGTTCAAACATTATTTCTCTTGTTTTAGAGTAGACAATTCCTTCTTTAACATACTATTTTCCTCTTTCAATTTCTTCACATTTTCTTCTAAAAGCTTTTTTTTTCTCAGCATCATCAAATACCTTTCACTTTTCTTCTAATTCTTTACTTTTCTCTCTAAGCTTGCATGTTTCCTTCACCTGCCAATTATGTGTACTTCTTCCACAAATTTTAGCCTATCCTCTAGCTCTTCCATTCTCTCTTTATATTCACTAATTTCATTTAAAAATCTACATTTTTCTTCCGACCTCTCTCTAATCATTGCAAACTTTTCAATCTCTAGTTTCAATAATTTTTCTTTTAAACAATCCATATCAAGAGTCAAATTTATATTTTCTTTTAACACTCTTTTACCTTGATAAGTAGGAGATAATTTCCACAGCAAGTCAAACTGTGATATGGCTATCAGGATTTAACTGTGTGATTTTGAGTCAAATTCATTGACCCATGTTTCATGAGTAGTGATTCAACATGAATCCATCTCTCATGAGAATCCAAACTCTTTTACCTTGTTTTCCCATTTTAATAAACCCAAATCTATCAAATAAAAATCCAAGCTCCCTCTTAAAACACAAATCTAAAAACCTTTGTCACCATCAACTATTAACATCAAATTTTATACTTACCATGATTCATATTGACACTCCTCAATGACAGCGACTGTGATATCTTTTCATAGACTTAATATGCTCTACAAACACTTCAGTGCTTTCTTCACAACAATAGTCTCTTTCATGGAAACAATAGAAATCCTCCACAAATAGTTGCCTCCAATAAAATGCTCACTCTTTCTTTCAATGGGAGCAATGGTTTTCTTCTTCTCTAAACAAATTTCTTCATGCCAAAAATTCTTTAGAACTTCCACATGATCTGACTCATTGGCGGACAACAACAACCATATACTTCTCTGTTTCAGAAGATATTATCTTCACTATATGAATTTCACAACCTGATAGGGATGATGGATTGAATCCACAATGATAATTAAACATAAAATACACACTAAATACACACTAATAGACACTTATAGAAATTATAGAATCATTTCATTGTCTGATTGATTAAAAAAAAATTACATTGTGCCTCTTTTATAGAGATCTTTGATTGTTTTTGGAAATATCTAAATTAACCGACATAAGACAAATAGACTTTTCTAGAGCTATCTACACATAAATGGCTTGTAGAACTTTACAAAAATAAATATTAATTTGACCTAACCCTATTCAGTAATCTCGTTAATCTAGCTGGAATCTCTAGATTCCTCTAATATGTTTTTTTAATAATTTCATTTAAGAAGAAATTACAGATGTATTGTGTTCACTGAGCAAGTGAAGTGGTTGAATAAACAAGTAATTGAAGAGACTCAAATATATTATGTACTGCACAACAATCCTTTGAATGTCCGGGCATAACATCGCTATTTTCAATCTCTTGGTTGAAATAATATGTTTGAAATAAAAAACCGTTCATCGGATCCTCTTTGAAAGCAGTTATTTGATGGTCTGGCGGCAATGGATTAACTGGACAATTTGACTAAAATTGTGGAGTTTCTGTCCATATTGTTTTTTACGGCGTCCAACAATTCTGGGGAGTCGTAACATTCTGGTGGCAATTCTCTTAAGAATAAGCTTATCGGCTTAATATGTAATTATATGAAATGTTTACATTACTTGAAATTGTTTGTAATATTATGTACAATTTTCTCATTTCTTGAGTGTACTAGAATATAAATCTTGTAATGTTAAACCATACATCTTATGAATTCGCTTTGATTGTCTATCTTTCTAATTCAAGTCAATATTACTATATTCTGTCTTTTACCATTGCATATTTACCATTCAGAAGTTATAGTAGAAAAATAATGTAAATCAGAATTAAATCAAAATTTAGAATTTCTAAGAGGCGTGTGGGCTGCCCAGAATATCTGACCATCCCCTTGGAACGAGCTAGCCTCCTTTTGGTGTCCCACACATTCGAAGAAATGATTATCAATTCATTACCGTCTATTTATGCATTTCCATTAAACCACAAGATTAAATACATCAATATGTCATATACTCTTATTTGAATTATAAAAGTAATGCATAATTATTAATTTAGTAATTAATCAAAGACATCAAAGTTCCCAAATAAGTATGATACCGTAAACACCACGGGACACGTATATTAAACCAAATATTCAGCTACTCGTGTCTTTCTATTTGTTTAGATCAGTTTGAATATCAGACCTGGTCAAAGAAATCTGCCCAATTCAGTAACTACGTCTTCAAAAGACTTGGACAAATTTGCTATATTAGATCTACCACTAGAACAAAAATTAACTTACAAGATTTTGTAACAGCTAGACTTAGAAAAACGATACTTATAATCTATTATATATGCTCAAATCAAAATGCAACTGCAACTTTGAAACAGGCAAATGTGAATAGCTGCCCATTTGTAACTATGAGGAATCTATCAATTAAAAATATTCCACATCTTATATAAGTGCACATCAAAATTAGAGAAGAAATAATGCTGTTATTTGGGTATTTACTTCTGACTTTTTAGTTTCTAGTGCAACACAACCGATTGAATTATTTTTTTAAAAAGCTTGAATATATTCAAAACTTTGATGAAAATTGTACACAATAAATTGTTGCTTTTTTAAAAAATTGTTATTTATTAAAAAGTGCGATATTCATTTCCTTAAAACAATAAACAAAATTATCCATTTAAACTCTATAATGCTCAACATAGAGTTTCAATGTTATCTAATGTTTCATACTAGTTTACATAAACAGAACAATGATTAACTATTACATTATTTATATTATTTATTTCAAAAACTGATATCTCATAGTAAATCAAGTAAAAAGCATTGTTATACATATCTATAACATTACTCTTTTTATTATTTATTATGTAAACTTTAACTAAAGTTTCATAATTGCTCACATAAGTAGCATTACAATATTATTTACTACATTGATTCTATTATTTTTTATTTATTCTGAGACATAAGTTTCCTACTAGTTCACCATAAAGTATCATTACAATACTTCATACTTATTCAGTTATATCATTCTAACTAATTCTTACAAGTTGGAATGATACTACCAGGACAACAACAAAGATACATATCACCGTCTACTTTGCAACTTCCAATACCATTGCAAACTAACTCACATGCAGGTTTGTCTCTGTTCCGCTCATCACAATGTGAATCAGCAGCTGCAATGACAATTCAATTAAATATTAGTACAAAACATTAAAAATTTTTAAATAGATTTAAAATTCATAAATATACAGTACCCTCTAAAAATAATCAAGTGTATAATATAGAAATTATCAATATATCTTACACATTATTGTAGTTGTCAGGAGGAAAATCATGCAAACAAAAACCACAAAATTCAAAACATTCTTCTTAATCACCATCTTGTTTAAAATTATATTGCGGCACACAGAAAGAATGGGTAAAATTACACAGAAAAGACTGAGAATTTATAGATGAAAAATAGAATATATTGCGGCACTGCAGCAAAGGCTTCTTATCCACGTCCAAACTAAACTCCTTTATTTTTGGGTTAAATTCGGAAGCTGATAGACACGGCTTTCCTTTTATTGCAAAAATAAATCCTTATTTTTGGGTTTGAACTCCACCGCACAAATTGAAACACAGTTACTAAAATTGATTTCAAAATTACATTTCTGTACTATTTCAGTAATTGACTTCATGATTATAACTCTCTATAACAATTTCAATGATACGTTATATTATAATATTTATTTATAACAATTTCAATGATATGTTATATTATAATATTTATTTTTAAAGAAATTGAATTATGTTATATTTTTAGCAATTGAATATAGTTTAGTTTGTGGACACATAAATTTAGAAATGTAGTTCTCTAGAGAATATTTTATTACTATTTATTTTTAATATTTAAAAAGTAGACAGTAAATTAATCTATTAAGTTATTTTTCCCTAGAACTAAAAGGATCCATCTTTATAATTAATTTTTGTCAATTTTTTTAAAAATCAATAGAGAAATGTCATTTTTGATAACTAAGAGTAGCACTATTTTCCATATCCAATGAAAATTTGACAACTTTATATAAATTCGTATGCTATTGATTTTAAGATGAATCATACTGTGTAGTATTAAATAACTATAATAATTAGTGTTTCAAAATTGTTTATTATAATTTTCTATGAGATAATTTTAAATTATGAATTAACATATCTTTGGCCTAAGTTTAAATAGCTTTGTTAGGAACATAACCTCTAGTAGCCTTTTCAAAATATCTTCATATTCAAATAGTATAAATATTACAATATTCTCCTACATTTTGAAGGAATAAAATTCTAATTGTCAATTTTATATAAGTAATACTTTCTCAATTTATCAATTTCTATAATAAGTTATTAAAGGTTTAAATAGCTTTATTACAAACATAATTCTAGAAGCCTTTTCATATTCAAATAATATAAATATTACAATATTCTCCTACATTTTGAAGGAATAAAATTCTAATTGTAAATTTTATATAAGTGATACTTTCTCAATTTATCAATTTCCATAATAATTTATTAAAAGGTGTAAAAAAAATTCTTCATCTATCTTTAACACTAGAAATATTTTATCATTATTTTTTCTCCAAATAAACCAAATAATTTCAAGAACTAGTAAAAGAGACCTAAAAAAATTACAACTACTCTTAGTGCTTAAGATTTTACCAAAAATAACATTACAGATAGTAAGATTTTTTTTTTGAATGGAATCCAAACATGGCCCAGATCTCCCTAGCAAATATATAGTCAAAAATGCTATCGATTATACTCTTGTGTTTCCTTCAAATGAACAAATATAAGTATCCTTGTCCATTTTGACAAAGAGAAACTTGTGTAGTAAGAGATGGTGGAAGAAACATATCATTTTTTCTTCAACACAATGAAAAGGTCTTCAAGAATTATCTTCCACTACTTGAGGCTAAGGTTGAGGCTCTAGGCAAAATTTGTTGGAATATTAAATCTTATTGGTTGTACCTAAAGCCCTACTTCCACCTACCAAGTCTAACAGTCTGCAGGTGCATAATAAAAAACATAAATGCGGGTAGGTGATTTTAAATTTTTGAATGAGGGGGAGATTTTTGAATTGATAACAAGAGACAAAAGGGGGAATGTTCCTTTTATTCTATAAGTCACACTCAGACATTCAAAGAGTCAATTTTTGAGTTAGTAGAGGAGGAAGGTGAATCAAATCCAGCAGCAACAAGTGTGGATATTTTTTGGGTATTTTGTGAATGTGGTGTTTTTTCCTATATGAGAAGTGATTGCTCTAGGTTTATTGTATGTAGCCATACATTGTTGTAAGCTTTATTTAACTTTTGAGATATTTTGTTCATCTAGGTTTTATAGTTTATTCTCCAAGGAAGCATATTCATCATCTCCAATCTATTGTTGGTTTTACATTTTGTCTCCTTTGCTACATTTTTTTGTGTATGATTAGTCAAATTAGGGAGAGAGGAGGAGAAACCATTTAACACATTTTTTGGAAGGTTATTCTTCATCCCCGCATTACTCAGCTTCTACTTGAATTGAGTAACTCAGCTTGTACTAACTGAGGAACTCAGTCTCCTCTATCAAGCTCCTTATTGTTGAGCTACCCTTTGGCAGCCAAGCAACTTGGTCCCTATAAGTACCAAGAAACTCGGCACTATCTTCAACTTGACACTTTACATTGTCAAGCAACTTGGTGTTGCTGGTCACTCAACTCCTTACTCTACCTAGTGACTCAACTACCTTTGCAGTTTATGGTTTTTAAAGTTGTTACATGGTATCAGAGCTATAATGCCCCACATCCTTGTGATTTTGGGCATAGTTATTTGGGTGTTTGATATTGTTGTGTAGGAGACATGGATGGAGATGTAGAAAAGACATAATAGTAGCCACTATCCTTTATGGACAAAATTATGACACTTGGGCAAAGAACATGAGAACCATTATGGTTTCAAATGACTTGTGGATGTTTGTGATAAATGGGTTTAATGATGTAATTGGCCCAATACACTATGCTTCCCTCATTAAACATTAAAAGACTCAATTGAAGGAGTCAAGAATAAGGGATGCAAAATCTTTAAGCTTGGCATGATTGAAGTGATAAAGAATGTCATTGCTTAATGTAAGCAACTTATGCATCAGCTTAGATTTAGTGCAAGGGAATTGAGAGACAAATTACTCTGAGCTAAGGAAGAGATCCTCTTGTCATCCATTGAAGTTTCTCTTGGAAAAGGGAGGTACTCACAAGTAGCTTTAATCATGGCATATATTCTCTATAATATCAAATCTTTTCTAAATATATTCCTAACTAAGAAGTCTACCACTCTCTATAATATCTTCAAATGTTCTTAACCCCATGGTGGTCCACTTCTTTTTTAAACATACCTAAATAAGAGAAGAGGATTCTCCCCATGCCTAAGATTCCACCCAAAAAAACTTATTTACATAGATTATCTTATCCTTGTTAATTGGTTCATTATTTATAACATGCATCTTGACCAATTCCCAAATCTTCCACATTACTTTGAATACATTAGATCTGTTTACCTTAACAACAAATCTATCAAAGTACCTATTTTCTTATAGGTTTCTAAGTAGCCCTCAACATAGTCAAAGTGCACTTATAATATCATCAAAGGGTAAGTGCACCAAGTTGTGGTGCCAAAAAGGTGACATCATTCTTTTTTCTAACTTTCAATAGTGCATATGTGCTATAGTGTGCACGCGCTATGGCTTGGGTATTCTGAGCCATAGTGTGTACATGTTATAGTGCGTACACACTATAGTGCATATGCATTTTTAAAAAACCCCAATTATTATAAATGGGTTGCAAACCCGTAGCCCATTAATTTTATCTTCATTTTCCAACATCCCCTCCTCATAGTGCGTACACCATTTCAAAAAATTGAAGGTTTTCACCACCCACTTTGTCAATATACCTCCTCGTAATTGAAGTTCAAGATCACGAGCACGCCATATGTGGTCTAACCTTATTTTTACATTGTTTTATATATTTTTGTATTATTTTGTAGGTTTTTTTCAATTTTTCTTTAAATTTGTTTATTTATTTAGATTTTAATTGGTTTCTTATCAGGAACTATGAATAATTAACCAGCAAATCCCCAAAAAGATCAAAACCAAAACCCTCAACAAGATCCAAACCAAAACCCTCCATAACAAGAACAACAAATTCCACAACCTGCACCAATTGGAAGACCTCCTCCTAGTACACAAGAAAACATAATAAATGAAATAGAAAGAGGCAAAATTGAATTAGAAACACTCATTGGTAGGTTGAAAGCTTGTGGACAAACCAATCCAATGAGAGCTCAATTGGCATCCTCCCTTGAGTCCATTAAGATCCACATAGCTTTTGTTAGTGGTCAGTTAGATATTTGGCGGGTTAAGAGGGATGAACAAAAAAGATATTATGCAAATAAATTATCATATCAAGATGTTAATAAAAAAGATATACCAAAAGGGAGGATTTGTACATTATTTAGAAAGCCTGGTGAACAAGATACTATTAGAGAGACAACTAAATAGTTCTTCATCCATTGGTGCATACAAGGTGGTATTAGAAATAATTTTTGGGATAGATGGTGGATGGTTTTTGATGCCCCTCCTCGCAATAGTCACAAGGTCCCAATGTATTTCTTAAGGAAATTATATTGTGAGTTTGTCCTTGGGGAGGTCCCCAATTATTTTGATATATTAGACTCTCAGGGTAGAGGTGGGGGGTCATCATTTGAGAGGCTAGGCATGTCATGACCCTAATGTAGTTAGGGCACCTATGGTCAAGCGACAGGGTGAGCATGTGACTATTCTTTTAGTTGTGAAGGAACATGTAGAGGCCAGCACTCTAGCCCCATTTTTTGTCGCATCGATGAGTCCAGAGGTATGTATCAATTTAATCATTTAAATAAATACATATATTTATTAAGTAATCATATGAAGGATTGACAAAAAAAATTATGCATGTGCATCAGTTCTCTACACGACTGTCAACATTTACTATGAACTCTGAGCCTAGACGTGATACAAGCTTCGTAGAGGTACATTTGTTTCATATTAATTTAATTTACTTGATCATATTTGTTTCATGTTTCATGTTACATGTAACGTGTATTGTATGACATGCAACTCTTGACATCTGAGACTCCTCTTCATCTTTGATAGTCCGTCGATCGTGGAGTGGCTGTAGCTATGGCTAGTTCATAGCCATTAACTGAGGTATGAAAGATTTTTCTTGGTTTTAGTTATTGTTTATAATAGTTAGTATCAAAATTTCTAATGTTATTTATAAGTCATTATTTTGATTGAATTGTTGTAGGTTCTTGTTACACTTGATCATCCACAAGCCTTCGAGGTGGACTTGTAGAGTGACTATGTGATGGCGGTAATAAAATAATTGATTTTGTGTGTACATATATTTGATTTCAATGTATAATAATTATTGATTCATATCTACTTTGTTTGTATTAGCTCAAGTCAGAGAAGAGCCTCAATAGGAGGATGAGCAAGCATGAGAGGAAGACCCCCATCATCGCCATCATCTCCCTCCACATGATGACTGAAGACCTCTAGAGATTTCTTTCCTTCCCATCATGGGAAGGAGAAGATATAGTTGATAGACATAAATGTATAGGCGTCAGCGGACATATATGTTGGATTTTATGTAAGTTGACATATTTGATATACATTTGATGTATATACAACATTTTATATTTGATTTATGACATTTATTTGATGGATGACATTATTAGACTTATGACATTAATGGTTAATATATGATATGTTTGTACATGTATGACATTATTGGTTATCATAATATATTATGTATTTGTTAATGTATGATATTATTGGCTATCATTTTATATTATATGTTTTTTCATGTATGACATTATTGGTTATCATAATATATTATATGTTCCTTCATGTTTGACACCTTTGGTACTTGTACCCACATACCCAAGTACCAGGTACACTTATCCCAAGTATCGAGTACTTAGTGGAGAGCATCATAGCTAAGGACCTTGATTGAGACTTCCGATTTTTTTTCAATTTTTTGTTTGTGTATGAGCTCATTGTTTATCAAGCTTAATTCAATACCTAATCAATTCAAAACTTTGATAGAATATTGATTAACAATAAACTTTATCACTATTTAAGCATAAGTTTATCATTTCCAATATTTCATCATCATATGATTTATGATCTCGTTCATGTTTAAAGTTTTCCTTCTCTGTTATTTGTTTATCAAGCTTAATTCAATATCTAATCAGTTTGAAACTTTGATACAATATTGATCAACAATAAACTTTATCAGTGTTAAAGCTAGAAATTTATTGTTTGCAATGTGTCATTGTCATATGATTTATGATCTTCTTGTTCATATTTAAACCTGCCTTCTATGTTATGCATCTAAACATTTATCATAAATTATTATTACAAACGTATAACAAATCTAAAACTGAAAAGAATACATTACATTTGCAAACATTATCATTGTTCTTGATTTGAAAAATCATTGTCATGACTCATAAATTTAGATTCTCTATAAATATAAAAGTATAATTAAAAATAAAGTTTGACATACCCAAGTACCCCTGTCCCCTATTATAAAAAATAGTTGTACCCGTACTCGTACCCATACTCGTACCCTAAGTACCCCAAGTACCCCTACCCCCCTGCAACCTTTTATATTATATGTGGATCTTGGTGTTTTTTGTACACCTATGTGGTCTATAGGATCTCTTGCTACTTAGAAAATCCCCTAACCTTTCCCAACCTCCTCACTAGGTTAATTGATCCAAACTTGTAGCATCACTCCCTTACTCTTCTAGGAACAGTATCACTCTAAAGGTTTTATAGGTCTACTAGGGTACCATAGCACTCCCCAGTCCAACCAAAGTTTCCATGATGTCCTAAGCTATTATTGTAACACTTTTACTATGCTTGAATTGATAACAACAATGGGTTTGTACCTAATTTCAAGATTTCTTCACAAAAGGGCTACAAGGAGAGCTCCTAATTAGGCCTCCACTCGAATTTCTAGGGCCAATAGCTCCTTTCTCTTAGAGTTTCAAAACCTCTATACTTAAGGAAAATTTATACATAGGACCCATGCTCAAGGATTTTTAGGGTCTCAGGGTGCATACAGGTTGTACAACAAAAATAGCAAAAATGAGAGTTTGGTAGGGTTTTCTTGGCTGCCTGTTGCCCCCACTTTTAAGATACCTTCCACACTTCATCAAGACTCCTCCACAAGTTAGAACCTCCTCATACCCCTCTTCAATCCCTTAGAAAAGAAAGTCTTCATTCTTCAAGCTTTGCTCTTGAGAGCTCTTTCTAGTTTTAAAATCAAGTCTATTCTAGTTATCCTATTGAATTATTGTATCTTCTTTCATGCCAATTACAACTAGATATAAGATTCACCAAAGAAAGTGACGTAAGGCTATATGGAAGAAGCATGGAAATTTTCTCAAGGATTTACCAATTAAATTTCTAGACATTGTTCGAAAATGTACAAAGAGGGAAGATCCAATTGTAAACTTACTTTCAAATCAATAAAATATACCTATTTCAGTGCAATTTCTTGACATTTTGCAAGTATAGTACAAGAGAATAAGGGGTGGATGATGACATTTTTGATCTGAAAGTTGATGCTAAATGTCTGAAGGCTTTTCTCAATGGTTTGAAGTTTTTATAGGCATAATACAAAAATTCAATCATAAACATCCAAATACTACTATCCGGTTGGTAATGATTTAGTATTTATGGACTCCTATGGAAATCAAAGATCATGATTTAGTCTTGAACAAATTCATTTCTCTTCAAATCTCTTACTTGTAGCCAAGCTCATTAAAATGCCTCTCATTGGAATCTATACCATCTACATGATCCTAAATCTTGACTACCAAGACCAAGACAACTCTCCTATTGGAATCCATAATCTTGGTTTCCATATTCTTTCAAGTTGATTTCAACTTGTGAGAAAAATTATTATTTTAGCAGCATCTTCAAATTAACTAACATACTACCTAGTTGTACAAAGAATTTATGCACCAAATTACTAGCAATTAAAGATCAAAATCTGAATCTTAACAAATGATAGTGAACATCTACCCATTTCATAATAATAGAACAACTTAAATGAAAACAATGTCTTGGAACAACTTCTTTGTCTAACTACAAGGTTTGGTTCTATCTCTCTCCACAACTCAATATTCATGTAGTAAGAGAGTAGAATGGACTAAGAAAATGGACTTTGATTTTGGTAGAAACCTAAATAGACTAAAGGATCAATAAGAGGCTATTAAATAAAAAGGCAAAATGCAAGATGTGAACATCTTCTAATAGGCTACATAAAGATGAACTTTTATGGAGCTACTGAAGAAAATCTAGGTCTAGTTATTTATATTTCTATTCTTAGGGATGATGAGGGAGATATACTCAAAGCTATGGTGATACCTCTTGGTACCCAATCTAATCACTTAGCTGAAGCAATGAGTCTTTTTCACCAGTTAAAACTAGCAAGTAATATCAAAGCTAAGGGAATATGGATTGAAGGAGACTTGTTAAATATTCTAACTTCTCTTTTAAAAGCCTTAGTTCCTTCATGGACTATTGACCATTTCATCAAGGTAGCTAAAATTATTTAAATTAAGTTTGATAAATTTTACATTTTCCATTTATTTAGAGAGGTGAATATGGTAGCTGGCTCACTTGCCAAGGTGGTGGTACAAAAGGAAATCATCTCATCTTGGAGCCATGAGGATGAGGTTAATTATGAAATAAAGGTGCTTATTAATCATGATAAGACATCAAGCAAAAATGAAGTCATTTCATTTATTTCTATTTGGAATAGGAGTACATTGGGAAATAAAATGTAATAATTTCAAGAATTGTTTGAGTTGGATTTATATGATAATAATTATTTTAGATTCTTTATAGGTAGTATTACTTTTATTTCTTCTATGTGAAGTTTTATCATTTATTAGCTTTTCTAAGAACTTGGCTCTGCAACTTGCTATAATGGGTGAAATAATTAGGAAAAAGGAACCTAACAACTATGAGAAATGAAGGAAGGAGAAGGAAGTGTGAGAGAAACTAGTAAAAGGAGGTCTCCCTGCTTATATGGAGAAGATGAAATTAGTGAAATTGAAATTCATTTGTTCTTGAAAGTTTGGAACAATAGTGAGGTCAATCTGAGAGGGAGGAAATCAAACTGAATATTGCAATAATGACAAAAATTACAGGGCTCATTGATAAAGGTAAGCTTTTCTTCCAGGATCTTAAGCATTTTGAAATGGTTGTTTTGGAATTTCCCACTTAAATAGATTGTTAGCTATTTAAAGGGGAGGGAAATATTCATGTTATTGTTTCCATTAAGTTTCTTTGGAGGCATGTTCTTACTATAATTATGGAATATATGTCACTTGATGGGAGATATGATAGGACCCATACTTATCACTTTGTTCTTTTAAACCACTTCAGGTATTAAAAAGGGTGTTGTTTCATTTGCATCTATTGTGTTCTTTGTCACATAGTATAAATGCTTTGAGGTCTAATCTTGGAACAAACCCATCAGGCATGAGGTTTTGATGAGGATGATACATGGTTATGTTAAAAAAATATATCCCTAACACAACTCCAAATAAAATGGTGGAACATAGTGGTATAAATCCAAGTTTGGGGTAAAAAATGGGGAAAGGTTAGAGGATTTTAGGCGAATTAGGGTTGGACTCCCCTGGTACCAACAAAAGGGTGAAGACTAAGGTTAATTATGCTGAAATTGTCTTTGAAAATGAAGAAGATAGTGAGTATGAAGAAGAGAAAGGTGAGAGTGAAGGGTAGGGGAAAGAGGGGATAGAAATGGATAACTCTAAAGAAGAAGAAAATTTTGAGTTAGTGGAAAGACTGTTTTGAGGTGGCAATGTGCTAGGTTCTCCTTCCTCTTCATGTTCGGCTCAAAATGAGATAACATCTTCGATGGTAAAAGAAAAATAAATTCAGGTAACTCAAGATGAGTTGACTACACCTATGGCGACTAATATTGAAGAAAACTTGTCTATTCAGAATAAACTTGATGATGAAGAACCTAGAGAATCTACTAGGCTTGTTGATTACAAAGAATCGATTTATCATAATGTGTATACCTCACCAAGAGATATTGAAGGGAAAGAGATTGAGGTCTTGTCTCCCAACATGAAATAGTTTGAGAAAAGGGATAAAGCCTTTTTATGAGGAAAAAGAGAAGAGGAAGGAGAGAATTCCTATGTTGCAAGTGGTGGATGAGGAGGAGTTCAATGTTTAGTTGATAGAGTATGACATCAAAGAATTGGGCATTGATCCTCCTCATTGTGTTTCACTCCATAAAAATGTTGAATTTAAAATACAAAGCATTAGAAAGGAAAATAGAGGAGATGCAAAGAAAAATGAATGAGAAAGGGATGAAAGAGAAGGTGGTGGAGTAGAATGAAAACCTGAAGATAATAGAAGAGATGAGGAAGAAGATTGAAAAAATGGAAAAATTGAATAAAGATGCATTGAAAAGATGTCAGGATTTACTGGATACTACGGTTGAGTGTATGAACAAGTTGCGAAGTCACACAAATTAGGGCAAGGAGCTTAAGCTTATGCTCAATTTAGAGGATGTTGAGAAGGAAGACATTGAGGTTGGTCCTAGAAAATGTACATGTTCCAGAACTAAGAAGAAGTAGAAGAAAGAGACCAAGACCAACTATAAAGATATCAAATAGGTTACAAAGAAGATTAAAACTATATTCACTAGAAGTTGAAAGATAAGGTGGAAGAGTTACCCTAGTTCCATCCACTTTACTATCTCTTTTTGGCTTTTTTCTTTAGTTAGGTTGTGCATTTTCCAGTGTTCCTACTTCGGGTGTTGGCTTTTTCCAAGTTCTACTACTTCTGTGTTTGTGTGTGTTTTCTAGTCAAAACATTATTTCATTTTGGCTCCTAAATTTTATTGTGATTTGTAAAAAAATTGGGGTTTCTGGTCCAATACAAAACCTATTTTAGCCTTAATAAAACAACTCTTTCACTATTTCACTAAAACTCTCAAATTAGGACGAAACCATTAATTTCAAAGATAGTAAATAATTTGGTCAACCATCCTTTAGACCTTACTTGTAAGATCTCAACCTACTAAGAAATTTCTACATCAATAAAGGTGCAAAAAATGTAGAAAAACATTCATGGAATCCTAGTTGACTATTCAACCATCCATATCATTAAACTATTAACAGATATTAAGAATAATCACTCATTTAATGAAGCATTCATGATGTCAATTCAAGGATGATGACCTACATGTCATACATCCATGACATAAACTATATAACCATACATTTAACTATACAATATATAATTTGGATACATCAATGTCATGTCCAATGTAAGATGATTGCATCAATTAAAACATATGAATAATTTTGAAAAAAGATCACCTCAGAAAATGTTCATTTGCAATTTTTAGTCTCCTTAGCCATTTAATGTTGTCCATCTACTATTTGAGATGGAAGTGTTGCCTAAGTGCTTGTACCATACCAACCATGGAGTGTTAAGCTCCTCAGAATGCCCTGACTCTGGCCTGAGAAACATAGAAACCCATAACAAGAGCATTGGATAGATCTAATGTAGGTATGAAATAGACTACTTTCCACATATGTCTAAGCAGTCCTAATCATAGAATGTGGTAGGGAGATAAAAATAACAGGCATATTTATACATTTGCAATACAAAAATGGCTTTGTCCAAGGCACTTTAACTCAGAGTTAGTGATATAAAGAAACAAAATAAATGTATCCATTTGTATCACTTCCTGATTATCCATATTAGCACCCATCTCATACGGAAGTCTAAACGCATCCACAAAGGAAAATTAAGGAAGAAATTAATTTCAAAATTAAAGAATTTTTTTTTAGGAATATACGTTATAAAGGAAATGAATGATTGATTGTCATTCCGACTCTAGGATATGATCACAATTTACAATCACATCTAAAGCATATTACTTAGTTAAAATTTTCTAGCTCCTTCATTTCCATACAAGGATAGAAATATACAACTACTGCAAAATGAATAACTGTATAATATCATTATGTTGAGAGAATGGAAGATTACACAATTTTTCACATATCACAAACAAAATGGAGTTAATTAGACTAACCGTGTAACAACTCAAGTCATGCTAAAGTAGTTTTCATGTCTCATTTCCATACATATCTTAAGCACATAAATCTAAATGGGGGTTTTAGTTTTAATCTACCACATTTGGTTAAAACAAGACTCTGATTGCTCATGGATAGTGTACTATATAATAGTCTGAAATATAGCTACTGAATTCTGTAGTACATTCACTGATTTGCCAATGTGTTAAATTAAGATGCATTCACTTAAACTCAAGGATATATACCCTATTTTAAATCTCAAGACTAATTTACTAAATTTCTAATGCATACGTTGTATTTTACTTATGTAATTTATGAATTCACCAATTTTCAATGCATACATCAGCTTTTAAAATCTGTGAAAAGAATTCACTAATTGTGAGGGTACACATTCAACTGAATTCTGAAAAAATTGTGTTCATTATATTTCTAATATTAATAATGGTCGCTCTTAAACATTACATACTAATGAGAAAATTAAGTTTGAAAAAATAAATTAACTTTAACTATTTTTAAATAAAACTTTTAGATTAGGAATCAACCCTTAATGTGTGATTTTTGAACCATTAACGACATATTTCTAATATTAACACCTAAGGAGTTGCTCAGATATCAACTGTAATGTCTATATTGTCCAACTTGGACTTTAGTGTTTTCAAAACGAGCAGTTTTAACTAGTTCATAATGGCAATTGAATTCCATTTCAAGCAATAAGGTTCGAGATTCATTCAAAACCTTACTGAAGATGCAAATTTAACAATAGCATTCATTTGAGTAAATTAGTTCATTGTTTCCTATAAGATGTATTCATTGCATTAAGTATGAAAGCCATTCTTCTTTTGTAGATTGTTTCTACTACGGATTTTAAAAGAAACTAATTAGGCTCTTTAATTACCCCCATGAGGGAGAGTAACTCACTGCCCATTCAAAAACACAACAATGCAATTCATAAATCTATGTTGCCTATGACATTTCTTGATATTCATAGAGAGATTCAGTTGAACAAGAGGAATGAAGTAATTCAAGAATTGGAACCTAGTTGTTACTGGTTGTACTTGCTTCCCTTCTCATTATGTCGTAAAAGATAAGTTGAGGAAAGTAAAATGGGGGCTTTCATCTTGACATTTTTTTTTTGTTTTATCATTGTATTTGCATTTTGTATATCTAGATAATAAGCAATTATATCAAATGTTTACATTATTTGAAATAGCCTGTAAACTTATTTATCTTTTTTCTTTTCTTGAGTGTTCTAGAAAAGAAATCTTGCAATGCTAAACCATACATCTTAAGAATTCACTTTGATTGTCTATCTTTCTAATTCAAGTCAATATTACTATATTCTATTTTTCACCATTACACATTTACCATTTAGGGGTTTATAATAGAAATAAAATACAAATCAGAATTAAGTCAATATTTCAAAATTCTAATTGGTATGTGGGTTGCCCAAATTATCTGACCATCCTCTTCCAAATCTCAGACATCAATGATGAGTCAATTCATTACCATCTATTTATGCATTTCCATTAAATCACAAGATTAAATACATCAAACCAAAAACCTAAAAACTGTTAAATTTTTCATCACAAGGATAACTATTACCAATGTGTTCCTCTTCTAGCCTTTGCAGGGGTTAAAATTGCAACTGTTACAAATGGAAAACACAAGATATCTATGGTGTTAAACTCAATATAAAGAGCGGTCAGCAAAATCCATTTCAACCAAGCTCAAAGGATTACTCACTTTTCAGCCCCGCATCTATTTCTACTGATCTCTCATTTTTCCTTAATTTTAGAGGAGATTCTATAAGATACGGAGGCCATGTATCCAATAATAAAGGCAACAACAAAGGTTCATCATTTATGAATAACTGTAAATGAAGAAATGTATCAGAGTTATCCAATAATAATGTTCAAAGGAATAAACTACAAATGCATCATGTTGAAATATCTAAATCCATACCTAAAATGTTTCATATCCTTCAAGCTAAATTGAATCACTCCATGCGTCAGATCATAATTTAAGAAAAGTAATTGATACATTTCCAGAGATAAATAAACTTTGCATTATAAATTCCTCTCAAACAGATTTGATGAGTTTGATCAAGAATAGGGCCTCCAAAAATGATTTCTTGGATTTTGATTCTATACTGAGAGGGATAGTCAATATGCATGTATTACATACGACAAATTTGTACATCTATTTCTATGGAATTCATGTAGCATGCGTGTATATGAAGAAGCTAGTCCAAAGTATATTATTTTCTGTATACTATATATAACCACTCTATACTTTGATTAAAGATGCGTTCCGTAATTTTGAAAAATGGGCTAATTGAAGAGCATCCTATAATATCTTCTCTCAAACAAATATTGAAGTCAGATTTCCATCCTCCATGTGATCAAAAGATTTCGCTTGTTGTAGAAAGGAAATCTTTTTAGGATGTACACAAAAAAATAATTGAATTGAATTTGAAGCTACTGGAGGTTTTTAGAACTAAAGAGAAAAAAACACTTTGCTAGTCTCCAATCTTAATGCAAGCTCTCACATCTAGGAAAAAAAATCAAAACAATTCAAGCAGCCAAAAATCATCACAAATTACCTATGCGCAGTTCTTAATATTGTGTTTGGACAATAGTGAGTAAGAAATTTCATTTAGTATTGAAAAAAATATAATCACAAACCTAAATATTTTCTCGGCAATAGCTATTGTCGAGTGCTAGTTTTGCTCGGCACGTCAAGGTGTCATGTAGTAGTTTTTCTCGACACCAATGGATGCTAAGTGACAGGAGGGTGCCGAGTGAGCTCGGCACAAGAGGAAGTCTAGCGAATTCAGCAAACAAGGGGCAACTCGGCTCAACTAAATGTTGAGTGAGCTTAGCAGCAAGCAATGCCGAGTGAGCTTGGTAGCCACTACAAAATCGTGCTCGACAGAAGAGAATGCCAAGTGAACTCGGTAATAACTACAAAGTTATAACCCAAACAAAGACCAGACCGAGTGACAATATGAAAAACTACCATTAAAATGCAAAGAGGTGAAGGATAAAGGTTTTAACAAAGAACTTCTCAAATGCAAAACATGCAATAATGAATAAGAGAAAAACAATAAAGATATGTATGCCTACTTGCTTGCTTACTATTCAAATATGATAAACTATTATAAAATCTAGGAGCATTTGGCTTCAACTAGAGAATCCTAAAATAACCCTAAAATATTCAAACTAATAAAAACTTAAAACTCCCACTTGTAGCTATAATGGTTGCATACAATAACACCTGGAGCAATCACTATTTCACAAGACAAATCCAATAAACAACAAACTTACAAAATGACAAGAGAAGAAACACATGCAACTGCAAGGACGAGATAAATTTTTTTCTGTCTTCTGTACTTAAACTTGATCTGTCAATTGACTTCCTTTCCTTCCTTCTCTACTTTTCTTTGCAATTCTCTGATCTTATGAACTCTTCAATTGATTGAATGAGACTAATTCATTCCTTTTCTCTCTTGCCAAAAATATTTCCCCCTCTTTTCTACATTTAAAAAAATCACCTACCCACATTCATTGATTTTTACTATTTTGCAGTTCGTTAGGTGGTAGTTGGGCATTTGGCTCTAGGGGCAACTAACCTATAGCATTAAATATTTCAACACACCTCTTTTGTCCCAAGCCAAACAAACAAGGATCACATCTTATCGAAATTAACTACACCGAGACACTCTCTTAGGTGTACAAAACTTCCAATGCCTAAAGGCTTAGTAAAAATGTCTACTAGCTACTGCTTAGACTTACAAAATTTTATTTTAATATCCCTATTCTCCACCAACTCTCTGATGAAGTGATATCCGATCTCTATATGCTTGCTTCTCCCATGGAAGACTAGATTCTTGGACAATGCAATTGAGGAGATATTGTCACAATAAATTGTGGTTCCATCCTCTTGCCTTTTATTCAAATATTTCAAGATCCTCCTTAACCAAATAGATTGACATGCTGCTGCATTTGCTGCTATATATTCAACCTCTACCATAGATTGAGCAACAATAGGTTGTTTCTTAGATGCCCATGAAATTGCACCCAATCCCATATGAAACATGTATCAAGAAGTGCTCTTCCTATCATCTAAGCTTCCACCCCAATCACTATCTATGTAACCAACCAACTTGAAATCATTTACTACAGTATACAAAATTTCAAATCCTTTGGTACCATTTGCATACTTTAGGATCCTCTGAAAATCAAACTTACTACATGCATCATGTCTGGCCGAGTTGCAATCAAATACATCAAATTTCCAACCATACTCTTGTATAGTGTTGGATTCACACTTTTTCTGCAATCTTCCTTGCTCAACTTTAGACCTACTACTATTGGTGTTGGGGTTGAACACCATTGCCTTACTATTTTGCATTTTGAATCTTCCCAAGATCTACCTTGCATATTTTTCTTGAGAGATGAAAATGTCATCATGCATTTGTTTTATTTCTATGCCTAGAAAATACTTCAAGAGACCTATGTCTGTCATTTCAAATTCATTTTTCATAGCCTCTTTGAACTCACCAATTATAAAATTATCATTTTCAGTGAAAATTGAATCATCTACATACAAGACAACAATCAACACATTAGCATTTGTTGCCTTGATATAAAGTGTGGGCTCATAATTGCTTTTGTTAAATCCATTGCTCATCAAATATGAGTCAATCCTATTGTACCATGCCTTTGGAGCTTGCTTGAGTCCATATAGAGCTTTCTTCAATCTATACACCTCATTCTCTTCACCTACAACTTCATAACTAGGTGGCTGCTCCACGTAAACTTCTTCTTTCAATACACCATTTAGGAAGGCATACTTTGTTAGTGTAGTTTTTTATTTTTTCTATTTTGCTAGGTTTTTCCTACACTTTTGATAATCTCGCTTAGGTTAATAAAGCATGTCTTATTAGGTGAATGGTTGTGAGGTGTCACCTTCCTACATGTGAGCATCCATTAGCTATCTTAGGAAGATACTTTGCTATCTTTAGTCTGATAGATGGTTGCTCCTCATTGGTTGGTGTTGCCACCTCCTCCCTCTTCCTAGCCTATATAAGCATACTACTTGGCTTGTATTTGTATCTCTTATTTTTGCATCCTCTTAATGCTATTTTGCTTTCAGCATTTGCATTACTCTCTTGGAGACTAACTCTATGATGTTATTTTGATTTTGTATCATTTGCATTCATAGTTTAGATATTTACTCTTTGCACTAGTTTTCTAGGTTATTAATCTTTTCAGATTCTAACATGGTATCAGAGCTTTTCTATGTGCAAGAGTAGATTTTAGTTTCCTTATTTGAGAGATTCGGGGGGGGCAAATAAACTTTATTCTAGTTTTTTGAAAAACAAAGTATGCTCTTCTCTTGCATCTTTGGATGACCTTGAGAATCAGAAAAGTTTTGACAAAAACAGTTTTTCTCTGGGGTTTCAATCTCAAATCTGACAACCAACTTGCATATTTGGAGTTTTCAATCAGTTTTGTAGGTTCCAGCATGCCATTGATGGACTTGAGAAGCTGATCCAGCATTTGCATGTCAAATTTTGGTTGCTGGGGTCGTTTTTTGATTTTTGGAGCCATTTTTTTCTGTTAAAGGCATCTGATTTACACTACAGCAACATCTTCTGTTCATTAGCAAGAAAAACGCTTTCTAAGTTTTGTTCGCAGCCCCAAAAAACCATCTGGGTATCTTTTAGATTTTGCATGCAAATTGTATATTTTTCATAATCGAGCATGCAAAGCTACAGCCATACCCCTCTCCGTTGGCAGCCGCAGATTTGAATGCAGTTTTCAAATGTCTCGTTCTTGCTCATACGGACTCCGATTTTGATGATTCTTGTTATGAACTTGGCTATTTTTTTGTGCTCTATCCACTATTGGAGTTATTTTTTGATTTTCATGCATGAATTCTTCAGAAATTGCAGATTCTCAGCCGTGACTGTGCACAGTTCTTGTTTTGGAAACTTCAGAGGATCATAACTTTCTCATACGACCTCATATCGACGCGATTCTTTTTTTGAAAGTGCATGATTTTTTGAGTAGATCGCAGTGGTGCTATTCGTTTCCTTGATTATTCTGCCCAAGTTTCACTTTTAACATATGCTCTTCATGAGGGTTTGTAATGCATTGAAATCAAGACCTACTTGTGGTTTTTTGGCCATAACTTTTGCATATGGAGGTATTTTTCCAATCCGAAAGAAGCGTTGAAAAGCTGGTTCTGAGACAGAGATACTGGTATAGGTTTTTTTGAGTTTTGATATAGTTTGGTTGCCTATTATGACAATCAAAGTCAGATGTTCTATTTTGCACTCCGGGAGGCGTATCTTGAGCTTCCGATCTCCATTTTTGGACTTCTTTATATTGCTGGAAAGATCTTTCTATGCTCTTTCTAGTGATGTTGGTTTTTGTTCCAGATTCTATTCCAGACACATCCTATTCAATCTTTTGCATTTTAGCATTCTGGTGGATATTCTGTTTGTTTCAGGTCCGGAGATCAATTTTGTTGCTTCAGTTGCTTCGTTTTGGGCTTTACCTTCTATTTTTTCAGCCTTATGTTTTTTCTGATCATTATTGATATTCACTGTAAGCATCTTTATGCAACGCACTGAGATAAAGTGCCACTCTTGCGATTCGGGATCCTTTTCATCATTGTGATTCGTTGTACTCACACTATTATATAAAGTGCCATGGGGGGGATAGTTTTTTGCCGCTTATAGGCTCTCTTTCTCTAATTCCTCATGCAGTGTCGACAATAAATGCTTTTATTTGTGTTTGTACCTCACTCTCGATGAGTTTGGCTCCTGTGTTGTAGGAGATTTTTTGGCCCATCTTTTCAGCTGCCTGTCACCTCACCTACCTTAAGGGGAGGTTATATTGTTGTTCTATGCTTCTTTGGCTGATGGTTCGTGCCTTCTATTTCCATGGAGGTTCCTTTGGTTGATGGTTCGTGCCTTCTATTTCCATGGAGGTTCCTTTGGTTGATGGTTTGTGCCTTCTATTTCCATGGGGGTTCTACAGATCAGCATTTTGACAGAGTTTTGCGGTTCTTCATGCTTCAGTGATGCTGCTTCTTCATGATCACTCCTTGTTCCTGTTTTAGGGGACAATTTCCCTAGTGGGAGACTTCTTCAGTTCTTCACTAGGTTCTTACCTCCTTTTGGGGGAGGGTTTTTCCCTTGTGGTTTTCTCTCTTTTCCCACTTTCAGAGGTTGCATCTTCTTGCATTGTACTTGGGTACCTAACATGGCCTCGTTGCCGGGACCCATTTCTACATCCACCTAAGCTTCGCTTATGGGGGGGTGTTACTGTAGCTTTTTATTTTTTCTATTTTGCTAAGTTTTTCCTACACTTTTAATAATCTCGCTTAGGTTAATAAAGCATGTCTTATTAGGTGAATGGTTGTGAGGTGTCACCTTCCTACATGTGAGCATCCATTAGCTATCTTGGGAAGATACTTTGCTATCTTTAGTCTGATAGATGGTTGCTCCTCATTGGTTGGTGTTGCCACCTCCTCCCTCTTCCTAGCCTATATAAGCATACTACCTGGCTTGTATTTGTATCTCTTATTTTTGCATCCTCTTAATGCTATTTTGCTTTCAGCATTTGCATTACTCTCTTGGAGACTAACTCTATGATGCTATTTTGATTTTGTATCATTTGCATTCATAGTTTAGATATTTACTCTTTGCACTAGTTTTCTAGGTTATTAATCTTTTCAGATTCTAACATACTTCACATCAATTTGATATACCTTCCAATTATGTTGGGTTGCAATTGCTATGATAGCACGCACAATTTTCATTCTTGCAACCGAGGCATATGTTTTATCATAATCTCTGTCATACTGCTGCTTGCACGCCTTAACCACTAAATGTGCTTTATGCCTATCTATTTTTTCTTCAGCATTGCACTTGGTCTTGTATACCCATTTCACTCCAATTATTTGTTTCTTGGGAGGCAATTTAGTTAACTCCCATGTCTTATTTCTTTCAATATCATCTATTTCTTTATCCATGGCATTACACCATTTCTCTTCATTCACAACTTCCTCAAAATTAATTGGGTCACTATGAAAAAATAGTGCAAAATTTACACTCTCATCATAATCTTCCTCATACCTTTCTTCTTGGTATATCTCCCTTAGACTTTTAGTCTTTCTTGGCAATAGGGAAGTGAGAGCGAGATTTGAAATTTTAGTATTATTGCTGCTACTATTTTGCATACTAGCTCAGGGTTGTCTTGATGTACTTGGAGCTGTTGCTCAGTATGTTAAAGGTTGCTTCCCTTTTTGCCTTTGTCTACAATCCATATTTCCTACTCCATATTTTTGCTGATCATCAATGCCATTTTCTTCCTCTTCAATGGTAGGAACTTTACTTGAAGTAATTGAGGATTCATCTACTGAGCCATCACATGACTAATTTTCAAGAAACTCCACATCTCTTGAAATGATAATCTTCTTGTTAATTAGATCATATAGCCTATAGACTTTTGACTCTGAGCTATACCCTGTGAAGATGCACTTCACACCTTTGTCATCTACATTTTTTCTTTGTTGAGTATGTGCAGGATCATGGTGTACCAAACTATGGCCTTAAATGGCAGTAAAAAATTAGCAAATCAGGTTTATGTCAACTTGACACATAATTTTGAAGTTCTTATGGACTTTATATCAAAAAGTTGTAAGAAAATAATCTGTAAGAAATTGAATGTAATTTCTAAACTACCAGGCTTTATCAGGAGAAAAAAATAATTAATTGGTCAAAAGTTTGAATTTTAATGCAGTACTAAAAAAATTTCAGGGCGAAAATAAAAAGTAGGTGTATGTTCGACCACCTTAATCAAAATCAAATCATAATTTTTTTTTAATATAATTATAGATATGAAAAGTAGACTCATTCTCGGATGTGACACATATTTTTTGGTATTTTTATTCCAAATAAATAATTAACTATGAATTTTCTACCAAAACTTTTTTGGAAAAAAAAAAGTCTCGTGTCTGACCACCCTAACTAATAGAAAATTTTACCAAATTTAAATTTATTTATTTTTTCTTATACTAGCCGAAGTATAGAATGTGACGCAATTTTTAGATTTAAAAAATGTTATATCGTTTGAAAGTTATAGCTATTTTTCAATCAGTATGTCAATCAACACTTTACAATTATCTTCATTGATAATTAACTAATAAATATTTATCGAACTCAGAATTTGACAGAAATTATATTTATGGAATCTAGAGATCGATATTAAAAAACTGTTTTCATTTTATTCAATTTCAATCAAAATAATATTGTCAGATGGCTACCCGAAGTCTAAGTATCACTAAAACCCTCTTCAAACACGTCTTTTGGGTTGACCAGGTAGGCTTGGTATTTACCAAGCCTAATCAGATATCCAATTTGAAATCAGATATCTGATATGTTGAGGTGGGCAAATTTAAAATCTCAACTCATTTTGGAGGGAAAATTGGGTTTAAACATCACAACTTATTATTTCTAAATTATTTCACTTATATTATTATGTAAAGATGTATTTTAATATATTATATATATAATAACGTAATGTAAAGATATAAGATATAATCTAACAATATATACTAATATATTATGTTAATCTTATTACAATCTATAACTATAATTTATATTATTATTATTTTTACTAAATATAATAACGTAATTTATATATAAAAAATACGTATTATATATTATTATATTAATATGTATGTTATTAATATATATATATATATAATAACGTAATATATTAAATATAAATATATAATATGTATTATATATATTATTATATTAATATGTATGTTATTAATATATATATATATAATAACATAATATTTTCATTAAATATAATAAAGTAATACATACATACATATATATATATATATATATATATATATATATATATATATATATATATATATATATGTTATTAATCTATATATGATAACGTAATATTTTTATTAAATATAATAATGTAATATATATATATATATAATTATATTAATATGTATGTTATTAATAGATATGTATATTATTAATATATATAAGTCAAAGGGGCTCATAGGTCAACCATTGACCCCCTTTGACGCATTAAACAACAACATATGTCCTTAGGGGTCCTAAGAGCCCTTGGGACATATTACAATAGTTAATATGGGTTAAAGGGGGTCATAAGGTGACCTATGATCCTTTCTGTTCGATTAAATGACGATATATGTCCCTACAGGTCCTAGGACTCCGAGGGACATATTTGAATTGTTCATATGGGTCAAAGGGGGTCATAGGGTGACTTATGACCCCCTTTGACCCATTAAACGATGACATATGTCTCTAAGGGTACTAGAACCCCTAGGGACATATTCGAATGGATAATATGGGTCAAAGGGAGTCATAAGTCCCTTTGACCCATTAAATGACAAAATATGTCCCTAAGGGTTCTAGGACCCCTAGGGACATATTCGAATGGGTAATATGGGTCAAAGGGGGTCATAGGGTGACCTATGACTCGCTTTGACCAATTAAATGACAACATATGTATTAGGTGCTTAGTGGACCTCATAGTTGTTTCTTGGAATAGGCCCATGATTTTGAGATTCAATTAGCTTTTTTTAGTTCTCTTTATTTGACTCTTATGTGATGATGGATCAATTATGTAATTTTTTTGGTGGTAACCAAGTGAAGTGTTGAGTACTCATATGTGTATCTCAAGATAGAAAGCTTCATGATTTTTATTTGTGCATGCTATTTTTATTTAAAGATAGATATTTCTATTTGATGTTCATGATGAATAGTGTAGAGTTTCTTTTGGATTATGAGATAGAGATGTGTTTTTTTGTTGATGTGGTATTTCAGAATACTTATTTATGTTTCTTAATTGTATCATGTTATTAATATGGGAAAACAATGAGATTTTTTATTGGATTCAAAAGGTCTCTTGTAGTGTGTTGATGTATTATTGCCCAACTTAGTTAGTTGTCATGTTGCATTGGATCATGAGTGTGATTGATAGATTGTAGCATACTAGAGATTATATATGTGGGTCCTAACTATGTCTTAGTTTACATATCTTGGGTAAAATTTATTATTGAAGTTCATTTTTGTGATTAATATGATGGTTAAGATCAACCTTTTTTATGTTAATTTCATGTATATAAAGATGAAATTATTTTTTAATGTTACAAGAAAATGGTGATGTTATGAATATATGAGATATAAAGGTGTGAGAGAATGTCATACTAAAGATTGATCTAAGAGGTATGACTAGAATATATTGAAATACAGAGTTGATAGTTCTTATTTAGAGTTGTATTAACATATCATAGATGCTATCAGTTAGTCCATAATTCAATAGAGTTTTGTCCATAATGGATTGTTGTTTATTCTAGGGTTGTTTCCTTCAAAATTGTTTCCCTTTTGTATAGTCAAGTAGCTAGATCAATTTTTATGTATACTTATTTTGTGACATTGGGGGATTGTATTCTCATTATGGATTATATGTTTATCTCAAGATCAAACAAAGTTTAGTAATGTTACCTTTGTTGGCTCGAAATCTTAGTAATGAATGGGTTAAAAAGGTTATAAAATCTAATAGAATCATATAAACTCATAGCTAAAGTTGTAATGAATGTAGACTTCATCACAAGTTGAATGAGTAATGGACAATTATATAATATACTTAATTTAATAGTTTGATAGAGGAACTTTATAGTTGGTATAGTTTTAGTGTCTCAAAATATATCAATGTACCAAGATCTAGTATTTAACTTAAGACAATTATATCTATTAAATAGTTTTACATTAATAAATAATTTTTTATACACAATCCATTTCATTATTTAGAACTAATTATTAATAACATATATTCTCAAAATAATATTATTCATATTATCCATAATATTTCTTCAACCCAATTTAAAATCATTAAATATAGTTTTCAAATTTAGGATTAAGATTACTTTCCATTATACCTACTATTAGAGTTACCTGGCTAGGGATCAAGTGTTAGGTTTAAGATTTGAAGTTACGATCAAAACTAGGGTTTAACATTTAGGATTAAGTTTATTAACATGATTAAGTTTAGGCATAGAATTAAGTTTATCTATTTTAATTATATAATTTAGTTAAAATTTTAATCAGTGTTAGGGTTAGGTTAGAATTATGGTGAGAGTGAGATTTTACATCAAGGTTAATGTGCTATGTTTAAGGTTAGCGTGTAGTTTTATCAAAAAAGATATGGTTTTTAGGTAAGAGAGCACATTATGTAACACCTAGCCAAGGGATCCTGTGAGGCCTCGCCCCGACCCTTCGTAGCCTTAGTTGTTACTTTATCTTTTTGATACTCATGACTTGAGATGTTGAGACATTATCAGATACTTGAACATATCATATTATTTCATGTTGTGTGATGTTATTTACAGATATTTGATGTCCGTCATTTAATGTTTTATGTATATGTATGTTGATGAATTAAGTAAAAAGTAGGATTAATATTTTGGTTTAAGATATTTTAAATGGTTAAGAATTGAATAGGATGAGAGGAACTCTGATTTTGTGATTGATGTATGTTTCAATTTATCTGAATTTTTGATAAGTATATACATATGTACATGTGATTTTCGAGACTACTGATGTGTGTAATGAGTGTGCAGATATTTTAGCCGAGAAAATCGACGGAGGAATAGAACTGATCTCTATGTGCTCATTGTGGAAACCTTGTTGTTCGTAATTAAATTTTTTTGAGAGATGTATGTATGTATCTTTCTATGATTAGTAAATGTTAATGTTCGTAAACTATGTTCTTATAGTGTCACTTGACACTTGTGAATTGTGTATGCTCCTTAGCGTGCTGATTAGGGTTAGTTGTGTCGCCTTTGGACCTAAGTTGGTTTAAGTTAGTGTTAGTTTGCTAATTTGGTTCTTAATCGAGTTTAGTCATTCCTAATCCATATTAGTGCTTAATCTACATTTTAGAGTTGTTAGTTGGTCCTAATTTATTTCCTAGCTTTTGTTTGCCTCTAAACCTATTCCTAAGGCTTTTAAACATGAAATATTTATACCCAAGCGGTATGGGTATGGGTTGGGAGTCTTTTCCAACCCCTAAGCCCCTTTTATTGACTTTTGAGGCCACTCAAAAAGTCTCTTTTTGCTTTTGTGCGAAAATTGACTATGGCTACCATGAGTTATCTCACCTCACCTCCACTTAGTGGTTAACCATAGTATGGGTTGAGTTAGGAGCTTCTATATTTTTAGGTGGGTGGGAGAAGTTATTGATCCTTTTGGTGGTTGAGTTTGAGGCTTATTTAGAGGCCCTTCTTGGAGTAGTGGAGGTTGTTACCCAGTCTCTACATTTAGAGAGGAATCTTGGAAGATTGGAGCAAGGAAGGGAAAAGCTCTACTCAAACTTGTTCATTGCCATTACCTCTTTGTGCAAGTAGGAATTCTCATCTCCCTTGTTCAGATTTTCATGTTTGTTTCATGCTTATGCTACCTTGTTGATGTTTAAATGCTTGTATGATTGTGGGTATGTTGGGAAGATTTGGAAACCATGTTATTTTGAATGATTTCCTTTCATGTTTATGTTTTCAATTTTGAAGCTTTCTTGTATGGGTGTTTTGGTATCACTCACCCTTGGATAGAGCAGAAGTGACCAATTTTGGGAAAGGTCTTTTTAGTTGGACTCCAACCAGTGCAGAGTCTCTTCTTAGGACGAGAAGAGGGAGAGAGGGTAGGGTGTTATGGGCCCCTACTTGTCAGCACAAATCACGTATGAGTTTTGGCATGTAAGAATGGAAGAATAGAAGTTCTTGATTTATAGCCCCGATTGGGCACCTGGTTTGGTGTTGTGTCTGACATCTCCGATTGGAAAAATCCACTTTCCCTAGTTTTGATTCATTGTAAATCCTATTGTGTAAACCATGTACGAATATGCATGTTTGATTGTCTCTTGGTTATGCTTGGTTGTCTCCTGATCAAATTTTGTTCCCTCCGTGGTTCTTGTAATGTGTTGTAGAAATCGTTATGAATCCCTTCATGAGGGTCATGAAGAAATTTCAATTAAATTTTTGTAATTGGGATTGATATCCTATGAAATTTGTATTTCAAACTTTGTTGTAATGGCAACGAAGCCGGGTTTTCTTCATGGTTCTTTCCCAACTGAGCCTTTGAATTAGGTTTGCCAATAAAATTGGTGTTTGAGTATAATTGGTTATCATGTGATTTAATCGTGATTTAAATTTAGATGGATGCACATCAAAAATAGGATGAAATTGATGATGTTCAATTTGGCAAAATTTCAAGTTTTCTTTTATGTTGAAAATGAAAAATTATGATCATGCATATAGATTCAGTTTTCATGATTATTGGAATCAAACAATTATTGCATTATTGAATAAAATGGATAATTCATATTCTTGGTATGTTAAGGTTGTAACAAGTCTTTATAGATTTTCATTAAAAGGAAAATAATGACAAAGGTCGAATTATTTCAATTCAAGTTATATTGGAGAACAAATGATTATGGTATTAATGTGACTCAAACTATGGTATCAATGTCTTAAATCTATTAAAAAAAAAATACACCTTAAAATATAGACCAAAAAGAAATATATACTTTTCCTTGTAATTCTATACTTAGAAAAAATTTCAAAACAAAATGTTGCAAGAGAGTAAAAACTCTCTGTCTTTTGTATTTGGTAACAGAGAATCTAAAAGATTCTCTTATTATCCTCTTTGTTTTATTGAATATTGTATTTAAAATTAAAAAAATAGTAATTAAATAAACAAGAAATTATAACTTATCATATAAACTAAATATCCTAAACTTACCTAATAAACTTTATGACATAAATGTGTCACCATCTCCCCTTGGGCATTACCCTTGGAATGAATATTTTAAAAGGGTTTTATAAAATATGTTTGTGCAAAGGGGGGGGTGATGTCACCCCGCCCCCATGTCCCATCCCCTTATGTTTTTGAGTGCTCACCTATTTTTTTGGTGGACTTAAACAAAGTTGACAAGTTTTATTAAAATCTACCTTCATTTTGGGTCACCCACCTTGGGAAGCCTGCACAGGTTTGGGGCAGAGCACTGTCCCAAGGACAATGCTTGGGAAGCACATCTGTCCCTTGGGAAGTGCATGGTAGTGTAGGGTGGGGTGGGGTGTAGGTGTGTAGGGGTAGCTTAGGGTATGGGGGTTAGATTAGTTGTTTATTTATATTATTTAATTTATGTTTTAGTTAAGTTTTAAGTTAGTTTTAGGTGTTAGTTAGTAACTAGGTTAGTGTTAGGTTAGTATATTATGGTAGTTAGTTTTTGATATTAAGTTTTAATTTTGGTTAGTTGTTAATTAATGTAATTTAAGTTTTATAGATTTAGTTGATGATATTTAAATTAGTATTAGTTAGTAATTTTAATTAGTTAGTTCCAAGTGCAATTTTAATTTGTTAGTATAATTAGTTTAATTTATTAACATTGTTTTAGTTAGTTTATTATTTATGTTGTTTAAATTGTTATTTGTTTAAATTTATTTGTTTTTAAATGCTAATATTTATTTATTAGTAGTAGTTCTTAATTTAAGTTTTAGTATGTTTTATTTCTTTTTAAATTTTCATAGAGTTAAATTAAAGTTAGTTTATGATGTAATTAAGTCTAGATTTATGGCTAGATTTTAGTGTAGTTAGTTGTTTTGTAATAGTATTAGTTTTTATTATGTTAGGATATTCAAAAAATTTTAAGTTAATAAATTTTAGATATTTATATTCAGTTTTAATTTTAGTTAATTGTGTTTTTCTTTAAGTAACTTTTCATTATTGGTTAGATTGAAAATCGATAAATGTCAAAGAGTTTTATAGTTGATCTTGATTAGATATTTTCAATTAATTTTTAACTCGTATTCATGTACATTGTTATTTAAGTAATATTTGCATATCTTTATAAGTTAATGTAAGAACATAATTTTGTCGATATCAACCTAATAGCGAGAGCATTAGATTTTAACAATGTATGCCTTTTAAAGAGATCAAATTTCCACAATCCATAGCAAAAATAAACTGATATATTTCTGGATTCGATAGTGTAAAGATTTTTTACCATCAACATTTCAAATCACACCAAGTGATCCATCATCAGGATGAAGAGAGCAAGAGATGTCAAACAAAATGGGTTGCAAAAATTGACAGACTCAAAGATATAGGGACTAAGGGAGGGGGATTGCACGCACACCAAAGAAGCCAAGTAGGGAGATGGTAGGATAGAAGACCATAAGTGATAGACTCACAATCAACAAGGGAAGAAAGAGCAAGAGAAGGGAAAGGAGAACTGAAGATGCCTTCACAAGATATCTAACTTAAGATGTAATGAAGAGAATCTTTTCTTGTAATGTGATTCGACCTTATCGAACTTTGAGCATTCTAATTATTAAAAAAAAAAAAAATTGTGTTCTTGCCCTCGTAATTTGGGCATGACAGATCCAAAGAACTAACCTAAAGTTTTACTAAGTAAGCAATAACATGTACAATAATTTACATAAAAAAGCATAAGAGATTACATTCCTTAATGATGCCAAGATGTTGAATCACATTTCATTTTTAAATAATTATACTAGAAGTAAAATAAATAACACATCCACATGAAAGAATAATTACAAGTTCAATCCATTTAAATAATATAAATTTTTTCAAAATGCCACTTGGCATTAATTCAGAATGCACAATCATCCACTATACATGTCATAGGGTATGAAAGGCTAAAAGAATATACATTTATTAAAAAAATTACATCATCCCTTTTCAATCCATGAAACAAAGTACAATACAATAAGTAAAATCATTAAATACTAAGTTTTGTGTTTGGATCCATTTGCGGGGTGTTACGTGATTAAATACTTAGTTTTATGTTTAGGATTTTATTGTGTAGTTATGGTTAGGTCGAGATTAAAGACTTACAAATATAGTTAGTTTTACTTTCTTTTTTATATTGTTTACAAACTAATCTATAATTAATCACTATTTATTTGAAATAAATATAAAATATTGAATGTAATTACATGTTTAAATAATGAATTTACATCTATCTAATCATTCAACATTATAATTTACATCATAAATACATTTCAAAACATCTAAAATAATAATTTTTGAATGAACATCTACGAAACTATTATTTAAATTAATAGATACAATAATCTAAAGATAATACTGTTAACAATAGAAATTGACAATTTTATGTATATTAAAATTGAGAAAAAAAAAACAAAAAAAAACAATAAATTGATGGTATATAAAAAGTAAAACTGAAAACAATTAAATAAAATTATACAAAAAATAAAATACTTGATATGTTAGAAAATAGCAATAGGGGGGGTCAGTAGACATCGAAAATGGGCTCCCGTACTGCTCTAAAATTGGGCTCACATTTTGCAAATGAAAAAAATGACAAAAAATGCCAAAAAGGTGGGAATTTGTAGTTGTTCAAATTGGGTACCCGATTTTTTTCAGAATTAGGTACCCGATTCTAAGAAAATCGGGTACCTATTTCTGAGAGGTCTAATTCCACGAAATTGCGACCCAACTTTGTGCTCTTACCCTTGTATTTCCACTATTTGCATCATATCCAAGATCTGCATATTTTGGCCTAATTGTAGTCTCAATCGGATTCCTTAATCCCTGTTGATCCTTTCCTATACCTTTACCTTTGAAACTCATTCTTTCCATAATCTTCAAAATAATATTATTATTATTATAACACACAAAATCTGTGAACTTCTTGTCATTTTCATTCTTACACTTTTCATAAACACTTTTAGCTTCAGCAAAATCATATTTCTTAATTGTGCAATCACTCAAATCATTTGTGTCACATGATACATCACATACAAATGGTTTCATGTTCAAACATTATTTCTCTTGTTTTAGAGTAGACAATTCCTTCTTTAACATACTATTTTCCTCTTTCAATTTCTTCACATTTTCTTCTAAAAGCTTTTTTTTTTCTTAGCATCATCAAATAACTTTAACTTTTCTTCTAATTCTTTACTTTTCTCTCTAAGCTTGCATGTTTCCTTCACCTGCCAATTATGTGTACTTCTTCCACAAATTTTAGCCTATCCTCTAGCTCTTCCATTCTCTCTTTATATTCACTAATTTCATTTAAAAATCTACATTTTTCTTTTGACCTCTCTCTAATCATTGCAAACTTTTCAATCTCTAGTTTCAATAATTTTTCTTTTAAACAATCCATATCAAGAGTCAAATTTATATTTTTCTTTTAACACTCTTTTACCTTGATAAGTAGGAGATAATTTCCACAGCAAGTCAAACTGTGATATGGCTATCAGGATTTAACTGTGTGATTTTGAGTCAAACTCATTGACCCATGTTTCATGAGTAGTGATTCAACATGAATCCATCTCTCATGAGAATCCAAACTCTTTTACCTTGTTTTCCCATTTTAATAAACCCAAATCTATCAAATAAAAATCCAAGCTCCCTCTTAAAACACAAATCTAAAAACCTTTGTCACCATCAACTATTAACATCAAATTTTATACTTACCATGATTCATATTGACACTCCTCAATGACAGCGACTGTGATATCTTTTCATAGACTTAATGTGCTCTACAAACACTTCAGTGCTTTCTTCACAACAATAGTCTCTTTCATGGAAACAATAGAAATCCTCCACAAATAGTTGCCTCCAATAAAATGCTCACTCTTTCTTTCAATGGGAGCAATGGTTTTCTTCTTCTCTAAACAAATTTCTTCATGCCAAAAATTCTTTAGAACTTCCACATGATCTGACTCATTGGCGGACAACAACAACCATATACTTCTCTGTTTCAGAAGATATTATCTTCACTATATGAATTTCACAACCTGATAGGGATGGATGGATTGAATCCACAATGATAATTAAACATAAAATACACACTAAATACACACTAATAGACACTTATAGAAATTATAGAATCATTTCATTGCCTGATTGATTAAAAAAAAATTACATTGTGCCTCTTTCATAGAGATCTTTGATTGTTTTTGGAAATATCTAAATTAACCGACATAAGACAAATAGACTTTTCTACAGCTATCTACACATAAATGGCTTGTAGAACTTTACAAAAATAAATATTAATTTGACCTAACCCTATTCAGTAATCTCGTTAATCTAGCTGGAATCTCTAGATTCCTCTAATATGTTTTTTTAATAATTTCATTTAAGAAGAAATTACAGATCTATTGTGTTCACTGAGCAAGTGAAGTGGTTGAATAAACAAGTAATTGAAGAGACTCAAATATATTATGTACTGCACAACAATCCTTTGAATGTCCGGGCATAACATCGCTATTTTCAATCTCTTGGTTGAAATAATATGTTTGAAATAAAAAACCGTTCATCGGATCCTCTTTGAAAGCAGTTATTTGATGGTCTGGCGGCAATGGATTAACTGGACAATCTGACTGAAATTGTGGAGTTTCTGTCCATATTGTTTTTTACGGCGTCCAACAATTCTGGGGAGTCGTAACATTCTGGTGGCAATTCTCTTAAGAATAAGTTTATCGGCTTAATATGTAATTATATGAAATGTTTACATTACTTGAAATTGTTTGTAATATTATGTACAATTTTCTCATTTCTTGAGTGTACTAGAATATAAATCTTGTAATGTTAAACCATACATCTTATGAATTCGCTTTGATTGTCTATCTTTCTAATTCAAGTCAATATTACTATATTCTGTCTTTTACCATTGCATATTTACCATTCAGAAGTTATAGTAGAAAAATAATGTAAATCAGAATTAAATCAACATTTAGAATTTCTAAGAGGCGTGTGGGCTGCCCAGAATATCTGACCATCCCCTTCGAACGAGCTAGCCTCCTTTTGGTGTCCCACACATTCGAAGAAATGATTATCAATTCATTACCGTCTATTTATGCATTTCCATTAAACCACAAGATTAAATACATCAATATGTCATATACTCTTATTTGAATTATAAAAGTAATGCATAATCATTAATTTAGTAATTAATCAAAGACATCAAAGTTCCCAAATAAGTATGATACCGTAAACACCACGGGACACGTATATTAAACCAAATATTCAGCTACTCGTGTCTTTCTATTTGTTTAGATCAGTTTGAATATCAGACCTGGTCAAAGAAATCTGCCCAATTCAGTAACTACTTCAAAAGACTTGGACAAATCTGCTATATTAGATCTACCACTAGAACAAAAATTAACTTACAAGATTTTGTAACAGCTAGACTTAGAAAAATGATACTTATAATCTATTATATATGCTCAAATCAAAATGCAACTGCAACTTTGAAACAAGCAAATGTGAATAGCTACCCACTTGTAACTGTGAGGAATCTATCAATTAAAAATATTCCACATCTTATATAAGTGCACATCAAAATTAGAGAAGAAATAATGCTGTTATTTGGGTATTTACTTCTGACTTTTTAGTTTCTAGTGCAACACAACCGATTGAATTATTTTTTAAAAAAGCTTGAATATATTCAAAACTTTGATGAAAATTGTACACAATAAATTGTTGCTTTTTTAAAAAATTGTTATTTATTAAAAAGTGCGATATTCATTTCCTTAAAACAATAAACAAAATTATCCATTTAAACTCTATAATGCTCAACATACAGTTTCAATGTTATCTAATGTTTCATACTAGTTTACATAAACAGAAAAATGATTAACTATTACATTATTTATATTATTTATTTCAAAAACTGATATCTCATAGTAAATCAAGTAAAAAGCATTGTTATACATATCTATAACATTACTCTTTTTATTATTTATTATGTAAACTTTAACTAAAGTTTCATAATTGCTCACATAAGTAGCATTACAATATTATTTACTACATTTATTCTATTATTTTTTATTTATTCTGAGACATAAGTTTCCTACTAGTTCACCATAAAGTATCATTACAATACTTCATACTTATTCAGTTATATCATTCTAACTAATTCTTACAAGTTGGAATGATACTACCAGGACAACAACAAAGATACATATCACCGTCTACTTTGCAACTTCCAATACCATTGCAAACTAACTCACATGCAGGTTTGTCTCTGTTCCGCTCATCACAATGTGAATCAGCAGCTGCAATGACAATTCAATTAAATATTAGTACAAAACATTAAAATTTTTTAAATAGATTTAAAATTCATAAATATACAGTACCCTCTAAAAATAATCAAGTGTATAATATAGAAATTATCAATATATCTTACACATTATTGTAGTTGTCAGGAGGAAAATCATGCAAACAAAAACCACAAAATTCAAAACATTCTTCTTAATCACCATCTTGTTTAAAATTATATTGCGGCACACAGAAAGAATGGGTAAAATTACACAGAAAAGACTGAGAATTTATAGATGAAAAATAGAATATATTGCGGCACTGCAGCAAAGGCTTCTTATCCACGTCCAAACTAAACTCCTTTATTTTTGGGTTAAATTCGGAAGCTGATAGACACGGCTTTCCTTTTATTGCAAAAATAAATCCTTATTTTTGGGTTTGAACTCCACCGCACAAATTGAAACACAGTTACTAAAATTGATTTCAAAATTACATTTCTGTACTATTTCAGTAATTGACTTCATGATTATAACTCTCTATAACAATTTCAACGATATGTTATATTATAATATTTATTTATAACAATTTCAATGATATGTTATATTATAATATTTATTTTTAAAGAAATTGAATTATGTTATATTTTTAGCAATTGATTATAGTTTAGTTTGTGGACACATAAATTTAGAAATGTAGTTCTCTAGAGAATATTTTATTACTATTTATTTTTAATATTTAAAAAGTAGACAGTAAATTAATCTATTAAGTTATTTTTCCCTAGAACTAAAAGGATCCATCTTTATAATTAATTTTTGTCAATTTTTTTAAAAATCAATAGAGAAATGTCATTTTTGATAACTAAGAGTAGCACTATTTTCCATATCCAATGAAAATTTGACAACTTTATATAAATTCGTATGCTATTGATTTTGAGATGAATCATACTGTGTAGTATTAAATAACTATAATAATCAGTGTTTCAAAATTGTTTATTATAATTTTCTATGAGATAATTTTAAATTATGAATTAACATATCTTTGGCCTAAGTTTAAATAGCTTTGTTAGGAACATAACCTCTAGTAGCCTTTTCAAAATATCTTCATATTCAAATAGTATAAATATTACAATATTCTCCTACATTTTGAAGGAATAAAATTCTAATTGTCAATTTTATATAAGTAATACTTTCTCAATTTATCAATTTCTATAATAAGTTATTAAAGGTTTAAATAGCTTTATTACAAACATAATTCTAGAAGCATTTTCATATTCAAATAATATAAATATTACAATATTCTCCTACATTTTGAAGGAATAAATTCTAATTGTAAATTTTATATAAGTGATACTTTCTCAATTTATCAATTTCCATAATAATTTATTAAAAGGTGTAAAAAAAATTCTTCATCTATCTTTAACACTAGAAATATTTTATCATTATTTTTTCTCCAAATAAGCCAAATAATTTCAAGAACTAGTAAAACAGACCTAAAAAAATTACAACTACTCTTAGTGCTTAAGATTTTACCAAAAATAACATTACAGATAGTAAGATATTTTTTTTGAATGGAATCCAAACATGGCCCAGATCTCCCTAGCAAATATATAGTCAAAAATGCTATCGATTATACTCTCGTGTTTCCTTCAAATGAACAAATATAAGCATCCTTGTCCATTTTGACAAAGGGAAACTTGTGTAGTAAGAGATGGTGGAAGAAACATATCATTTTTTCTTCAACACAATGAAAAGGTCTTCAAGAATGATCTTCCACTACTTGAGGCTAAGGTTGAGGCTCTAGGAAAATTTTTTTGGAATATTAAATCTTATTGTTTGTACATAGAGCCCTACGTCCACCTACCAATTCTAATAGTCTGCAGGTGCATAATCAAAAACATAAATGCAGGTAGGTGATTTCAAATTTTTGAATGAGGGGGAGATTTTTGAATTGATAGCAAGAGACAAAAGGGGGAATGTTCCTTTTATTCTATAAGTCACACTTAGACATTCAAAGAGTCAATTTTTGAGTTAGCAGAGGAGGAAGGTGAATCAAATCCAGCAGCAACAAGTGTGGATATTTTTTGGGTATTTTGTGAATGTGGTGTTTTTTCCTATATGAGCAGTGATTGCTCTAGGTTTATTCTATGTAGCCATACATTGTTGTAAGCTTTATTTAACTTTTGAGATATTTTGTTCATCTAGGTTTTATAGTTTATTCTCCAAGGAAGCATATTCGTCATCTCCAATCTATTGTTGGTTTTATATTTTGTCTCCTTTGCTACATTTTTGTGTGTATGATTAGTCAAATTAGGGAGAGAGGAGGAGAAACCATTTAACACATTTTTTGGAAGGTTATTCTTCATCCCCGCATTACTCAGCTTCTACTTGAATTGAGTAACTCAGCTTGTACTAACTGAGGAACTCAGTCTCCTCTGTCAAGCTCCTTATTGTTGAGCTACCCTTTCGCAGCCAAGCAACTTGGTCCCTATAAGTACCAAGAAACTTGGCACTACCTTCAACTTGACACTTTACATTGTCAAGCAACTTGGTGTTGCTGGTCACTCAACTCCTTACTCTGCCTAGTGACTCAACTACCTTTGCAGTTTATGGTTTTTAAAGTTGTTACATGGTATCAGAGCTATAATGCCCCACATCCTTGTGATTTTGGGCATAGTTATTTGGGTGTTTGATATTGTTGTGTAGGAGACATGGATGGAGATGTAGAAAAGACATAATAGTAGCCACTATCCTTTATGGACAAAATTATGACACTTGGGCAAAGAACATGAGAACCATTATGGTTTCAAATGACTTGTGGATGTTTGTGGTAAATGGGTTTAATGATGTAATTGGCCCAATACACTATGCTTCCCTCACTAAACATTAAAAGACTCAATTGAAGGAGTCAAGAATAAGGGATGCAAAAGCTTTAAGCTTGGCATGATTGAAGTGATAAAGAATGTCATTGCTTAATGTAAGGAACTTATGCATCAGCTTAGATTTAGTGCAAGGGAACTGAGAGACAAATTACTCTGAGCTAAGGAAGAGATCCTATTGTCATCCATTGAAGTTTCTCTTGGAAAAAGGAGGTACTCACAAGTAGCTCTAATCGTGGCATATATTCTCTATAATATCAAATCTTTTCTAAATATATTCCTAACTAAGAAGTCTACCACTCTCTATAATATCTTCAAATGTTCTTTATCCCATGGTGGTCCACTTCTTTGTTAAACATAACTAAATAAGAGAAGAGGATTCTCCCCATGCCTAAGATTCCACCCAAAAAAACTTATTTACATAGATTATCTTATCTTTGTTAATTGGTTCATTATTTATAACATGCATCTTGACCAATTCCCAAATCTTCCACATTACTTTGAATACATTAGATCTATTTACCTTAACAACAAATCTATCGAAGTACCTATTTTCTTATAGGTTTCTAAGTAGCCCTCAACATAGTCAAATTGCACTTATAATATCATCAAAGGGTAAGTGCACCAAGTTGTGGTGCCAAAAAGGTGACATCATTCTTTTTTCTGACTTTCAATAGCGCATATGTGCCATAGTGTGCACGCACTATGGCTTGGGTATTCTGAGCCATAGTGTGTACATGTTATAGTGCGTACACACTATAGTGCATATGCGCTTTTAAAAAACCCCAATTATTATAAATGGGTTGCAAACCCGCAGCCCATTAATTTTATCTTCATTTTCCAACATCCCCTCCTCACAGTGCGTACACCATTTCAAAAAATTGAAGGTTTTCACCACCCACTTTGTCAATATACCTCCTCGTAATTGAAGTTCAAGATCACGAGCACGCCATATGTGGTCTAACCTTCTTTTTACATTGTTTTATATTTTTTTGTATTATTTTGTAGGTTTTTTTCAATTTTTCTTTAAATTTGTTTATTTATTTAGATTTTAATTGGTTTCTTATCAGGAACTATGAATAATTTACCAGCAAATCCCCAAAAAGATCAAAACCAAAACCATCAACAAGATCCAAACCAAAACCCTCCATAACAAGAACAACAAATTCCACAACCTGCACCAATTGGAAGACCTCCTCCTAGTACACAAGAAAACATAATAAATGAAATAGAAAGAGGCAAAATTGAATTAGAAACACTCATTGGTAGGTTGAAAGCTTGTGGACAAACCAATCCAATGAGAGCTCAATTGGCATCCTCCCTCGAGTCCATTAAGATCCACATAGCTTTTGTTAGTGGTCAATTAGATATTTGGCGGGTTAAGAGGGATGAACAAAAAAGATATTATGCAAATAAATTATCATATCAAGATGTTAATAAAAAAGATATACCAAAAGGGAGGATTTGTACATTATTTAGAAAGCCTGGTGAACAAGATACTATTAGAGAGACAACTAAACAGTTCCTCATCCATTGGTGCATACAAGATGGTATTAGAAATAATTTTTGGGATAGATGGTGGATGGTTTTTGATGCCCCTCCTTGCAATAATCACAAGGTCCCAATGTATTTCTTAAAGAAATTATATTGTGAGTTTGTCCTTGGGGAGGTCCCCAATTATTTTGATATATTAGACTCTAAGGGTAGAGGTGGGGGGTCATCATTTGAGAGGATAGGCATGTCATGACCCGAATGTAGTTAGGGCACCTATGGTCAAGTGACAGGGTGAGCATGTGACTATTCTTTTAGTTGTGAAGGAACATGTAGAGGCTAGCACTCTAGCCCCATTTTTTGTCGCATCGATGAGTCCATAGGTATGTATCAATTTAATCATTTAAATAAATACATATATTTATTAAGTAATCATATGAAGGATTGACAAAAAAAATTATGCATGTGCATCAGTTCTCTACACGACTGTCAACATTTACTATGAACTCTGAGCCTAGACGTGATACAAGCTTCGTAGAGGTACATTTGTTTCATATTAATTTAATTTACTTGATTATATTTGTTTCATGTTTCATGTTACATGTAACGTGTATTGTATGACATGCAACTCTTGACATCTAAGACTCCTCTTCATCTTTGATAGTCCGTCGATCGTGGAGTGGTTGTAGCTATGGCTAGTTCATAGCCATTAACCGAGGTATGAAAGATTTTTCTTGGTTTTAGTTATTGTTTATAATAGTTAGTATCAAAATTTCTAATGTTATTTATAAGTGATTATTTTGATTGAATTGTTGTAGGTTCTTGTTACACTTGATCATTCACAAGCCTTCGAGGTGGACTTGTAGAGTTACTATGTGATGGCAGTAATAAAATAATTAATTTTGTGTGTACATATATTTGATTTCAATGTATAATTATTATTGATTCATATCTACTTTGTTTGTATTAGCTCAAGTCAGAGAAGAGCCTCAATAGGAGGATGAGCAAGCATGCGAGGAAGACCCCCATCATCGCCATCATCTCCCTCCACATGATGACTGAAGACCTCTAGATATTTCTTTCCTTCCCATCATGGGAAGGAGAAGATATAGTTGATAGACATAAATGTATAAGCGTCAGCGGACATATATGTTGGATTTTATGTAAGTGGACATATTTGATATACATTTGATGTATATACAACATTTTATATTTGATGTATGACATTTATTTGATGGATGACATTATTAGACTTATGACATTAATGGTTAATATATGATATGTTTGTACATGTATGACATTATTGGTTATCATAATATATTATGTATTTGTTAATGTATGATATTATTGGTTATCATTTTATATTATATGTTTTTTCATGTATGACATTATTGGTTATCATAATATATTATATGTTCCTTCATGTTTGACACCTTTGGTACTTGTACCCACATACCCAAGTACCAGGTACACTTATCCCAAGTATCGAGTACTTAGTGGAGAGCATCATAGCTAAGGACCTTCATTGAGACTTCCGATTTTTTTTTCAGTTTTTTGTTTGTGTATGAGCTCATTGTTTATCAAGCTTAATTCAATACCTAATCAATTCAAAACTTTGATAGAATATTGATTAACAATAAACTTTATCACTATTTAAGCATAAGTTTATCATTTCCAATATGTCATCATCATATGATTTATGATCTTGTTCATGTTTAAATTTTTCCTTCTCTGTTATTTATTTATCAAGCTTAATTCAATATCTAATCAGTTTGAAACTTTGATACAATATTGATCAACAATAAACTTTATTAGTGTTAAAGCTAGAAATTTATTGTTTGCAATATGTCATTGTCATATGATTTATGATCTTCTTGTTCATATTTAAACCTATCTTCTATGTTATGCATCTAAACATTTATCATAAATTATTATTACAAACATATAACAAATCTAAAACTGAAAAGAATACATTACATTTGCAAACATTATCATTGTTCTTGATTTGAAAAATCATTGTCATGACTCATAAATTTAGATTCTCTATAAATATAAAAGTATAATTAAAAATTAAGTTTGACATACCCAAGTACCCTTGTCCCCTATTATAAAAAATAGTTGTACCCGTACTCGTACCCATACTCGTACCCTAAGTACCCCAAGTACCCCTATCCCCCTGCAACCTTGTATATGATATGTGGATCTTGGTGTTTTTTGTACACCTATGTGGTCTATACGATCTCTTGCTACTTAGAAAGTCCCCTAACCTTTCCCAACCTCCTCACTAGGTTAACTGATCCAAACTTGTAGCATCGCTCCCTTACTCTTCTAGGAACAGTATCACTCTAAAGGTTTTATAGGTCTACTAGGGTACCATAGCACTCCCCAGTCCAACCAAAGTTTCCATGATGTCCTAAGCTATTATTGTAACACTTTTACCATGCTTGAATTGATAACAACAATGGGTTTGTACCTAATTTCAAGATTTCTTCACAAAAGGGCTACAAGGAGAGCTCCTAATTAGGCCTCCACTCAAATTTCTAGGGCCAATAGCTCCTTTCTCTTAGAGTTTCAAAACCTCTATACTTAAGGAAAATTTATACATAGGACCCATGCTCAAGGATTTTTAGGGTCTCAGGGTGCATACAGGTTGTACAACAAAAATAGCAAAAATGAGAGTTTGGTAGGGTTTTCTTGGCTGCCTGTTGCCCCCACTTTTAAGATACCTTCCACACTTCATCAAGCCTCCTCCACAAGTTAGAACCTCCTCATACCCCTCTTCAATCCCTTAGAAAAGAAAGTCTTCATTCTTCAAGCTTTTCTCTCGAGAGCTCTTTCTAGTTTTAAAATCAAGTCTATTCTAGTTATCCTATTGAATTATTGTATCTTCTTTCATGCCAGTTACAACTAGATATAAGATTCGCCAAAGAAAGTGACGTAAGGCTATATGGAAGAAGCATGGCAATTTTCTCAAGGATTTACCAATTAAATTTCTAGACATTGTTCGAAAATGTACAAAGAGGGAAGATCCAATTGTAAACTTACTTTCAAATCAATAAAATATACCTATTTCAGTGCAATTTCTTGACATTTTGCAAGTATAGTACAAGAGAATAAGGGGTGGATGATGACATTTTCGATCTGAAAGTTGATGCTAAATGTCTGAAGGCTTTTCTCAATGGTTTGAAGTTTTTATAGGCATAATACAAAAATTCAATCATAAACATCCAAATACTACTATCCGGTTGGTAATGATTTAGTATTTATGCACTCCTATGGAAATCAAAGATCATGATTTAGTCTTGAACAAATTCATTTCTCTTCAAATCTCTTACTTGTAGCCAAGCTCATTAAAATGCCTCTCATTGGAATCTATACCATCTACATGCTCCTAAATCTTGACTACCAAGACCAAGACAACTCTCCTATTGGAATCCATAATCTTGGTTTCCATATTCTTTCAAGTTGATTTCAACTTGTGAGAAAAATTATTATTTTAGCAGCATCTTCAAATTGACTAACATACTACCTAGTTGTACAATGAATTTATGCACCAAATTAATAGCAATTACAGATCAAAAACTGAATCTTAACAAATGGTAGTGAACATCTACCCATTTCATAATAATAGAACAACTTAAATGAAAACAATGTCTTGGAACAACTTCTTTGTCTAACTACAAGGTTTGGTTCTATCTCTCTCCACAACTCAATATTCATGTAGTAAGAGAGTAGAATGGACTAAGAAAATTGACTTTGATTTTGGTAGAAACCTAAATAGACTAAAGGATCAATAAGAGGTTATTAAATAAAAAGGCAAAATGCAAGATGTGAACATCTTCTAATAGGCTACATAAAGATGAACTTTTATGGAGCTACTGAAGAAAATCTAGGTCTAGTTATTTATAGTTCTATTCTTAGGGATGATGAGGGAGATATACTCAAAGCTATGGTGATACCTCTTGGTACCCAATCTAATCACTTAGCTGAAGCAATGAGTCTTTTTCACCAGTTAAAACTAGCAAGTAATATCAAAGCTAAGGGAATATGGATTGAAGGGGACTTGTTAAATATTCTAACTTCTCTTTTAAAAGCCTTAGTTCCTTCATGGACTATTGACCATTTCATCAAGGTAGCTAAAATTATTTAAATTAAGTTTGATAAATTTTACATTTTCCATTTATTTAGAGAGGTGAATATGGTAGCTGGCTCACTTGCCAAGGTGGTGGTACAAAAGGAAATCATCTCATCTTGGAGCCATGAGGATGAGGTTAATTATTAAATAAAGGTGCTTATTAATCATGATAAGACATCAAGCAAAAATGAAGTCATTTCATTTATTTCTATTTGGAATAGGAGTACATTGGGAAATAAAATGTAATAATTTCAAGAATTGCTTGAGCTGGATTTATATGATAATAATTATTTTAGATTCTTTATAGGTAGTATTACTTTTATTTCTTCTATGTGAAGTTTTTTCATTTATTAGCTTTTCTAAGAACTTGGCTCTGCAACTTGCTATAATGGGTGAAATAATTAGGAAAAAGGAACCTAACAACTATGAGAAATGAAGGAAGGAGAAGGAAGTGTGAGAGAAACTAGTAAAAGGAGGTCTCCCTGCTTATATGGAGAAGATGAAATTAGTGAAATTGAAATTCATTTGTTCTTGAAAGTTTGGAACAATAGTGAGGTCAATCTGAGAGGGAGGAAATCAAACTGAATATTGCAATAATGACAAAAATTACAGGGCTCATTGATAAAGGTAAGCTTTTCTTCCAGGATCTTAAGCATTTCGAAATGGTTGTTTTGGAATTTCCCACTGAAATAGATTGTTAGCTAAATATTCATGTTATTGTTTCCATTAAGTTTCTTTGGAGGCATGTTCTTACTATAATTATGGAATATATGTCACTTGATGGTAGATATGATAGGACCCATACTTATCACTTTGTTCTTTTAAACCACTTCAAGTATTAAAAAGGGTGTTGTTTCATTTGCATCTATTGTGTTCTTTGTCACATAGTATAAATGCTTTGAGGTTTAATCTTGGAACAAACCCATCAGGCATGAGGTTTTGATGAGGATGATACATGGTTATGTTAAAAAAATATATCACTAACACAACTCCAAATAAAATGGTGGAACATAGTGGTATAAATCCAAGTTTGGGGTAAAAAATGGGGAAAGGTTAGAGGATTTTAGGCGAATTAGGGTTGGACTCCCCTGGTACCAACAAAAGGGTGAAGACTAAGGTTAATTATGTTGAAATTGTCTTTGAAAATGAAGAAGATAGTGAGTATGAAGAAGAGAAAGGTGAGAGTGAAGGGTAGGGGAAAGAGGGGATAGAAATGGATAACTCTAAAGAAGAAGAAAATTTTGAGTTAGTGGAAAGACTGTTTTGAGGTGGCAATGTGCTAGGTTCTCCTTCCTCTTCATGTTCGGCTCAAAATGAGATAACATCTTCGATGGTAAAAGAAAAATTAATTCAAGTAACTCAAGATGAGTTGACTACACCTATGGCGACTAATATTGAAGAAAACTTGTCTATTCAGAATAAACTTGATGATGAAGAACCTAGAGAATCTACTAGGCTTGTTGATTACGAAGAATCGATTTATCATAATGTGTATACCTCACCAAGAGATATTGAAGGGAAAGAGATTGAGGTCTTGTCTCCGAACATGAAATAGTTTGAGAAAAGGGATAAAGCCTTTTTATGAGGAAAAAGAGAAGAGGAAGGAGAGAATTCCTATGTTGCAAGTGGTGGATGAGGAGGAGTTCAATGTTTAGTTGATAGAGTATGACATCAAAGAATTGGGCATTGATCCTCCTCATTGTGTTTCACTCCATAAAAATGTTGAATTTAAAATACAAAGCTTTAGAAAGGAAAATAGAGGAGATGCAAAGAAAAATGAATGAGAAAGGGACGAAAGAGAAGGTGGTGGAGTAGAATGAAAACCTGAAGATAATAGAAGAGATGAGGAAGAAGATTGAAAAAATGGAAAAATTGAATAAAGATGCATTGAAAAGATGTCAGGATTTACTAGATACTACGGTTGAGTGTATGAACAAGTTGCGAAGTCACACAAATTAGGGCAAGGAGCTTAAGCTTATGCTCAATTTAGAGGATGTTGAGAAGGAAGACATTGAGGTTGGTCCTAGAAAATGTACATGTTCCAGAACTAAGAAGAAGTATAAGAAAGAGACCAAGACCAACTATAAAGACATCAAATAGGTTCCAAAGAAGATTAAAACTATATTCACTAGAAGTTGAAAGATAAGGTGGAAGAGTTACCCTAGTTCCATCCACTTTACTTTCTCTTTTTGGCTTTTTTCTTTAGTTAGGTTGTGCATTTTCCAGTGTTCCTACTTCGGGTGTTGGCTTTTTCCAAGTTCTACTACTTGTGTGTTTGTGTGTGTTTTCTAGTCAAAACATTATTTCATTTTGGCTCCTAAATTTTATTGTGATTTGTAAAAAAATTGGGGTTTCTGGTCCAATACAAAACCTATTTTAGCCTTAATAAAACAACTCTTTCACTATTTCACTAAAACTCTCAAATTAGGACGAAACCATTAATTTCAAAGATAGTAAATAATTTGGTCAACCATCCTTTAGACCTTACCTGTAAGATCTCAACCTACTAAGAAATTTCTACATCAATAAAGGTGCAAAAAATGTAGAAAAACATTCATGGAATCCTAGTTGACTATTCAACCATCCATATCATTAAACTATTAACAGATATTAAGAATAATCACTCATTTAATGAAGCATTCATGATGTCAATTCAAGGATGATGACCTACATGTCATACATCCATGACATAAACTATATAACCATACATTTAACTATACAATATATAATTTGGATACATCAATGTCATGTCCAATGTAAGATGATTGCATCAATTAAAACATATGAATAGTTTTGAAAAAAGATCACCTCAGAAAATGTCCATTTGCAATTTTTAGTCTCCTTAGCCATTTAATGTTGTCCATCTACTATTTGAGATGGAAGTGTTGCCTAAGTGCTTGTACCATACCAACCATGGAGTGTTAAGCTCCTCAGAATGCCCTGACTCTGGCCTTAGAAACATAGAAATCCATAACAAGAGCATTGGATAGATCTAATGTAGGTATGAAATAGACTACTTTCCACATATGTCTAAGCAGTCCTAATCATAGAATGTGGTAGGGAGATAAAAATAACAGGCATATTTATACATTTGCAATACAAAAATGGCTTTGTCCAAGGCACTTTAACTCAGAGTTAGTGATAGAAAGAAACAAAATAAATGTATCCATTTGTATCACTTCTTGATTATCCACATTAGCACCCATCTCATACGGAAGTCTAAACGCATCCACAAAGGAAAATTAAGGAAGAAATTAATTTCAGAATTAAAGAATTGTTTTTTAGGAATATACGTTATAAAGGCAATGAATGATTGATTGTCATTCCGACTCTAGGATATGATCACAATTTACAATCACATCTAAAGCATATTACTTAGTTAAAATTTTCTAGCTCCTTCATTTCCATACAAGGATAGAAATATACAACTACTGCAAAATGAATAACTGTATAATATCATTATGTTGAGAGAATGGAAGATTACACAATTTTTCACATATCACAAACAAAATGGAGTTAATTAGACTAACCGTGTAACAACTCAAGTCATGCTAAAGTAGTTTTCATGTCTCATTTCCATACATATCTTAAGCACATAAATCTAAATGGGGGTTTTAGTTTAAAACAAGACTTTGATTGCTCATGGATAGTGTACTATATAATAGTCTGAAATATAGCTACTAAATTCTGTAGTACATTCACTGATTTGCCAATGTGTTAAATTAAGATGCATTCACTTAAACTCAAGGATATATACCCTATTTTAAATTTCAAGACTAATTTACTAAATTTCTAATGCATACGTTGTAGTTTGCTTATGTAATTTATGAATTCACCAATTTTCAATGCATACATCAGCTTTTAAAATCTGTGAAAACAATTCACTAATTGTGAAGGTACACATTCAACTGAATTCTGAAAAAATTGTGTTCATTATATTTCTAATATTAATAATGGTCGCTCGCTCTTAAACATTACATACTAATGAGAAAATTAAGTTTGAAAAAATAAATTAACTTTAACTATTTTTAAATAAAACTTTTAGATTAGAAATCAAGCCTTAATGTGTGATTTTTGAACCATTAACGACATATTTCTAATATTAACACCTCAGGAGTTGCTCAGATATCAACTGTAATGTCTATATTGTCCAACTTGGACTTTAGTGTTTTCAAAACGAGCAGTTTTAACTAGTTCATAATGGCAATTGAATTCCCTTCTCATTATGTCGTAAAAGATAAGTTGAGGAAAGTAAAATGGGGGCTTTCATCTTGACATTTTTTTTTTGTTTTATCATTGTATTTGCATTTTGTATATCTAGATAATAAGCAATTATATCAAATGTTTACATTATTTGAAATAGCCTGTAAACTTATTTATCTTTTTTCTTTTCTTGAGTGTTCTAGAAAAGAAATCTTGCAATGCTAAACCATACATCTTAAGAATTCACTTTGATTGTCTATCTTTCTAATTCAAGTCAATATTACTATATTCTATTTTTCACCATTACACATTTACCTTTTAGGGGTTTATAATAGAAATAAAATACAAATCAGAATTAAGTCAATATTTCAAATTTCTAAGTGGTATGTGGGCTGCCCAAATTATCTGACCATCCTCTTCCAAATCTCAGACATCAATGATGAGTCAATTCATTACCATCTATTTATGCATTTCCATCTATTTAAGTCTCGTGTCTGACCACCCTAACTAATAGAAAATTTTACCAAATTTAAATTTATTTATTTTTTCTTATACTAGCCGAAGTATAGAATGTGATGCAACTTTTAGATTTAAAAAATGTTATATCGTTTGAAAGTTATAGCTATTTTTCAATCAGTATGTCAATCAGCACTTTACAATTATCTTCATTGATAATTAACTAATAAATACTTATCGAACTCAGAATTTGACAGAAATTATATTTATGGAATCTAGAGATCGATATTAAAAAATTGTTTTCATTTTATTCAATTTCAATCAAAATAATATTGTCAGACGACTACCCGAAGTCTAAGTATCACTAAAACCCTCTTCAAACACGTCTTTTGGGTTGACCGGGTAGGCTTGGTATTTACCAAGCCTAATCAGATATCCGATTTGAAATCAGATATCCGATATGTTGAGGTGGGCAAATTTAAAATCTCAACTCATTTTGGAGGGAAAATTGGGTTTAAACGTCACAACTTATTATTTCTAAATTATTTCACTTATATTATTATGTAAAGATGTATTTTAATATATTATATATATAATAACGTAATGTAAAGATATAAGATATAATCTAACAATATATACTAATATATTATGTTAATCTTATTACAATCTATAACTATAATTTATATTATTATTATTTTTACTAAATATAATAACGTAATTTATATATATAAAATACGTATTATATATTATTATATTAATATGTATGTTATTAATATATATATATATATATATAATAACATAATATTTTCATTAAATATAATAAAGTAATACATATATATATATATATATATATGTTATTAATCTATATATGATAACGTAATATTTTTATTAAATATAGTAATGTAATATATATATATATATATATATAATTATATTAATATGTATGTTATTAATAGATATGTATATTATTAATATATATAAGTCAAAGGGGCTCATAGGTCAACCATTGACCCCCTTTGACGCATTAAACGACGACATATGTCCTTAGGGGTCCTAAGAGCCCTTAGGACATATTACAATAGTTAATATGGGTCAAAGGAGGTCATAAGGTGACCTATGATCCTTTCTGTTCGATTAAATGACGATATATGTCCCTACAGGTCCTAGGACCCCGAGGGACATATTTGAATTGTTCATATGGGTCAAAGGGGCTCATAGGGTGACTTATGACCCCCTTTGACCCATTAAATGATGACATATGTCTCTAAGGGTACTAGAACCCCTAGGGACATATTCGAATGGATAATATGGGTCAAAGGGAGTCATAAGTCCCTTTGGCCCATTAAATGAGGAAATATGTCCCTAAGGGTTCTAGGACCCCTAGGGACATATTCGAATGGGTAATATGGGTCAAAGGGGGTCATAGGGTGACCTATGACTCACTTTGACTAATTAAATGACAACATATGTCTCTATGGGTCCTAGAACCCCTAGAAAAATATTTGAATGGGTAATATGGGTCCAAAGGGGTCATAGGGTGACCTATGACCCTCTTTGACCCATTAAATGACAATATATATCGGTAGGGGTCCTCGGACCCATAGGAACATATTCGAATGGGTTATATGGGTCAAAAGGGGTTTTGACCCATATGAACGATTCAAATATGTCGCTAGGGGTCCTAGGACCCCTAGGAACATATTCGAATCGTTCATATGGGTCAGGGGGGTCATAGGTGACCTATGACCCCCTTTGACCCATTAAATGATGACATATGTCTCTAGGGGTCCTAGCACCCCTAGGGACATATTCGAATTGTTCATATGGGTAAAAGGGGGTCATAAGGTGACCTATGACCCCCTTTGACCCATTAAATGATGACATATGTCTCTACGGGTCCTATAACCCCTAGGAACATATTCGAATCGTTCATATGGGTCAAAGGAGATCATAGGGTGACCTATGACACCCTTTGACCCATTAAACGACGACATATGTCTCACATATTTGAATCGTTCATATAGGTCAAAGGGGGTCATAGAGTGACCTATGACACCCTTTCACCCATTAAATGATGACATATGTATTTGAATCGTTCATATGGGTCAAAGTGATCCATTAAACAACGACATATGTCGCTAGACATCTTCGGACCCCTAGGAACATATTTGAATGGGTCATATGGGTCAAAGGGGGTCATCGGGTGACCCATGACCCCCTTTGACCCATTAAACGATGACATATGTCTCTAGGGATCCTATAACCCCTAGGGACATTCGAATTGTTCATATGGGCCAAAGGGGGTCATAGAGTGACCTATGACCCTTTTTGACCCATTAAACGATGACATATGTCCCTAGGAGTCCTAGGACCCCTAGGGATATATTCGAATCGTTCATATGAGTCAAAGGGGGTCATAGGGTGACCTATGACCCTCCTTGACCTTTTAAACGATGACATATGTCGCTAGAGGTCTTCGAACCCCTAGGAACATATTCGAATGGGTCATATGGGTCAAAGGGAGTCATAGGGTGACCTATGACCCCCTTTAACCTATTAAACAATGACATATGTCTCTAAGGGTCCTAGAACCCCTAGGGACAAATTTGAATTGTTCATATGGGTTAAAGGGGGTCATAGGTCCCTTTGACCCATTAAACGATGACATATGTCTCTAGGGGTCCTATAACCCCTAGGGACATATTCAAATCGTTCATATGAGTCAAAGGGGGTCATAGGGTGACCTATGACACCCTTTGACCCATTAAGCGGCGACATATGTCCCTAGGTGTCCTACGACCCCTAGGGACATATTGGAATAGTTCATATGAGTCAAAGGGGGTCATAGGGTGATCTATGACCCCTTTTGACCCATTAAATGATGACATATGTATCTAGGGGTCCTATAACCCCTAGGGACATATTCGAATCATTCATATGGGTCAATGGGGTTCATAGGGTGACCTATGACACATTTTGACTCATTAAATGACGACATATGTCCTTAGCGGTTCTTAGACCCATAAAGACATATTTGAATTGTTCATATGGATCAAAGGGGGTCATAGGGTGCCCTATGACCCCCTTTGACCCATTAAATGACAAAATATGTCCCTAAGGGTCTTAGGGACATATTTGAATAGGCCATATGGCTCAAAGGGGGTCATAGGGTGACCTATGACCCCCTTTGACCCATTAAACGATGACATATATCCCTAGGGGTCCTAAGACCCCTAAGGACATATTCGAATCGTTCATATGGGTCAAAGGGGGTCATAGGGTGTCTTATGATACCCTTTGACCCATAAAATGATGATGTGTCCTTAAGGGTCCTAGGACCCATAGGGACATATTTGAATCATTCTAATGGGTCAAAGGATATCATAGGGTGATCTATGACCCCTTTTGACCAATTAAATGACGACATATGTCCCTAGGGGTTCTAAGACCCATAGAGACATATTTGAATCGTTCATAGGGGTTTTAAGACCCCTGGGGGTCCTAGGACCGATAGGGACACATTTGAATCATTCATATGGGTCAAAAGAGGTCATAAGGTGATCTATGACCCCCTTTGACCTATTAAATGATGACTTATGTCCCTAGGGGTTCTAAGACACCTAGAGACATATTCGAATGGGTAATATGGGTCAAAGGAGGTCATAGAGTGACCTATGACTCTCTTTGATCCAGTAAACGACAACATATGTCTCTAGGGGTCCTAGAACTCCTAGGGACATATTCGAATGGGTAATATGGGTCAAAGGGGATCATAGGTTGACCTATGATCCTCTTTGACCCATTAAACAACAACATTTTCCGCTAGGGGTCCTCGGACCCCTAAGAACATATTCGAATGGGTCATATGGGTCAGAGGGGGTCATAGGGTGTCCAATGATCCCCTTTGACCCATTAAACGATGACATATGTCGCTAGGGGTCCTAGAACCCCTAGGGACATATTCGAATTGTTCGTATGGGTGAAAGGGGGTCATAGGGTGACCTGTGACACTCTTTGACCCATTAAATGATGACATATGTCGTTAAGGGTCCTCGGACCCCTAAGAACATATTCGAATGGGTCATATGGGTCAAAGGGGGTCATAGGGTGACCTCTGACCCCCTTTGACCCATTAAACGATGACATATGTCTCTAGAGGTCCTAGAATCTCTAAGGACATATTCGAATTGTTCATATGGGTCAAAGGGGGTCATAGGGTGACTTATGACCCCCTTTGACCCATTAAATGACGACATATTTCACTAGGGGTCCTATAACCCCTAGGGACATATTCGAATCGTTCATATGGGTCAAAGGGGGTCATAGGGTGACCTATGACACCCTTTGACCCATTAAAAGATGACATATGTCCCTAGGGGTCCTAGGACCCCTAAAGATATATTCGAATCATTCATATGGGTCAAAGGAGGTCATAGGGTGACCTATGACCCCTTTTGACCCATTAAACAATGACATATGTCACTAGAGGTCCTCAGACCTCTAGGATCATATTCGAATGGGTCATATGGATTAAAGGGAGTCATAGGGTGACCTATGACCCCCTTTGACCCATTAAATGATGACATATATCTTTAGGGGTCCTTGAACCCCTAGGGACATATTTGAATTGTTCATATGGGTCAAAGGGGGTCATAGGGTGAGCTGTCACCCTCTTTGACCCATTAAATGATGACATATGTCGCTAGGGGTCCTCGGACCCCTAAGAACATATTCGAATGGGTCATATGGGTCAAAGGGGGTCATAGGGTGACCTATGACCCCTTTTGACCCATTAAACTACGACATATGTCTCTAGGGGTCCTAGAACCCCTAGAGACATATTTGAATCGTTCATATGGGTAAAAGGGGGTCATAGGGTGACCTATGACCCCCTTTGACCCATTAAATGATGACATATGTCTCTAGGGGTCCTAGAACTCCTAGGGACATATTTGAATCATTCATATGGGTCAAAGGGGGTCATAGGGTGACTTATAACCCCCGTTGACCCATTAAACGATGACATATGTCTCTAGGGGTCTTAGAACCCTCTAGGGACATATTCAAATTATTCATATGGGTCAAAGGAGGTCATAGGGTGACTTATGACCCCCTTTGACCCATTAAATGATGACATATGTCTCTAGGGGTCCTATAACCCCTAGGGTCATATTCGAATCGTTCATATGGATCAAAGGGGGTCATAGGGTGACCTATGACACCCTTTGACCCATTAAACGATGACATATGTCCTTAGGGGTCCCAGGACCCCTAAGGACATATTCGAATTGTTCATATGGGTCAAAGGGGGTCATAGGGTGACCTATAACCCCCTTTGACCCATTAAGTGACGACATATGTTGCTAGAGGTCCTCAAACCCCTAAGAACATATTTGAATGAGTCATATGGGTCAAAGGGGGTCATAGGTCACCCTTTGACCTATTAAACGACAACATATGTCGCTAGCTAGGGATATATTCAAATTATTTATATGGGTCAAAGGGGGTCATAGGGTGACCTATGACCCCCTTTGACCCATTAAACGATGACATGTCTCTAAGGGTCTTATAACCTCTAGGAACATATTCGAATCATTCATATTGGTCAAAGGGGGTTATAGGGTGACCTATGACCCCCTTTGACCCATTAAATGATGAAATATGTTGCTAGAGGTCTTTGGACCCCTAAAAACATATTCGAATGGGTCATATGGGTCAATTGACCCATTAAATGATGACATATGTCTCTAGGGGTCCTAGAACCCCTAGGGACATATTCGAATTGTTCATACGGATCAAGGGGGGTCATAGGGTGACCTATGACCTCCTTTGACCCATTAAACGATGACATATGTCTCTAGGGGTCGTATAACCCCTAGGGACTTATTTGAATCGTTCATATGGGTCAAAAGGTGTCATAGGGTGACCTATGACACCCTTTGACCCATTAAATGACAACATATGTCCCTAGGGGTCCTAGGACCCCTAGGGACATATTCAAATCGTTCATATCCATCAAAGGGGGTCATAGGGTTACCTATGACCCCTTTTGACTCATTAAACGACGACATATGTCTCTAGGGGTCCTATAATCCCTAGGGACATATTCGAATCGTTCATATGGGTCAAAGGGGGTCATAAGGTGACCTATGACACCCTTTGATCCATTAAATGATGACATATGTCCTTAGGGGTCCTAGGACCCCTAAGGACATATTTGAATCATTCATATGGCTCAAAGGGGGTAATAGGGTGCCCTATGACCCCCTTTGACCCATTAAACGATGACATATCTCCCTAAGGGTCCTAGGGACATATTCGAATGGGCCATATAGGTCAAAGGGGGTCATAGGGTGACCTACGACCCTCTTTGACCCATTAAACGATGACATATGTCCCTAGGGGTCCTAGGACCCCTACGGACATATTCAAATCGTTCGTATGTATATGGGTTAAAAAATGAAAAGATATATATATATATATATATTTATACTATTTTCTGATAATAATAATAATATAAATAAACATTAAATATTAATATTACCATATCTATAGTAATAATAATAATACTATTATAACTATAATAATAATATATATATATATATATATATATATATATATATATATATTAATACTATATTGTAGCATAATAATAATAATATAAATAAACATTGAATATTTACACTAAGGTATGTGCAGGATCATGGTGTGTCAAAAAGTGGCGATCTGAAAAATATGTAGTTTTGAAATGCCTCAAAGAATTTCAAAATCTATTCTCACTTTTTTCCCACCCATCCTGATACTAAATGAAAACAATTAATACCTTTATAATTCCTACTATATCTTTCAATACCAACCTTATATGGTCAGCTTTAAAACATCTCAAAAATATGTTGTTGGCATGTTCTTATGTCTTTTTTTCTTCAATCATGTAACTGATGACTTTTTTTAAACAAAAATTTGATGTAATGAAAAAGGGTTTCTTAAGAATGTTCTTAGCTTTTCATAAATGTAAGTTTTGTCAAATTACGAGTTCAGTAAGTAATTATTACTTATTTTCTAATGGAGTTAGCTACAAAGTGTTGATTGACGTGCTGGTTGAAAAATAGCTATAACTTTCAAACCGTATAAGATTTGTGAAATCCAAAAGATGCGTCACATTCAATGCTTTGACTAGTATAAGAAAAAAAAAAAAACTTAATTTTGATTTTTTTTGAACTAGTTAAGGTGGTCAGACACGGGAGTTTTTAAATTCTGAAAATAGTATAGTAGAAAATTCATAATTAATTATTTATTTGGAATAAAAATTGCCAAAAATATGTGTCACATCCAAGCATGAGTCTACTTTTTATATCTAAAATTATATTTAAAAATATTATTATTTGATTATGATTAAGGTGGTCAGAGATACACCTACTTTTTATTTTTGCCTTGAAATTTTTGTAGTACTGCATTAAAATCCAAACTTTTGACCAATAAAATAATTTTTTCTCCAGATAAGGCCTTGTAGTTTAGAAACTAGATTCAATTTCCTACAGATTATTTTCTTACAACTTTTTGATATAAATTCCAGAACCACTTTAAAATTATGTGTCAAGTTGACATAACCCTGATTTGCTAGTTTTTCACTGCCACTTAAGGCCATAGTTTGGTACACCATGATCCTGCACATATCCACTATTATATCTATAGTAATAATATTAATACTATTATGGGTATAATAGTATTGATACTATAGCTATATTAATACTATATATTAATATTACTATATATTAATACTATTATATATTAATACTATTGATACTTTATATTAATACTATTATATATTAATACTACTATACTATTAGCTTAGTAATAAACCAAAGTCGAAAAATTATAGCAAGTTTTGATTTTGATAATATTAATATAATTATGGAAAAAGAGGGAAATTATAGCAAGTTTTCCCTCCAAAAATTCTCTTTGCAATATCGGATATCCGATTTTACTGGCACTAATTCCCAATAATTCCCTGTCCCTACAAACCCGACAACATCACTTTTTCATTTTTTTTTCATGGGTTTTGAAAAAAGTCGCGTTTTGGGGTCTAACTAATCAAAAAAATTTTGAAAATATAACCTTAGGTGTTCGAATTTGTCATTTGAATGGGGAGCAACAGTCATCGAAAGGATAAATGCAAAAGGAAGATATCCAATGAAGACATTGCGACATATAGAGAAAGGGACAAAATGGAACACCGAAGAAAAAGACAAGGTATGCTAAATATTAGTCAAGTTGATGATGAATTAATCGAAGGTGAAATCATAGAATCAGATAATGAATATGTACAGTTGGGGAAGGAAAATCTACCTATTGAAAACGATAAGGCCAAAATTGAAAATTTGGAGAATACAAATTTTAAAGAAGAAATGCCACCAAGTCATAATCCAAATTGCATAATTGACCATGTTGAAGATGACAATGCATAGAAACCTAATGCACAAGAACCTTACATATCTCCTAATTATAATCGGCATGAAAGTTCTAAACCACCAAAATGGATAATTGAAATTGATGGAACGATTATTGCTAGTTTGGAAGGAAAAAAATTAGAAAGAACCATTCGGTTATGGGCTTCAAGACTATATCAAATATTTTTCGGCAACAAGATAGTGGTAGAGCAATGTCAGCTTTTCATGCACTTATTAAAGATGCAAAAGATGAGACCTATGCTTTCCAAATTGAAGGTTCATGTCAATAAAAAGTTCGAAATAAATGCCATTATCGTGAAGAATCTTTTCAGTGCTCTTAATAGCATTGGGAAAAATAGCAGAGAGAAGGATAATAGAGCTTCTCGAAGGGTCATTACAACCTCTTTGGTAAGTCATCATTTAAGAAAGGGTAGATATATGAGACAAACTTGTATTGATTTGAATCTAAATCGTACTACTTTGAGAAGAGCACTTAGTCGACGAGAGAAAATTGATGGTCCTCTTCAAAATGAAACAGGGGCATTTGGTAGGAGACTTCCACGTTTTGATAAAAAGCTATCCGACGATGTGAAGGAAGAAATTACACAATTTTGGCACTCTAACTTACGAGTATCACCCAATGCTAAAGATGTCTTAAAGTTGAGAATTGGCATCAGAGATCGCGCGCCACATCCTAAACACCATTTAGAAGTAAGTCAAACTATGTTGTTCAAACAATTTAGAGAGAGTCATCCAAGTCTTCATATATCACAAAGGGCTTTTGAATCTTTGAAGTCATTTTATTGTGTGCCACTCAAAATTCAAAATACATGTTGTTGCAAATATCATGTTGAGTTTTCTATGCACCATGAACTATTATGCTCCATCCATTTTACTTTGCATAGTAAAGAAATGTTGGAGAATTGTGGGGCTAGTGGGCTTCCAAAATCATCAAGAGACTTGCTAGATCAACTCTTATGTCGCAGAGTTGATGGTTGTTCCTTTTATAGAAATGCTTGCTTAAATGAGAAGTGTTCAGAATGTGGTGGCTTATCCAAGTTTGACACATGTTTCCATGAGGGGTGCGAACAAGATCTTGGAAAGACAATACTAGAAAAAAAGGTATATGAAACGGTGAAATACACATTGAAGAGTGGGAGTGAGAGCTCTAGATGTGAATTGGTTGGAAAAGATATCAGTGAGGCTAATTTTATTTCAGCTTTCAAGGAAAATCTTTTTTACAAGTATGCAGGACATAGTCACAGGTCTCAATGGTTGGATCAACAATTTAGAATGTGTAAGGAGACTTTTCCCATTGGCACTATTATATCAGTTGTTGATTTTGCTGAGAACTACACATTGCAACCTCAAAATGAGACACAATCTCAGTATTACAACTCCATTCAGATTGCAATTTTTGTTCACATAACATATAGACATGCCTCTAATAGTGCGGAAGATAATTGAAAGATTATTAGAGAGTATCATTTTTATTGAGTGATGATAGATCTCACTCTCACAAGTTTGTGCAACATTGTTTTGAGAATTTTTTTGATTTCTTACATGAGCATGCAATTGCTATGGATAGACATATCATTTGGTCAGATAATTGTACAGGTCAATTCAAGAATGCTCGCATGTTTTATTGGTTGTGTAGGATGCACGTAGAGAGAGGGGTGCCTCATATTTGGAGTTTTTTTGAGTCCGGCCATGGAAAAGGGGAACATGATGGAGCAGGGGCATGTGTGAAGAGAGCTCTAGTTAAGGAGCAACTGAAGATTTCAACAACAGAGCTTCTTGATGCTCGTAGCATTGTTGATTGGTTTAGTTTACCATTATCACAGGGGGGGACTCTTGATTCAGTGGTATGCAGGTTCTTTTGGTTGGTTGAGGAAGGGTCCATAGGTTATAGATCAGATTGTGCTACAGTGAGAGACTCATCAAAAATGCATTCATTTCAAAGCTCTAATTCTAGTACATGGACTATTTGGACATGACAACTAGCTTGTTTTTGTCGTACTTGTTTTCAGTGTGATTGGGATCACTGTGAGTCAAGTGAGTGGGTGGACACATGGGCTCCATATTATCTTACTTCATTTTCTATCATACCCTCTATCAAAAATGATGACATGGAAAGTTCACTTGAGCATAACCATCTATCAGATCTACTTCAACCACGACATGTCTTTGCATTGGTTGCACCACAGGGGAATGATGAGAAATCTGATTATTGGTTAGCACGTTGTGTAAGAGGCAAACAAAAACTTGCACAACTGATCACAGATGATGATGGATTCACGTATCCTACTGGTTTAGTGGTTGTTGTTGGAACATGGTTGTGGACATACATGCTTAGAAGGAATAGAATTCCTACATTCGAAGACTATCAGAAGCACAAAGTAATTCTCATATATTTGCATCTTATTATAGCTACAAATGTAAATTTATTGAAGCATAAAGGAAGACCAAAAGTAAAAGAATTTTTTACTATTGCTAATGCTGATCATGAAGCCTTGTTGGAGACCCTAAAACAAAGAGAAGACCCTATTGGAATACTCGACTAGGTATATATACTTCTTATGTTATTTTCTTTATAATGATTTAATGAATTGATGATTATCTTGTTTAATACAATAAGTTACTAATTTTTTTATGATATTGGAATGTAGGTACATCATGAAGAGTTGGAGGGGGGTGGTATTGGGGAGAATTTCTAAAATTTATGATGTATTATGATGTAAAATGTGTACTTTTTTGTATATGGTTTTTGTATTTTGGTAGGTTCTTTGTAAGGAATTATAAGAGGAAGATATTTAACAAGTTCTTCCAAATCATATTTGCATGTGATACAAGGCTATAACAACAATTTTAAGAGAATTTATAACTATATGAAAGATAATTGCATGCGGATATCTTATTACAAATTTGGTTTTTTCCTTATTTGACATAAAGCTAACATTATGATTATTAAAACTATTTTTTTCAAACTAATCAAATAAAAAAAATCTAGAAAGTATGGATGAACAATTAGAATACTTGATTTCTTCTATTTTGCAACCAATCATAGCATTTGAAAGCATAAAGAGTCATAATATTGTATAATTTTTTGAAAGACTTTCATATTGAAAAGTTGTATGAAGCACATTTGGGATAAGCCATGAAATTCATGAAAGAAGATAGCATGTAAGATAAGCAATTAAAGCCAATAAGCAAGATAGCACATGCATAATGACATGATATGAAGTTGGATATGAAGGCTATGAGTGGATGAGAAAGTAAAATAGGGTATGCATGGTTAGCTTGATTTTCTTTTAGTTGTGGCCCTTGAGGGTACACATGGTCTATATGAAAAGAATTAGGTTCTTTGTTTGGTGGAGGCATTTTCGAAAGCTTTGACACTTTAGGAGGTTCATTAGTGTTATAAGAAGTGAAGGTGTCAAGGAAATCATCACTTGACATAGGTTCATCAGCATGATCTTGTGACACATGAGTCATTAGAGGTATCAAAAATCCCATCATAAATGAGATCTTGGATTTTATGTTTCAACACTATGGAATCTTTAGTTTTATGAAATTTTCTTCCATGGAGATTAATTTAAGAATGCCCCATGTGTATGTAAAGGTCTTAAGGGAGATTAATTTAAGAATGCAATATTCTCCTCTAACCTTTTCTCAAGTTTAGAATTGATTTCTATCATGTGCTTAGAGAGATGAAGGTAAGAAAGATTATTTGTCTCTTCTAGCTCTTTGTATTGAACATAAAGAAAGAGAGATAACAAGTGAACAAATTTAAGTGTAGTCAATAGATCAAGGAAACCATTTAGTGAAAGAAATTATTAGTATGCATATCATAGACCATGAAGTTAGAAAATACCAATAGCTCTAAGACCAAAGAGCCATTTTAAGGATGTTCAAGCACTAGAGACATAGAAAATCAAATTCAATTTATGAAACTCCCCTTAGCAAAAAATGCAAACAAATATTTGCATTTGACGTTTTGACTTGGTTGAAAAAGTTTGACAATAATTGATAATATTGCAAGCTTGATGTTCAAAAGCAATTTTTTTTCCAAGAAAGATAGTGACACGTGTAGTAGTCTTCAAACAATCAAGCAAGGCACAAAACAACCTTTCATGATACAAGTCAAAGGGGTTAACCTTTCTTGACAAGTTTTCAAAATCTAACTCCTAACGGCTACAAGTCAGTGCCATTAGCTCTGAGTAGGTGGGTGAACCATAGTGACACCCTTGTTCCAACCACGTAGACCCTCTATCATCCATGGCCACCCCGTACCGAGGAGTCTCCAAGGTGCTCTAAGTGCATTTTGAGGTCGATCTTTCAAGGGTCATAACTCAGAGCTCGTGAGGGCTATCAATGAACTATCGAATGCTACAAGACAATGATACTGAGGCCTAAAATAACCTATCTCATTTTTGAGAGATCACATTTTGTTTGGATTTAGCATAGCGATCTTGCTCGATGCCAAAACTCGTAGTGTGCCTTAGTTCATAGGTGAACCACATCGTAACTTTGAAACTGCTAATCTTGGCATCAAATTGTCAGTGCCATTAGCTTCAGATGGGCGGGTGAACCCTAGTCACACCCTTCTTCTGGCCATGAAGACCATCCATCATTTGCGGCCACCCTGTACTGAGGAGTCTCCAAGGTGCTCTAAGTGCATTTTGAGGTCGATCTTTCGAGGGTCATAACTTAGAGCTCATGAGAGCTATTGATGAACTGTCAAATGTTACAGGACAGTGATATTGAGACCTAAAATAACCTATCTCATTTTTGAGATATCATATTTCGTTTGGATTCAGCACAGCGATCTCGCTCAATGCCAAAACTCGTAGTGTGCCTCAGTTCATAGGTGCACCATAGCATAACTTTGAAACTACTAATCTTGACATCGAATCATCAATGCCATTAGCTCTAGATGGGCAGGTGAACCCTAGTCACACCCTTATTCTGGCCACGAAGACCATCCATCATTTGCGGCCACCCTGTACCGAGGAGTCTCCAAGGTGCTCTAAGTGCATTTTGAGGTCAATCTTTCGAGGGTCATAACTCAGAGCTCGTGAGGGTTATCGATGAACTGTAAAATGCTACAAGACGGTGATACTGAGGCCTAAAATAACCTATCTCATTTTTGAGAGATCACATTTCATTTGGATTCAACATAGCGATCTCGCTCGATGCCAAAACTTGCAGTGTGCCTCAGTTCATAGGTGCACCACAGCGTAACTTTGAAACCGCTGATCTTGGCATCGAATCATCAATGCCATTAGGTCTGGATGGGTGGGTGAACCCTAGGCACACCCTTTTTTTGGCCACAAAGACCATCCATCATTTGTGGCCACCCCATACTGAGGAGTCTTCAAGGTGCTCTAAGTGCATTTTGAGGTCGATCCTTCGAGGGTCACAACTTAGAGCTCGTGAGGGCTATCAATGAACCATTAGAGGAGACAAGTTTGTAAGGATGGAGTGGCTTAGTGTTTTTGCTAAAATAAGTTAGTGGGAAGGCTTTATTAGAGGGTCTTGGCCAAACTAGTGGGGTGTTTGCCCACTCTCTAATTTTAGAGACAGGTAGGTTTTGGAGGGAGATTAGGGGAGCTCTACTACAACTATCCTTACCCTAGCTTGGACCAAGGTTGGTATCTCAAACTTGCTTCTTTTTCATTTATTTCTTTTAGCATGGTTAAGCAAATATGCAAGTGTGGAGTTTATCAATGGAGTATGCATTGCATTGCATTGTGGAGTAGCATTCATGTGAGTGCTTGAATGGTGTTCATTCCAAGTAGATTAGTGTGACACCATTGTGCATCTTGTTGTATTGTGTGGAGTATTGTGAGTATGAGGTTTGGATTTTGTCTATTTCCTTGTTGTATTATGGGTGTTGATATTTTGTTGTGAAAATGTGATGTGCTCTTGAAAATTTCTTGTTTTATTTCTACTTGGTTTTGTTTTCTTGTTTTGTGCTTGAATATTGTTATGGGCATGGGACTTACACTCACCATTGTGGGAAGGGAAGAGAAGTCTAAGGTGAAGGGCTTAAGTTGGGTTCGAAAAATGTATTGAGAACCTTGGAGTATGGGCTCCATTGTATGCCATAACATTTCATATCTTGTTGGGGGTGATAAGGAAAGTATGATGTAGAAAGGAAGTTTGAGGAGTTACAGCTGATGGTAGTGGGTTTGGAGGAGGAAATGTGGAGGCCCCGAGAGGGCATGAAATTTTTTGAATTATGATAGCCCCGAGAGGGCATGAAAATTGTTTATTGCAAATATGGTTTGGTATGGCAAGTCTCCATTTTAGAACACACCTTCACCCTATGTTTATGGTTCCATCTGTAAAGCCATTGTGAAATAGTCTTGGGGGAAAATTGTTCGAGTTTGAAATGTAATGTTGATGCATTGAAAGATTGTATGTGTATCCTAGTTTGAGCCTTGTTCCCTAGCGCGGGGGTGGTCTCTTTGAGGCCTATGGTTGGGTGAAAAGCACCCATGGTCCTTGTTATTTTTTTGTGTTGCATATGCAGATTTGTGTCCAAGGGAGCAATGGAAATGGCTTGGAATGATCATCTTGTAGATTGATGTTAGATGAGAAAACTTGACATTGTGCCCTCATTTGTGAAGGAGGATTCACCAGCTTGTTCATGTTCTCAATGATCATGTTGGACAATGTTCATGCTACTCATTGTCCATATCTTTCAATGTCCATGTTCCTTATGATTTTGAAAAGTCCCTTATGTTGCCCCATTGTGATGGAAGGAGATTGTATCATTGTTACCTAATGTATGTGTAGAAGAAATAATTGATAAGGTTGTATATGCATGTTTCATTTGGAGTTTATATTGTTATGAAAGCATTGGTGTGAGTCACAGATTTTCTTTGACATCATTGTTATCATTTGAAAATGTGAAAGAAAGTTTTCTCCTTGTGGTATTGTAAATGACTAGTTGATAATAACAATCCATGGATGTTATGTGATACATTGATTGTATAAATTTAAAACTTAGTAGATTGCTTACAATCTTGTTGTGCACTCAATAATTTGGAAGGAAAATTTTATGTTCATATCACATGCATGGATAACATTGATTTTAATTACCAATCTTAATGCAATTATAAGCAAGGAAATCATCAAATTAATTTTATGATATAACAAAATGAAGTTTGTTGTAAGAGAAGACATAATAAAATCTATGAGATACATTGCTGTAGGCATGCATTTTCCTCTCTAGAAAATATATGGTAAAGGCAAATAAATCCCTTCCTTAATACAGAGCAATAAAATATTAAAGAATATTCCTAGATTCTAGACTGCTATCTAATAAAAATAAAAATAATAATAGCATATAGAGACTAATGAGTGTCCTAGACTAATATATTTTCTAAGTGACAGAATGGTACACATTACAATCTTGTGACCTCTAAGTCACATCCAACACTCAAATAATAAATTATTAATTAAATAAATAAAGGCATATTAGTGCGCATGTTAGAGAATATGACAAATTTAAATATTTAACTAAAAAATAAAATAAAAGCCAAGATTGATTGGATGTACATATAATAGGGTTAATATGAAGTAAGTTGTCAGGATGATGGGATTGGAGAATCAAGGATAAGGATGGATGGTGGATTAAAATAATAACTCAAATCTATTTTTATCTAGTCAATAAAGCACATTGATACATTGATACATATATGTCAGAACGACAAGGTATGTTATATACAAACCTTATTTATACACTTGCACCTAATCCTTGCATAAACAATTCATCTAACAAATTTAAATTGACACACTCAATATGATGGTGTAGTAGGATGTGTTTAAATACAGATCGTGAATTATTATTGAGTTAAGTACTTTGAATTGGCCCTTAGACTTACTAAGAGTTCCTCATTTTATGTGCTTACTAATTCGTACTATGAAACTACTTTGAATCTTAACATGCTTTGATAATAATAATATTGATAGTGAGAAAGTGAGCTTATGGTGAATAGTTAGATGTAGTAATGTAAAAAGTAAATGTAATAGTATAGTAATTATAGTAATTAAAATAGTATATGTAAAAGCATGGCAATGTAGCTAGATTAGTTAGTAGTTGATGTGCTAGATAGTTAGTAATTGTCTTTTGTTAGAGTGAGTTTAAATTATGTATTGAAATAGTAATTTTTGTGTTTAGAAAACTATAGTGAGTGCTAGTTTGGTGAGGAAGCAATGTTGATAAAATACATAAGGATGACTAAATAGGGTAAAGAGGGAGAAAATGACTCAGTATTGGTCCAATCTCTAAGAGGACCTGTAACCAGTAAGATATGGATGCAAGCACATGATACACGTTTGCACATAAAACAAATTGTTTATTCCATAAGTTGTGTAACTAATGTGTTGAATGATGGATACTATCAATGCAAGTGGCCCCTTCTCCATCATGTAGACTTCGAAGCTACCTTTAGGGCATATCTTTTCTAATTTCCAATGGTTAGATCCGATATAGTGTGGTAGATAAGTGCACATTTTCTTATTTGACTAAGGGTGCTCATGTGATGAGTACTAAATCTAAATTCTCTAGATACATGTGTTTAATCAATTAAGATATACTACACTTCCACACCATATAGTAATTGTCACATTAATATATATTGTAATGATTAATGAATGTGTGTACATTGGTAATGAGGATAATAAGTAATTCTGATCCCCTTCCCTTACATGCTAGAATCACGACCTAGTCCATATGATACAATCGATAGACCCTAATAGAATATTAGTATCAGAGGCTTGTTAGGATATGAATTACCTCACTAATTTATGAGTTTTGTATCTTGAACTTGCTCATTTGACTCGTGATGCTAACATGAACTAGATTGTCATCCAATCTATTTGAAAACCATCTGTGACTAAAATGTTAACACCTTCACACTATCCACATGAGTCTTGAACTCCTATTCAATGATAACCTTGTTTTACAATATGTAATTTCTTATGCGACTTCATAAGCTACAAAAAAAAAAAAAATTTGTTGTGTTTTTACTAGTAAAATTTAGGGCATGACACATGATCCATGATAAATTGAACAATACTAGATACTAAATTAATATGTATATCATTGTGCACGTAAATGACAGAAATATATATTTCAAAATACATGTATCCATAGACAAAATTTTATACAAATATATATCAAAGATCATGTATCCATAGACAAAGTACTCAAATATATATATATATATATATATATATATATATATATATATATATATATATCAAAATACATAGATCCATATACAAAATGTGGCTGATCCTGCCATCAGAATGTGTATAATATCAATGTTTCTGCATACAATGTGGTATATGCCATCTCAAAATGTCTCATGATGCATCCTATGAAAACTATACTATCCTAGGGTGTTGGTGGATGATCAAAATGCAGCCTCTTCGCTGCACTAGGTGGATCGGATGCCTCCTACATAAACAAAAAAGGAAAACCCAAAGTTAGACTACTAAATTTATAGGATTCTACGTATCTAACATTGAATTACTCAAATGCATAATGATATTTTCCATAATGGATATTAATACTATCAAAATTTCATAATAAATACCTCTCTCGTCGACCTCCTGCGCTGGTTAGGAGTCCTCTTGTATGCCCTTGGCAATGTTGGTACCTCTCTGATTGTGGGCTATATATGTTCAAATACCTTTGTCAGATGAATCTACAATTAAACTATAACATTATAATTCATATCATGCTAAATTTATAACATATTTAATCATGAATTCAAACTACAACTTACTATTGTAGGCTCCTCCTCAGGAGTGAGTGGCCGCGTCATCAAATCTACATAACTATCCTGTCGAACCTCATGTGCACTAGGAGTCTCCTATGAGATAGAAAATAGTAGTTGTTAATATCATGAAAATTAGTTTTGAATTTATTTATGAAGATAAGTGATGCAGGAGCATCCCATGCTCATCAGGGGAACATTGAAGATCCAAGGCATTACAAAGGTCATGGAACATCTCTTGAAGTCAATTGGGCAATCCTTGCACGAATTATGGTTCATGGAAGCATACAAAGTTATAATGTTGGACTCATATGTGGAAAAAAGTTGTAATTGGGCATGAGATAGGATTTTAGGATTTCATATGGTAGATGAGTCATTTGATAGGTTCATGTAGGTTGTCATGATCATATCTTGTCATTAGACAAGTCAAAACGTTCTAGAATTGAGTTTTGGGGTTTGAACAAGCAGGCCCTAGTTTTTAAGCCATTTTAAGGAGGGTTTTGAAGTTTGGGTGTTTAGGAGTGTGACCAAGACCTATAATCTTGAAAATCCTTAGTGTGCTGGTCCCTTTGTTGAAGCCTTGGCATGTCTAATTCCTCCTTGTGTGTCCCAGAGTTGAAAGGTACATAACTCGTGTCCAGAGATTTCTTGGTGAGGAAAGAAAGAGAATCAGTGAGTTGGCCCTTGGGAAGGAAGAAAACTTGTTGTGAAAATGCCTCCTAAAAATCAAATGGCTAGAGAACTTGAAGAATTGAGAGAAGAGTTGGCAAAAGAGAAAAGAGAGAGGAGAGAACTTGAAGCATCTAGAGTGAGGGAAGAAAGACAGATGAGAAGAGAGAGGCTGAAGCTCATTGCAAGGATAGAATCCTTAGAAAAGGAAAGGCAAGAACCTAGAGGAGAAGAGGTTAGAGGAAGAAATCATGGAGAGAACCATGAAGAAGAAGAGGTTGGTAATGCAAGGCAAGAGCATGAGACAACAAATGATCCTGAAGAAAGGAGATTTATGAGAATCATTAAGGCAGTACAAGGTAATGTTGGGAAGAACCATATTGATTTTCCAATATACTAGGGTAAAATGGATAGTGAAGAAGTGCTAGGGTGGATAGAGGCCCTTGAGAACTACTTTGATCTTGAAGACATAGAGGCAGATAAGAAGGTAAAAGTAGAAACATCAAGACTGAGAGGAACATCACTCACTTGGTGGACTAGTGTTCAGAATGAGAGAGAGGAAAGGTGGTGCAGGGCACCTAACCTATGTGGTAGGGGGGAACAAGTATCTATGTTTCCGGACACCTTGCCACTCCATGAAAGTGAGGATTCAAGTAGATTAGGAAGTTGGAATAAAGGTTTGGTCCATATTTTACAAGTTGGTCTATGTTTTGTAATAAAGGAACATGTAAGGCCCACAAGAATTTTGGTGTGGTTATAAACCAAGTGACTCCATGGGACCAAAAGGCCTTAGAATAGGGTATTTAGAGTCTAAACAGTATTAGCAAAAAGTGGTTTTTTTTTTTGTTTTATGGTTGGGAATGCCTATATGGTTGTTCCAACAGTCATGTAGACCTTTATATGTCATATGTGATCTTAGTTGAAAGGGGGAGATCAGAGTGTATGGTGGTTTGGAGAAAAAACAATAAAAACTTCAATTTTTTGGAAATTTACTAGTAATCGCTCGGCTGTTACACTAGTACAGATCTGTACAGAACTTTTATGATTGCTAAGTGTATGAAATAGTTGCAAGGGTGAGTTAGGAAACTTTTGGTTTTGGTTTGACTCAAAAAGGAGTTGGGGCTTAAAAGTTATCTGCATTTTAGTAGAAGGTGGTCTGAAAAGCCTTGTTTCCTAGACCCTTCCACAAATGCATCCCTAACTTGCATTCCCACCAGTGGCACCCTCTAAAACTGAGGGATGTGCAAGTTAGGAGACTAGGAAACATAATTCCAAAGGTTGGAGGCCTGGAGAGAAGGGCAACTATTTTTCCAAGTCAGCCCTAGGTCAAGCAAGCCCATGTGCTTGACCGGTTTTTGCAAGGTAATTGGTGACAGTCATGGTTGCAAGCACTTCTGATTAGTTTGAGTGCTAGAGTTGGATGCATTGACTATGTTGGAGATTTCCTTAAGTGTTTTGGGTCTTGGGAACCCACCTTTCCCATTCTTCCTTGAAGCCTTAGCCTAACTTGATCAACTAGGCCTAGGTACCAAGAAGCAGTTTGGAGGGTGCTGGAGCAAGATCAACCCAAAAGATTTTGGATTCTTAGTAGGTGCCAAGAAGGGTATTTGGACCTATGGAGAAGTCCCTATGCTATTAAGGGATACTGGGAGAAAAGTGCAAAGAAACTAATTTGAAGGCTATAAGGTTTGTAGGCCTAGAAGTGCAAAGGTGTGTTGGGATTTTGGTGGAACCAAACAAATTGATGAGTTTGGGTTGGAATAGTATGTCCATGATTGTCTCCATTTCTGGTGACAGTTGGTGAGGCTTTTGAAGTGGTATTGCCTTGTTTGGCTTGGAGGTTGAGTATACCCAGAGTGGGTAAGAGGACTTCTGTGAAGTCCTAGAATCCTAAGTTGGATTGTGACAGCCATTTATTGGCTTGTGGAAGGTAGTTGCTGCAGACTCTGCATCAAAAGGGGATTGAATAAGATTTCAAATTAGGAGAGAATGAAGACCATGGTGAGAAATCAATTCTTGCCATCTGATTTAGCAATCCAAATTTAAAGATATGAAGGAACAATTTGAAATAGAGGGATATGGATGTCATGTCCTATACTAAGAAATTCCATACCCTGAGTATTAGGGGAGGACTGGAAGATGAAGGTGAGAAGGTGGTTAGATACATTGATGGCCTCAAGTACAATATTCAAGATGAAATAGGATTGAATGTACCAAGGACACTTGGAGAATGTTTTCAGTTGGCAATCTGGGCAGAGGAGAAGTTGAAAAGAAAGAATGAGAGGCAAGAAAATCAGAGAGGAGGTGGAACAATGAGAGGAAGAGGTGTAAGAAGTTAGTTTGACACTTCAAACAATCAAGACAAAGATAAAGGAAAAGAGATTACATCTGAGACAAGAGGAAGTTTCAGGGGAGGAAGATTTGGAAGTGGAAGAGGTAATAGTGTTTTCACAGGTAAATGCTTCACATGTGGAGGAGTAGGCAATCAATCCTACAAGTGCCCTGAGTAAGGTGTTGATTTTAGGAAGGAGGAGAGGAGAGTCACCTTGACCCAAGGAGAAGAGGAAGAAAAGAAGTACGATAATGCAGACCCTGAACTTGAAGGAGAATCTTTGATGGTGAGAAGAGGACCACAAATGCAGCAGAAAAAGGAGACTAGACCATCCATTTTTAGGACAAATTGCATGAGCCATGGTAGGATTTGTAAGATGATAATAGACTCTAGTTCCTTTGATGATTTAGTGTCTTATGAAATGGTAAATAAACTAGGATTGAAGAAGTATCCTATTGATAGACCATATAGGGCATTTTGGGTCAGTGATGCACAGAATATTATTGTAAGGGAGCAAGAAATAGTGGATTTCTCTATAGGATAACATAAAAGATCAAGCTATATGTGATCACATTCTAATGACATGCTGCCATGTAATCTTTGGAAGGCCTTGGCAAGCCTCAAGGAACACTATTCATTTTGGCTCATCAAATGTTTATATAGTACACAAAGATGGTGTGAAGTTTAAGCTAAATCCTTGGATTGGTCATGATGAGGAAAGAGTTATTTGTTTTGGCAAGAAAGAGTTTGTGGACTTGAAGGAGCAGAGGGAGAGTAAACATGATATGACAGATCTGCCACTGAAGCCATCTCTTTTTGTTATGAAGGATGAGATTGTTCAAGACAAAATTCAGAATTCTACTTACAAGTAAACAGTGACAACAAAAGGAGTGATGATAGGAATAGTATGGTGTCCTTCGGTGACCAGAGTGAACAAAGAAGTGAACATATCCATGGAGGATAAGAGACAGGGTCAGCATGACCTCAGACAACAAGTTATTCAGCCTTTGTCAAGGATAAAACATGACTGTTCACAATCAGCAGGCAGTAAGGTTACCATGACTGGTAACAAGGATCCAATTCTTTTTGTTTCTAATGATTTGTATGCAGGTGTGCAGGGTAATACATTGCAGGTGCAAAGTTGCAAACATCCCTCTAGAAGGATGGGAGGAAAGAAGATAGTACCCCTTAACTCTTGGGACAAGAGTTGCTTTGAAGGTGGGGTGTTTGGTGCAGGGGCACCTATTAAATCATCTAAGAGAGCCTTGGTACCAGATGAAGATAGAGGATCAAAGACATCATTGATTGTTAATTGGGATATATTAAAACCAATAATAGAATTATGTAATAAACAATGTACTTTGAAAGACAAAAGTCATAAAAGTCCTAGTAAGGACCTAAGGGCAACATGATGTAAAATGGCCAAAAGAGCCATATGGGGTAGTTTTAGGATAGTTTCATACTTAGTTGCATTTAATAAATCCATATGACCAATTTTGAGTCAATGGAATAGTTTAGAAAGTTAGGGAATGCATAAAAACTATAGTTTGAAATTTGAATTTCAAATTCAAACGATCATATTAGTTTTGGAGGGAAAGTAGTAATTTGGTATTTGTTTGATTAAATAAACCTTTGTAACCAACTTGGTCAGTTGGATAGGTGCATATAAGCCTATTTAAGTTGTAATAAACATATGCAAGACATGAATCATTATTGGTACGAAAAAAATCACAGAAATTGTATAGAACAACAATCATACTTTCGTCTGCATCAATAAAAAAATAAAAAATAAATGATACTTATACATACAATGGGGCTCTCTGTGCGAATGAAAATCCCTGATGATCTAGGACGCCGAATCTGTATAGGCTCATCGCCAATAGCCACACCCTATATACAATAAAGAATGTAATTAAATGAGATTACCACAAACATTTTACAAGAATGTATCAATATTTAATCAATTAGAAAACATCTAATTACCTTTCCTTTGTCAATGCATGCTGGCTCACCTCCCGCACTTTGTCCCCCCGGGGCAGGTGGTATCTGCAAGATAAAAGAAAGATTAACAACCATATATGATACAATATCAAATAGAAAAAAAAATGTGAACACAACATAATGTACCATAGATGTCTCAAGGCCAAATGAAATGGCCGAGAGTGTAGCATCATCTATCTGTCTGAGCTCCTCCTTAGTCATCAACTAAACATGAATGAAGATCACATACATGTAAAAGTTAGTATGGCTTAAAAATTAAAATTACTCTATTATAAAAATTAACTTTAAATCACATATGTCATAACAAAAAAATGTATACACATACCGACACCGAAGGAGTCCATGCCTCTGCATTCCCCTCCTCTCTCGCATCAGGGTCTGTAGCCTCTGCACGTGCATCTAGTGTATCCTCGTCTAATACAAAATGATACTTAGGAAGATCACCTATGGGACCCAGGCAAATATTCTTGCATGTAATGCAAGTGTGAGGCACACAAAAATGTGATGAGCTAGCCGATGATGAACTGGAACCAACATCATCAACACGAGGAGGCAGGACTGACCTAGCCTGAGATATCATTAGGCTACTCAGCCTATGAATGGATCTGATGGTCTGAGAGCTAGCCTCTGCCATAATATCTGGATGCTGCACTTGAGGAGGGGGGAAAAAAGTGCCAAGTTTCTTCCATTGAGAAGAGGGTCTATCCTGAGGAGCTCCTAGTCCTAAGCCCATGTTGCGCTTCATGCTCCAATAGTTCACTTTAAGTTTCAACACAAATTCTTCATATAATTTTCTAAGGAAATAAAATGGTATGTCTGAATTGCCATGTGGAGGGATATCAAAGACCATCCACCAACGGTCCCAAAAATTTGCACGTATGGTGTCATTTGTGCACCATTTAATCGATAGTTTGGTTTTTTTTGGGTCAACTGGTATACCCATTTTTGGGTTAGCAAAAAGGCTAGCCAAATCGTCTTTGGTTATGTTGACGGTCGCGACCTCATCATAATCCAAACCATCATCAAACATCTAGTGCATTTCATCACGCCAACGAAGAGCAGCATTTTGTTGGTTTGTAAGGGTTTCGATGTTATCCACTATGGTGTTTAACGTGGATAACATAGGAGCCAGTGTAGGTACATTACTGTATGTTCTATGCAAACCTCTCAACTCAGTGAGATTTTCATTTATCAAATCCTCGATTCGAGGAGGGTTTTGAGGAGGTAGAGGATCATTTGGTGGAGGGTTTTGTGGGGATACTAGATCGTTTGGTGGTGGGTTACGAGGAATATTATTCCCTACCTCAGTGCCATCATTTTGATTAGCCATTCCTATTGAATTGCAAAATGTAATATATATTAAAAAAAATCTAAAATTTAACCATTTTTGTCAAAAAAATCCTAGATTCAACTAAAACAAGCAAAATCATGTTAAAATCTATTAAATTTAGGTTAAAAATGAGTCGGCGAAGGGAAAAAACATACTTGATATCTGATATCCGATCTTGTATTTGATATCCGATCCGCTATGGCAATACTAGCCCCAAATTTGCATAAAATGAGGGCCCGCGGGTCTGTGATTTTATTTAATCCAATGTTCAGGTATCAGATATCCAATACTATAACAGATATCTGATACTATATCGGATATCCGATATGGCACAATAACATAAAATGAGTACAATATATATAATATAACATATAATATATAATATATATTACATTTTATATATTTTTATATTATATTTTATATTTATTATATTAATTTACTATATATTATAATATAAAATATTATATTATACTTTTTTATTATATATTATATTATAAGATATTACTTTTTATTATTATATTATATCTTATATATATATATATTATATTACATTACTATATATTATAATATATGAAATATTATATTATATTATTATAATATAATATGTTATTATAATATAATACATTATAATATTATTATTATAGTATAATATTATATGATTGTAATATAATAATAATATTATTATATTAAATATTATTATTATTCTTATTATATAATAGTATGATATATTATTTAATATACTAATAATAATATTATTATTTAATATAATATTATTATTATTTAATATGATATTATTATTATATCTTATTATTATTTAATAATAATATTATTTTAAATAATAATAATATCATTAAGTAAATATTAATATTAAATAATAATAATAATATTAAATAATATATCATACTATTATATGATTATAGTTATTAGTCGGATATTTGATTTAAAATCGAATATCTGATGTCAAATCGGATATCCGATATCATATTGGATATTCGATAAGGCTCGGCTTAACCTTCCAGGTTTGCTTCCTGGATAGGTAAAAAAAAGTCAAAGCGGATTTTGAAGCGCTTTTAGGCATCTTCAAACTCTCTCTTTTTCACATCGCCACTTTTTGGCACACCATGATCCTGCACATACCCTATTCCTTAGGCGCATGTGCATAGGCTACACATCTTAACACTCTCAAGTGCTCAATTGTCCATCTATTCTTTGATGAAGCCTCAAGAGGTATCTTGTCAGGAACTGATTTTGTAGGACACCAGTTGATCAAATATACTATTGTTGCCATAACTTCTTCCCAATATTCAATTGGAAGTTGTTTTGCTTTCATCATGCTTCTTGCCATTTCAACTATGGTCTTGTTCTTTCTCTTAGCCACTTCATTTTTCTATAGAGTATAATTGGTTGTAAGTTCTTTCTTAATGTCATTCTACCTACAAAATTTACAAACATATTGGAGGTATACTCCCCTCCTCTATCTGATCTAAGGACTTTTACATAGTGTCCACATTTTTTTTAGCTAGGACTTTAAATTCAACAAATTTATCAAATGCCTCAAATTTATTCTTCAAAAAGTACACCCATGTCCTATGACTAAAATCATCTATGAATATCATAAAATAAGCACTCCCCCCAATAGAAGTAGTTTGCATAGGGCCTACCAAATTAGAATGCACCAATTCTAATGGTGCCCTAGCCCTTCTAGAATTTATAAAATTAAAGGGAAGCCTATGTTGCTTACCCAATATGCAAGCTTCACACTTGTCATGTGAATCTATAATGCTTGGCAAACCATTTACCATTCTTTTCTTAGACAACAAATTTAAACCAGCAAAGCCCATATGTCCATACCTGAGATGCAAAAGCCTGGAAGTGTCTTCAATCATGCTCCGAAGAGTTGATTGCTAGTGTACAGTTATACATGCATGCTTGGGAGGTGCAGCATTGACTTGAGAAGAGAAACATATCTCTATTCTCAATGGAAACATCTGGTTCTTTGTCATTTTGACTGCTACAAGAAATCTATTACTCTCATCCTTCTCATGAATGACACATTTTTCATTTTCCATTAGCACCTTGTATCAATTTTGAATGATTTTTCCAACACTTATCAAGTTGTGCTTCATACTGGGGGCAAAATACACATTTTATATTTCCTTCTTCTCATCTTGCTTGGTGCGGACCATAATAGATCCTTGGCCCACTATGGGAATGGTTCCATTATTTCCCATCTTAATTTCAGACTTAAAGTCTTATCAATGAAAGAGAATAGACTTTCATTACCACTCATGTGGTTGCTACATCCACTATCAAGGTACCATACCTCAGGGCTTCCTTCTTCACCAATGTTACACATGATGAAGGTTGTGGGATTGTTTGCATTTCCCTTGTTCACATCAACCACATTAGCATTTTACTTTGACTGATCTCCCTATTTCTTTCAGCATTTACTTGCATAATGCCCATACTTATGATAGTATTAGCATTCAACATTACTCTTATTGGAGTTGTAATTCTTCTTACCTCCTTTAGAGCTATTTTGAGAGGTGCTTGCCCCCTCTTGGTTGCTTGCTCATCCTAAGCTTTCTGCACCAGCATTCCTTTGACCATTCCTTCCACAACCTCTACTTCTTGAGCCTCTATCGGAGCCATTTCTTCCTCTCCCCCTGCCTCTTGAATTCTCTTGAGCTTTGAAAGATTGTTTTTGGAAAGTTGTTGCTGACCTATTTATCTAGTGCTCATGGGTTTGAAGAGTTCCCATCAACTCATCCATGGTCAATGTGGTGAGGTCCTTTGCTTCCTTTATGGTCATCACAAGGTTGTCATATTTCTAAAGAAAATTCCTCAATATCTTTTCCACAATTCTCTGCTCATCATATTCTTCTCCATTTGACTTGAGTTGGTTTATCAAAGTGGAGATTTGTGAGCTAAACTCTACAATAGGTTCATTGTTCCTCATTTGAAGGTTTTCAAACTCTCTTTTGATCATCTGTATCTTCACTACTCTGACCTTATCAATTCCCTTGAAGTTCATCTCAAGCATGTCCCATGCTTACTATGCATAATTTTCTGCTACAATCTTGGGGAAGACTGTCTCTATCATTGTTTCCTCAATCAGACTTAATGTCTTAGCATCCTTTCTCCTTGACTCCTTTAGCTGAGTCTTTTGATTGTTGGTAAGGGGAGTATACTGAGTTGGGTTTGTCACATCATTGAACCCATTAATCACAAACTCCTACAAATCATTTGCAATCATTATAGTTTTCATTTTCTTTGCCCATGTATCATAATTTTGTCCCTTAAAGGATGGTGGCTGTTGCCATATCTTTCTTGTATCTCTTGCCATGTCAAATATCCCAAAAAAAAATGCCCTAACTCACTGTGGATGTCATATAATCACAAACCTTAAATTTTTCTCAACACGTGAAGGTGTCGAGTGGTAGTTTTGCTCGGCACCAATGGATGTCGAGTGACAGGAGGGTGTCATGTGAGCTCGGCACAAAAGGAAGCCAAGTGAACTCAAAAAATAAGGGGCAACTCAACTCAAGTAAATCCCAAGTGAGCTCAACATCAAGCAATGCCAAGTGAACTCAGTAGCCACTACAAAGTGTGCTCAGTAGAAGAGAATGCGAGTGAGCTTAGTAATAACTGCAAAGTTATAACCCAAACAAAGACTAGTCGAGTGACAATATGACAGACTACCATTAAAACATAGAGAGGGGAAGGATGAAGGTTTTAACAAAGAACTTCTCAAATGCAAAACATGCAATAATGAAAAAAAGAAGAACAATAAAGATATGTATGCTTTCTTACTATTCAAATATAATAAACTATTACAAAATAACTCTAAAATATTCAGACTAATAAAGACTTAAAACATCCACTTGTAGCTCTAATGGCTACATACAATAACACCTGGAGCAATCACTACTTCATAGGGCAAATCCAAAACACACACAACTATAGGCATGAGACAAATTTCCTTCTATCTTTTGCACTTAAACTTAAACTTGATCTGTTAATCAACTTCTTTTCCTTCCTTCTCTGCTTTGCTCTACAATTCTCTAATCTGCTGAACTCTTCAACTGATCAAATGAGACTGATTCATTCATTTTGTCTCTTGCCAAAAATATTTCCCCCTCTTTTCCAAATTTGAAAAACTCACCTACTCACATTCAATTTTTTTTACTGTTCTACAGGCGGTGGTAGGTGGGCATTTGACTCTAGGGGCAACCTACCTGCAACATTAAATATTTCAACAATTATTAGTATAATCTTCTTTTGTTGGTATCATAAATTTTATTTCTTAGTTTTTTAGATTAGTCTTTCTTTTGTGATTAAGAAATATAAGATAGAATATATATCAACTAATTATTTAACATTAGACTAATATGACTGAGTAGCTTTTGGATTAATAGTACTTGTAGGGTTTGGATCCACAAGGAGACCAAGCTTCTGAATGATGTCCATACAAAGTGTTACGTCATGATATATTAGGTAAATACAAAAGAAATTTTATAAGTTTGTGTAAGGAAGCAAACAAATCCAATAATGCCTTTGAAGTTCAATTCCTCTCAACAAGAGATCCATCACGTGTCAATCTAATGCAATACTATAAATATTAAAAATGATAACCCCCATATATTTTAGGAAGCACAATTTTTATATCTCAAAGTTCAGAAGCTGTACAATATCAATATTCATCATTTAAATATTTTAATGGCCAGCATTCAAACCGCATCTATATTATCTATGCTCAAATCAAAATGCAACTGCAACTTTAAAACATGCAAATGTGAATAGCTGCCCATTTGTAACATCTTATATAAGTGCACGTCAAAAATGGAGAAGAAATAAACCATGCACTCTCTATGAAATAATGCTATTTATTTAGGTATCTGGATTTTTAGTTTCTAGTGCAAAACAACCTATTGAATTTTTTTAAAAACAAAACCTCTAATTAGAACTACTTGAATATACTGAAAACTTTGATGAAAATTATGGACAATAAATTGTTGCTTTGTTTCAAAATTGTTATTTATTAAAAAATTTGATATTCATTTCTTTAAAACAATGAACAAAGTTATCCAGTTAAACTCTATAACACTCAACATACAGTTTTCATTTAAACATTATATATATATATATATATATATATATATATATATATATATATATATATATATATATTTGAATTTATTTTATATTGAATTAATGATAATTAAAGTTAACAATAATTTACTAGTATGATAAATTAATAGAAAAACTATTAAAATTCTTCACCAAATTTAATAAGATACTTTACTTTATACAATGTTATCTAATGTTTCGTACTAGTTTACATAAATAAAACAACAATTATCCATTACATTATTCATATTATTTATTTCAAAAACTGATGTCTCATAATAACTCAAGTAAAAAACATTGTAATACACATCTATAACATTACTCTTTTAATTTATTATATAAACTTTAACTAAAGTTTCATACTTGCTCACATAAGTAGCATTACAATATTATTTACTACATTGATTCTACTATTTTTATTTATTCTGAAACATAAGTTTCTTACTAGTTCACCATAGAGTATCATTACAATACTTATTCAGTTATATCATTCTAACTAATTCTTAGAAGTTGGAATGATACTACCAGGACAACAACAAAGATACATATCACCATCTGCTTTGCAACTTCCAATACCATTGCAAACTAACATACATACAGGTTTGTCTCTGTTCCGCTCATCACAATGTGAATTAGCAGCTGCAATGACAATTAAATTAAATATTAGTACAAAACATTGAAAATTTGAAAATAGATTTAAAATTCATAAATATACATTATTCTTTAAAAAAAAATCAAGTCAATAATATAGAATTATCAATATATCTTACACATTATTGTAGTTGCTAGGAGGAAAATCATACCAAAAAAAAACCACAAAATTAAAAACTTTCTTCTTAATTGCTATCTTGTTTAAAATTGCCCACAAACGATGAGTTATGAAATCCCAAGACTGATAATTTATAGCTAAAAAATAGAATATATTACGGCGGTGCAGCAGAGGGCTGTTATCCACGTCCAAACTAAGCTCCTTTATTTTTGGGTTAAATTCGGAAGCTGATAGACACAGCTTTCCTTTTATTGCAAAAAAAAATCCTTATTTTTGGGTTTGAAGTCCACGGCACAAACTGCCTTTACTAAAAATTATGAAACACAGTTACTACAATTGATGTCAAAATTACATTTCTGTCTTTTTTCAGCAATTGACTTTAAGATTATAACTCTCTAAAACAATTTGAATAATAAGTTATATTATAATATTTATTTTTCAAGAATTTGAATCAGATTTTATTTTGTGGACACATAAATTTAGAAATTTATTTCTATAAAACATTTTATTACTATTTATTTCTAATATTTAACAAGTAGACAGTAAATTAATCTCCTGAGTTATTTTTCCCTAGAACTAAAATGATCCATTTTTATGGTTAATTTTTGTCAATTTTTTTTTTAATCAATAGAGAAATAGATCATTTTTTATAGTTAAGAGTAGCAATACTTTCCATATCTGATGAAAATTTGACAACTTTATATAATTTCATATGCTATTGATTTTGAGATGAATCACATTGTGTAGTATTAAATGTCTATACTAATTAGAGTTTAAAATTTGTTTATTATAATTTTCTATGAGATAATTTTAAATTATGAATTCACATATCTTTGGCCTAGGTTTAAATAGCTTTGTTGGGAATAACTTGTAGTAGCCTTTTCAAAATCTCTTCATATTCAAATAGTATAAATATTACTATATTCTCCTCCATTTTGAAGGAATAAAATTCTAATTATAAATTTTATATAAGTGATACTTTCTTGATTTATCAATTCATATTATAATTTATTAAAAGATGTACAAATTTTTTTTCATTTTTCTTTAACACCAATATGGCTCATTAAGATTTCTAGGTAAATGAGAAACATTTTATCATTTTTTTCATCCAAATAAGCCATATAATTTCAACTGATAAAACTGACCTAAAGAAATTGAAAAATAACATTACTAATACTAAGATTTTTTTCTGATTGGAATCCAAACATGGCGTAGACCTCCCTAAAAAAGTTAGCAATTATACTCTTGTGCTTCCTACAAAATGAACAAATACTAACATCTTTATCCATTTTGACAAAGGGCAACTTGTGCAGTTTTTGTTCAACAACACTATGACAAAGGTCTTCAAGAATGATCTTCCACTACTTGAGGCTAATGTTGAGACTCTAGCAAAAAATTGTTGGAATATTAATGTTTTATGTTATCTTGTGAGCCTCTAGTACACCTACCTATCAAAAGAAATTGCAGCTACAAAAGTCAAAGATATTAAATGAGGCAGGTTAGTTTGAATTCAAAAATGAGAGGGAGATTTTGTGTGGACAACAAGAGACAAAAAGGGGGGAATGTTTTCATTCCATAAGTCAAATTCCAAACATTCTGAGAAGGGATGAATTCAATAGAACAACAAAGGCAGAATGTTCTATCAGATCCAACAACACCATGTGTGGATGACCTTATAGGTTTTTTGTGAAAGTAATGTTTTGTCCTGTATGAGTAGTGATTGCTCTAGGCTTATTATATGCTATCATACCTTGCTATAATTTTGATTGAAGTATTTAGATATTTTTTTCTTCTAGGGTTTATAGTTTATTCTCCATATTTGTATCAGTTTGATTTAGTTAATAGAAAGAAAGAAATCATGTATTTTCCATCTCCAAATCTACTAAGTTTTAGATCTTGTCTCCATTGATACATTTGCTCTACATGTCAGTAAGTTTTTGGCAAAATGGAGGAGAAACCATTAACTCTTTCACGCATTTTTTAGAATGTTGTTATTTCTCTCGCATCACTAGACTTTTGTTTGAGCTGACTAACTTAGCTCTCATTGACCAAGAACTCAATCTTCTTTGTTGAGTCCTTTGTATTCTTAGCTTTCTTTTGGCGACCGAGCAACTCGGTTGTTATACTCAGCAATAGTTCAGTTGTGCTCCACACCCTACTGAGTAGCTCGGCTGCTATAGAAAATTTGTATTTTTTTGAATTTTTTATATGGTATCAGAGCTATAAGGCCCCACATCCTCATGAGTTTGGACATAGTTCTTGGGTGTTTAAAATTATTGTGTAAGAGACATGGCTGGAGATGCAATAAAAACTTAGCAACATCCACTGTCCTATAATGGACAAAATTATAACACTTGGGGAAAAGAAGATTAGAACCATTATGGTTGCAAATGACTTGTTTGAGTGGAAAATGGGTTCAATGATGTAATCGACCCAACACTATATGTTGCCCTCACCAACCATTAGAAGACTTGATCAGTTGAAGGAGTCAAGAAGAAGGGATACAAAAGCTTTAAGCTTGATTGAGGTAGCCATGACAAAAACATTTTTCCCTAAGATAGGTATAGCTAATTATTCAAAGGAAGCATGGGATATCCTTAAGAAGAATTTCAAAGGGACTAATAAAGTCCATGTAGTGAAGCTACAAATGATTCAAAGGGAGTTTGAGAACCCACAAATGAAGGATAATGAATCTATTGTAGATTTTACCTCAAGGATCTTTGATTTGTTAAAGTAGTTGAAATCAAATGAAGAATAATATGAGGAGAAGAGGATAGTTGAAAAGATATTTGGGAGTTTTCCTCCAAAGTATGATAATCTTGTGATGACCATTGAAGAGGCAAAGGTCCTCACTACTTTGACAATGGATAATTTGATGGGTACTCTTCAAACCCATGAGTACCAAATTAGTAGATCAGCAAAATCTTCTTGAGAGCAAGCTTTCAAATCCCAATCCAATACAAGAGGTTGGGGGAGAGGGAGAAATGGCTCTGGTAGAGGCTTTAGAGGTAGAGGTCATGGAAACTCCAGGCAAAGAAATGCTAGAGGAGAAAGCTCAAAATGAGCAGGCAATCAAGAGGGAGCAAAAAACTCATAGAATAACTATAGAGAAGGTAAGAAGACCTACAACTCTAACAAGAGTAATGTAGAATGTTATTACTACCATAAATTTGGGCATTATACAAGTGAATTTTGGAAAAAGAAAGGTGATCAATCAAGGTAGAATGCAAATGTGGTTGATGTGAATATGGGTGAAGTAAACAATCCCACAACCTTCATCATGTGCAACATTGGTGAATTAAGCAGCTCTGATGTATGGTATTTGGACAATGATTGTTGTAACCATGTGAGTGGTAATGAAAATCTATTTTCATATAGTAATAAGAATATCAAATCTGAAATTAGAATGGGAAACAATTGAACCATTCCTATTATGAGAAAAGGATCTATAATGGTCTGCACCAAGCAAGGTGAGAAGAGAGAAATCTAAAATGTGTATTTTTCCTCGACAATGAAGCACAATTTGATGAGTGTTGGACAACTCATTCAAAATGGTTACAAGATGCTGATGAAAAATGACAAGTGTTTCATTCATGAGAAAGATGAGAGTAAAAATGTTCTAGCAGTAGTCCAAATGACAAGGAACTAGATGTTCCCCTTGAGGATGGAGACTTGTTTCTCTTCTCAAATTTTTGTTGCACCTCCTAAACATGCATGTACAAGAGTACAACAAAAATCAACTTTATGATTGAAGACCCCTCCAAGTTGTGGCATCTCAGGCATGGACATCTTTGTTTTTCTAGTTTAAATTTATTATTGACAAAAGGAATGATAGATGGTCCACAAAATATTGTAGATTCATGTGGCAAGTGTGAGACTTTTATTTTGGGCAAGCAAAATAGGCTTCTCTTTAATTCTAGTAATTCTAGAAGGGCAAGGGAACCATTAGAGTTAGTGCATTCTTATTTAGTTGGCCCTATGCAAATCACTTCTATTAGGGGGAGTACTTATTTTATGACATTCATATATGATTTCAGCCATAGGACATGGGTGTATTTTTTGGAAAGAAAATCTAAGGCACATGATAAATTTGTTGAATTTAAAGCCCAAGCTGAAAAGGAATGTGGAAATTATGTAAAAGTCCTAAGATAAGATATAGGGGGCGAGTATACCTCCGATACTTTTGTAAATTGTTGCAAGAAAAATGGCATCAAGAAGGAGCTTACAACCAATTATACTCTACAACAAAATGGAGTGACTGAGAGGACGAATAGAACCATTGTTGACATGGAAAGTAGCATGATGAAAGAAAAGTTTATAGTTCAATGATAGTATACTTGATAAATAGGTGTCCATCAAAGGCAGACCATGAAAAGATTCCCATTGAGGCATGGGCAAGACATAGATGGATAGTTGAGCACTTGAGAGTGTTTGGGTGTGTAGCATATGCACACATGCCAAAGGAGCAAAAAAAAAAAAAAAAAAGTTGAATGAAAAGGGAGTGAAGAGAATCTTTATAGGTTATAGTTTGGAATCAAAAGCCTATAGATTGCATAATCCAATCACAAAAAATATCATCATTGAACAAGAGATGTGGAGTTTTCTGAAAATTAGTCATGGGATGGCTCGGTAGATGAATCTTTAAGAACTTCAAGTAAAGAGTCAACTAGTGATGAAGAAGATGAAGTTGGTGATCAGAAAAATGAAGGAGTTGCAAATATAGATAGCTCTAGAGAGGCTCAAACATGTAGAGAAACAAGTCCTAGTAGTTCTAGATAGCTCCAAATTGGTATACAAAATAGTAGTAGCAGTAGTACTAAAAATTACAATCCCACTATCACCTCCTTACTACCAAGAAAGAATAAGAGTCTAAGGGAGATATAAAAAGATGAAATTTATGATGAAGACTATAATGAGAGTGTTAATTTGTATTTTTTTCTCATAGTGATCCAATATATTTTGAAGAAGCCATGAAAGAAAAGAAATGGTGCAATACCATGGATGAGGAAATAGATGCTATAGAGAGAAATGAAACATGAGAGTTAACTATTTTTCTTACCAAGAAACAAGTAATTGGAGTTAAATGGGTCTATAAGACCAAGTGCAATGCTAAAAGAAAAATAGATAGGCATAAGGCATGATTAGTGGTCAAGGGGCACAAATAGTAGTATGGCAAAGATTATGATGAAACTTATGCCCGAGTTGCAAGAATAGAAACTATGTGTATTGTCATAGCAATTTTAGCCCATCACAAATCGAAGGTATAGTAAATGGATGTGAAGTTCACCTTCTTGAATGGAGTGTTGAAAGAAGAGGTGTGTGTGGAGCAGCCACCTAGCTATGAAGTTGCAGGAAAAGAACACGAGGTGTATAGGTTGAAGAGAGCTCTTTATGGGCTCAAGAAAGGTCCATGAGCATAGTATAGTAGGGTTGAATCATATTTGATGAGCAATGGATTTAGCAAAAGAGATTGTCAGCCCACTGCCTAAATCAAGGAAGAAAATGGTAAGGTTTTGATTATTGTCTTATATGTAGATGACTTAATTTTCACTAGAAATGATAATTTCCTAATTAGTTGATTCAAGGAGGCCATGAAGAGTGCATTTGAGATGACAAACTTAGGTCTCTTCAATTACTTTCTAAGAATAGAAGTTAAAAAAATGCGTGATGGCATCTTTATCTCTCAAGAAAAATATGTAAATAAGATTTTGGAGAGATTCAAAATGGAATATAGTATGGCATCTCCAACACCAACAACCTTAAGTCCAAAGTTGAGCAAGGAATATTGCAGCAACAATGTGAATCCAACATTGTATATGTAACACCCCGCCAAGGGATCCAAAAGAATTAATTTAAAGTTTCACTAAGTTTGGTAGCATTTTTTTTTTTGAAACATGAAAGTTAAATCATTCAGAACATACACATAGTATCGAAAGAAAATTCAACTAAAAGTGTATATAAACAGACATAACAATTTACATTCTTCAAGGATCCCTTAATGTTGAATCACATCTAGAATAACTAATATTAATTTCCAACTAATACCACATCCACATGAAATAATAGTGAAAAGTCCAATGTTCTTAAACAATATACATTTGTTCCAAATGTCTCTTGGCAATTAAATTTAGAATGCTCAATCATCCACTATACATGTCACAGGGTATGAAAAGCTTAAAAGATTAAACATATGTAAAAATAAAGATACATCATTCACATCAAATCCATGATATTAGTGCAATAAAGTAAATGAAACCACTAACATAAATGATACATCCATCCATCAATAAAGATATAACAACCATCGTAAAAGATAACCATCCATCATAAAACATAACTAACTAAGTGTGCGGTTCCTCCCAACCGTCAATAGCATCATTAGACCATCGTGGGCCCTAGCCATCCCTTGAGCATAACATCCCAAGCCATCGAAGAGATCATCGGTACTATAGTAATAGGGATGTCACTCCTAAAATATGCTACATCATATCCATAAAGAAATCTAACATGCTACAACATATGCATGGAGAAATCTAACATGCAAGAATAAAGGATAAGATGATCCTACAAAATAGATAACATCATCTATCACATGCTAATCATCAATATAAAGAAACATACCAGTAAATAACATCCATCATAATATCAAAGAATAGAATGAAGATAAATTCCAACAAAGAATACTGCAGCCATGGTGTCTCGGACGGATCTCAAATGGTAAGAGTGAAAAAGCACTACCACCCAACTGCGTGGGACCTAAATGGCCCTGTAATGCCCACCACACTGAGGAGATAGTCTCAAGTCCCAAACAGGATATCAAATCATATAACACAAGATAACAAATCACATAACATAAGTACTCTCTAAGTCCAAGATTCCTAAAAGTATACTAACTCAAAGGTTCCAACATAAAGGGTCGACACCTATACCCAGAGGCACACAAGACATGTAGGACACCTACTATGTAAGCGAGAAAGTGTCATCACATGAATCACGCTAGAGTTACCCTGGTCGTCTCTCAATAGACCCCGACCCCCTAGTGATCCCTATGCAGCCACTAGTATCCTCTCGTACTGACGAGGCATACTACGGAATGCAAGGTCACAACCAAGTGTTCTCTCTACTCCCATCCTAGTCTATACTAGCACTCAAGGCATGAGCAAGAACATACAATTATCTTATTAGGTTCATTTTAATCCCCATTTAGTGTAAATGTTTTCACTTATTAAATAACTTACAATGAGTTACCCTGGCAGCCACTTAGGGCCCCAGCCCCCATTGCAAGCCACTTCTTGACACTACAAGTATATAACCTACCCTAGGCTCATGAAATCACAAATCACATAATCACCTAAGTCCTATACAAGCGACTAGAAAGCATCATAAAGATAATTAAAATAATCACATCAGTTCTCCATGAGCAACTGAAAAGCATCCAATGATAATCATAATAATCACAAAAATTCTCTAAAGGCATCAATGATAAATTACAATATCCAGTGGTTCTCAATGAGCAACCAAAGAGTATCTCAAAGTAAATAATATTGATCGAAGACTCCAAAATGGTCAAGTCCAAAACATGACATCATCAAGAATAAATCAACACTTCAGTCCCATCAAGGCAACTAGAAAGTAAACCAAGTATAACTGATCGATGACTCAAAAATTATTAGGTCAAGTGTCTCATACACATACATCTTAGCTTCACACATGAAGACTGATGAGCATGAATGAATAGTAAATACAAACATCTCATAGAGCATACCATCACATTACCATGGTTGGGTTTTAAAAATAATTGAGAGCAAATAAGATCAACATGCCATCACATCTCATAACCCCTGAGCCTCTAGTAACAACCTAAGACAAGTCAACACTAGGATAACCTTGAAACCCAAAAAACATGGATAGCATAAAGAGCAAGATAAAAACACATATTTTAGTTTGCTTTCAAAATCACATGGTTAAGCCAAATATGAGGTTTCATTTTTCGTTTCAAATATACTTCAAGTGTATAAGATTCTTCATTTAATCTCCAAGTCAACCCATCTATCTTTTCAAATAAAACATAGAATTATCCCTCCATTATTTCAAAACAATTTTCTAAAATAGTCAAAAGATAATTATTTACTTATTTAAATCATTAAACTAATTTCCATTGACTTTTAATAAAATCATTGCATTATTTTACTATTATGAATGTAACTAATAATTAAATGAAACTCCCTTAATTCCAAGAGCATCTCCCATTATTCAAATCATAAGAATAATACTTATCAACTTTCAAATAATTAATTTAGAATTTCCTTAAAACACTTCAAGGACAATCATTTATTTAAAATAATCCTCGTTGATTTTAAGTAAAATCAATCTCATTAATAATTCAATTATTTAATTCCAATAAACACTTATTAATATCTCTTTTCTTTTAATTTTCCCTCATTAAAAAAATTCATTTACTTAAATTGACTAATAATTAATTACACTTCTTCTATTATTAACTAATCTTAATTTAATTTAATTTAATTAGATTAGTTAATAAATCATATAAAACTAATGCATAATAATAAGATTCTATTTTAATTTGAACCCAAACTCGAACCAATTTCCAAATCTTGATTCTACTAAGGGAAGATTGCAATAATATTTTTAATTCCCATAATTGGATGAAACAATTTGCATGCCCAAATTCCAAATTAGAAAATTAAAGATTCATTCATAGAGAATTATTCAGACACACATAACAGACACAAAGAAGACAAGAAGAGCATCATAAAGTATGTGAAATAATCACAAGCGCCTACCTGGACACTGATGCTAATTCGCTACACCTTAGAAAATTGTAGACAAGCTCCTCCTCTTAGAACCTTCCCTTTTTGAAAATTCCTTCCTTCTCCAACATTCGCAATTCCTCCAAGGACTGAACCCCCAGAGTGACTAGGAGTGCTTCTAGAATCATATGAGGATGTAGAAGCCTATGAGCTTGTAGAAGCATATGAGCTTATCAAAGCATATGAGAATGTCCATACACACTACGAGAGCCTGTATATAAAGGCCTCTAAGATGCATCTAGAATGTGTCTAGAAGGAAGTAGGAGATAAGCATGCCAACTAAGCACATATCTTCCACAATAAGAAGATAAACATGATGAGGTGTCTAGAATGTTGTAGACACCATGTGCTCAAATAATGTGCTAACTCCTAAGTGTAGACAACATGTGCATAATTGGAGTGCAAACTCCTGTGTTGTCAACATGACAACTCCCAAGAGCTCGCATACTCCTATGTGAATAAATATTAAACTAATGCATATTAATTTATTTAATATTCACTTTACTCTTTTTAAATTATAAATCTCATGCACTCACTTTATTAATTCCACTTGTTTTATCTTAATATATTTTTCACATGCATGCATCATGTGATCTAGAATCTTTTAATAATTTTAATATATTTTCCACCTTTAAATTTATTTTTGAAACTTTAATTGATAAAATATTTATTAATTTAAATAATAATATTATTAGCACTTGTTAAAAAATGACCTCTAAAATATTATTAAATAATTATTGTCACATTCCAAATTTAAACTTATAACTTTTATCTTCAAACTTAATTATTTTTATTTAATTAATTTCCCAATTAATTAAATAAAATTAAATATTAAAATATCATATTAATTTTTCATTTAATTAAATAAAATTAAATATTAAAATATAATAATAATAATTTTCCATTAAATTAAATCTTTTAATTAGACTTAATTAATAGAAAATACACCAAAGACTCATAAAGTAAAATACAAAAACCCATCAAAGCAAAACACATACAAAATCAAATCAAAAGGGTTAATATCACAAATTATGTCATTTGATGCAATCGGAGGGTACTCGACTTAGATACTTGTCCTAATTTTCAATTAGGACAAATGGATTAAAGGGTTGGGATTTGGACTTAAGAATTTATCTCCCCTCTCTTACCATTAAGATAATGCGATAGGGTATGCTTATCCTATCAATTTAGGGAAGTCGATACCCGATACCTACAACCTACATAAAATCCACGCATGTACAAGCACAATATATACTAAGCTAAAAAGGCAATGGCAGGAAGTGGTGCATCATGTAGATCTTGACAAGCCGGTGGCTACGACTCCCTTCCTTAACCACATCAGAAATGCCATACATACAAAAAAAAACACACACACACCATACACATGCAAGTATGGGGTAAGTATCCATTAAAAAAAAATGATAATAAATCATCTAACTAATCATCATCAATAACTGAAAACACTGTAATAATCATCATACACACATGAACTATAAAGTACCAAGTAATCTCATCATATAATAAACTGAATCTAAAACAATATCTGATAACCTCAAAATAATGTTACTAATAATCACCAACATAAAACTAGCCCTAAAAGAGTTTGACAATGATAGCAAAAATGCAAAGTAGGGGTAGGCACTACAGTATAAAAGTATGGTTGGAAGCTTGGTGTATTTGATAGCAATTCAACCTGATATGATGCATGTAGTAAGTTTGATTTCTAGATTCATGGAAGCTCTGAAGGATTTCCATTAGCAAGTGGGAAAGAGGATCATAAGTTATGTGAATGGTACCAAGGGATTTGGCATTCATATACTATTGATAATGAATTTAGGCTAATTGGTTACACTAATAGTGATTGGGTTGGAAGTCTAGATGACAGGATGAACACTTCTAGTTATATATTTCATATGGGTTCAAGTGTAATTTCATGGGCACCCAAGAAGAAACCAATTGTTTCTCAATCTATAGTTGAGGTTGAATATTTAGAAGCAAATGCAACAACATGTCGAGCAATTTGGCTAAGAAGAATCTGGACAGATTTGAATGAAAAAAAGAGAGGATAGTACTACAATCTTTTGTCACAACATCTCCTTAATTGCATTGATAAAGAATCTAGTTTTCCATGGGATAAGCAAGTACATTGAGATCAGATATCATTTCATTAGAGGATCAAAGATGCTCTAAGTGCATTTGGAGATCAATCTTCTGAGAGTCGTAACTTAGAGCTAATGAGGGAAATCTCTAAAATGTTAAATTTTATGAGATACTAATGTCAAGGCATACAATAACCTCTATCATTTTGGAGAGATTGAATTTCATTTGGATTTGGCAAAGTGATCTCACCCGATGCCAAAACTTGTAGTGTGCCTTAGTTCATTGATGCATCACTGTGTAACTTTGAAACCATTGATCATTGCATTGAATTGTTAGTTCCATTATCTCTAGATGGATGGATGAACCCGAGTGACACCCTTGTTCTAACCATAGAGCCTACTACATCCGCAACCACCCTATATCAAAGAGACACTAAGATGCTCTAAGTGCATTTGGAGATCGATCTTTTGAGGGTTGTAACTCAGAGCTCATAAGGGATATTAGTGAAACATCAAATGGTATAGGATGGTGATGTTAAGCTATATAATAACCTCTCTTATTTTGGAGATATCATATTCCTTTTGGATTTGACACAATGATTTCACCTGATGCCAAAACTTGAAGTGTGCCTTAATTCATTGGTGCATCACTACGTAACTTTGAAACCACTAATTGTGAAATCAAATTGTTAGCACCATTAACTCCAAATGGGTAGGTAAACCCTAGTGACACACTTATACTAACCATGAAGGTCCTGAAAAGTTCATGAACACCTCGTACTGAAGAGTCTCTAAGATGCTCTAAGTGCATTTGGAGATTATCTACTGAGGGTCATAACTTGAAGCTCATGATAGTTATTGATGAAATGTTAAATGATACAAGAAAGTGATGTTGAAATATACAATAATCTCTCTCATTTCAAAGAGATTAAATTATTTTAGGATTTTTCACAAAAATCTCGCCCGATGTCAAAACCTATAGTGTGCCTCAGTTCATTGGTGTGTCATTATGTAACTTTGAAACCACCGATCATGGCATCAAATTTTCAGCACCATTATCTCGTGATGGGTGGGTGAACCCTAGTGACACCCTTTTTTCTGACCATAGAGAGTCTACAATGTTCATGGTCACCCCATATCAAAGAGTCTCTAAGATGCTCTAAGTGCATTTGGAGATTGATCTTCCGAGGGTCATAAATGGGAGCTCATGAGGGATATTAGTGAAACATCAAATGATACGAGATAGTGATGTTGATTTATACAATAACATTTCTCATTTTTTAGAGATTACATTATGTTTGGATTTGGCACACTAATCTCACCATGCCAAAAATTGTAGTGTGTTTTAGTCTATTAGTACATTAGTGTGTAACTTTAAAACTCTTGATCATGGCATCAAATCATTAGTGCCATTAGCTTTGGATGTGCAGGTTCACCCCAGTGAACCCTTTTTTCTAACCACAAAGATCTTACAACATTCACATCCACCCTATACTGAAGAGTCTCTAAGATACTCTAAGTGTGTTTGGAGATTGATCTTGTAAGGGTCGTAACTCGGAGCTCATGAGAGCTATTGGTGAAACATTTAATTCTATAGGATAGTGATGTTGATATGTACAATAACCTCTCTCATTTTAGAGAGATCACATTGTATTTCGATTTGGTACAAAAATCTTGCTTGATGCTAGAACTTATAGTGTGCCTTAGTTCATTGGGGCATAACTGTGTAACTTTGAAACCACTAATCATGACATTGACATGTCAATGCTATTAGCTTCAGATGGGAAAGTGAACTCTAGGAAAGCGTGCAAATGAATTCATGAAAATTTACAATAAGGCATGATTGGAATATTTTTAGTGTAGAATTAAAAAATAAAATTAGTTTCTCTTCATCTATCATGGATTTATATTTTTAACATCACAAATGAGCCTTCCAATCATTTTGCCTCAATAGGGTCAACTAGGTCAACTAGGTCTAACTGAAAAAGATTTTTCTCAATAGGGTCAACTAGGTCAAAGTTATAATTGGTCAAATATGGATACTTGAAAACTGTTATAAAAGGAAACTAGGCAATTTTAAGTTTTTTGCAAATAAAATCAACTTGGGAAACTCATCAAATGAATTCATCAGACCTTAAAATTGTAAATATGGGATGTCATTTTTTACTACAGTGCAATGACATGACTAGTTATTCATTTCATTCAATGAGCTACAAAATGTTCACTATCAAATAAGGTTTCCCTAAACTCTGAACATTGTGCATTAGTATGAAAACAATGAACAACCAACATTGGAGAATTCAAAACCCTATCAAAATATATGAAAATGACTTAAAATTTGAAACATAGGTTCTCTCATATGCATACTAAAGAGTCACAAAGTGGTGAGTTAGGAAGCTTTACTGGGTACAAGATATTCAATTTCAAACTAATCTCTTGAACTCTATTTGACACTTGGGAAAAAATGTAGATTTCTCAAATTCTCAAAATGAGACTTCATGGAATGACTCAGAACTTCGAAAAAATGACTTGAGGTGTATAAAAATGCTAAATAAAAGGAAATAATCTCTTGAAACATATCCCATGACTCAAAATGACAACCTAACACTTGGGCACAAATTTTTTTTATAGGGACTCACTTAGCAAAGTTTTCAAAATGGGTACTCAAAATGTGCTCTCAATTTTGAATCCCAACACTAGCTATGGCTCTAAGAGAAAGGATAATCCCAAGCCCCCCCATGTTTTTGGTACCCATAATAGTGGTAATCCAAACCCATAAAATTTTATTTTGGGTGGTGACATCACTTCTCTTGTGAGGAGTGTTGATCAAGTTGGAGGGAAGATGGAGGGGACCCCCCAAGACAATGATAAAGATAATACCCATAACATTGTTGACAAGTTTACTAATATGGAAGCCTCTTTTAAGGACTTGGCAAAAAACCAAGAGACCTTGTATTAGAAATTTAACTCCATTGTAGAGTACACCACCAAGGTGATACATTCAACGGCCACAACTTTTTATCTTTGCATGTTAAAAAAGATGATGAGCAGATGAGAAAGGAGAGTGACTTTATTTTGGCAGATGACTAGTTCAAGACCTTGTTGGATAAACCCATAAAGAAAGAGGATGACAAGGCTATGAAGGATGATCAAGGAGATAAAGAGAGAATATAGCCCTTGTGTCTTTAGTTTCCAATTTTTGTTATGTTTTTTCTTTTTATGGACTCTTCACCTAAATGGGCTGATATGTATAATTAGACTTATTGCATGAAGTATAATAGTATCTTTAGGATTAATTGCTACTACTATTTTTGGTCTAGACATTTGGACATTATGAGACATTATGATTAGGACAAGTATGTTTATGCTAGTATGATGGATTGCGATCTTTTTGTGAGGATGGACTAATATTTTATGTTTAGAAAGGGTGTAGGTTGAATCAATGTTGAATTACTTCTTGCTGATTTTCAACCCATTTAAACTTGGGGTCAGCCCCCTTTCTTTTGGTTTCTTTCTAATACATCAAAAACAAAAACAATATAATCAATAATAAAAATAATTTAAAATTGAATGTTTCTACCTTTGGTATGTGTTATTAGATGTTATTGTGATGAACCTCCTTATAGCAATATCGTGAGAATGCTCGAAATAACAGAATACAAAGTGATAGCAGAACTCAGAATGAATCTACTGATCGCAGGCCACTTCGAGGGGGTAACCTCCTTTGAGCAAGCTCAATACAATAAATTCGTCCGTGCCCATCAAGGGCCTCAACCTATTCTTATATACTGAGTACGATCTAGAAAAGTAATACTACCTATGCATGTGGGATAATAAAATATACTCACGGGACGACTTACAAAGCATATGCGTCCAACAACACTACTCTAACAAAATAAACAGAAGGAACACACAGGTTCCTAACATCCCCTCTCCCTTAGAAAAAAGCTTTGTCCTCAAAGCTTAAGGTGTGGAAATTGTTGTTGAATCTGAAGAAGGGGTTCCCAGGTAGCATCCTCTGGTTGCATGCCATGCCACTGAATCAAGACCTCAGAGATGGAGCGAGAGCGAAGCTGGCGAGTGCGCTGGTCAATGATTGCCACCGGCTCCAGGATAATGGATCCTTCCGTATCCATTTCAGGGAGAGTAGTTTGTGCTCTGACAGTGGTACCCAGAACTTTCTTTAGACAAGAAACATGAAAGACTGGATGAATGCGGGAAGAAGGAGGAAGTTCCAGTTTATAAGCAACTGAACCAATCTTCTGCAGAACCTTATAAGGCCCATAAAATTTTGGGGCCAGCTTATGACGCCCTTTCAGCTTTAGGGAGGATTGTTTGTATGGCTGTAGATGAAGAAAAACCATATCCCCAACTTGAAATGAGCGCTCAGAACGGTGTTGATCTGCTTGCTGTTTCATCCGATTATGGGCCATGTGAAGATTATCCTGTAAGGTACGAAGAATCTGATCCCTGCTGTGGAGAACTATGTCAACTGCCTGGACTGGTGAGCTATTGGGAGTGTAGGGAAGGAGCACTGGAGGTGCCTGACCATAGACTGCTTCATATGGAGTCATTTTAGAGGCAGTGTGGTAAGAGGTATTGTACCACCATTCAGCTAAAGGGAGCCACTTGGCCCACTGATGTTGCTGTTCGGAAGTGAAGCAACGAAGATAAGTTTCCAAGCATTTATTGACAATTTCAGTTTGACCATCAGTTTGTGGGTGATAGCCCGAACTCATCTTCAGTTTGGTGCCAGTTTTCTGAAACAGTTCAGTCCAAAAATGACTGGTAAAAGTTGCATCACGATCAGAGACAATGGAAGAAGGGAGTCCATGAAGACGAAATATCTGGTCCATGAAGATTTGTGCAACAGAGGAGGCAGTATAGGGGTGGCTGAGGGCACAAAAATGACTATATTTCGAGAGACGATCAACCACAACCAAGATCACTGTCTTGCCACCAGATTTAGGAAGCCCTTTAATGAAATCCATAGAAATATCAGTCCAAATCCGTGTAGGGATGGGCAATGGTTCGAGCAAGCCAGGAAGGAGGGTCGTTTCACCCTTGTGGCGTTGGCAAGTATCACATTCAGCCACCATCTGTTGAATCGTCTGTTTCATCCCTTTCCAAAAGAAGTTTCTCCTTGCTCGCTCATAAGTTTTGAGGAAGCCTGAGTGCCCTGCTGAAGGAGAAGCATGGAGTTCATAAAAAATAGCCTGATGTAGAGCTGGGTTCTGAGGAAGCACTAGCCGACCCTTGTATCGAAGAGAAGCACCATCCCAAGAGTAATGTGGTATAGCAGAAGGATTATTGGCTAGCTGGTGAATGATTTGAGATAAAGAAGAGTCACTGTCATAGCCCTGCTGAACAGACGCTAACCAATTGGGAATGGGCATAGAAATAGCGGAAAGGGAAGCTTGATTATCAAATGTGTGAGAAAGAGCATCTGCCACAATATTCTCCTTACCCTTCTTGTAGGTGATCTCATAATCATACCCCATGAGTTTGCTGACCCATTTCTGTTGTGTAGGAGAGGATACCCATTGTTCCAAGAAGTATTTCAGACTTTGGTGATCGGTTCTGATGCAAAAATGACTCCCTAAGAGGTATGGCCGCCACTTCTGTACAGCATGCAAAATAGCCATCATTTCTTTTTCATAAGTAGAGAGGGCTAGATTCTTACCAGAGAGGGCTTTTCTAGTGAACGCAATAGGATGGTCATCTTGCAGGAGAACAGCACCCAATCCATTGCTGCAAGCATCACTCTCAATAGTGAAGGGTTTGGAAAAATCTGGCATTGCGAGAACAGGTGTACTGCACATAGCCTGTTTCAGTTGTTCAAATGCAGTCTCAGCAACAAGGGTCCAGGAGAAGGCATCCTTTTTTAACAGAGCTGTCAATGGTGCTGCAATTTTTCCGTAATCTTTGACAAACTTGCGGTAGTAGCTAGTCAACCCCAAAAAACCCCGAAGGCTCTTGAGAGTTTTAGGATGCGGCCAAGTTTTCATGGCATCTATTTTTGTAGGATCCACCCGCACTCCATGGTGTGCAACAATATGCCCGAGATACTCCACTTCCTCCTGGCCAAACACACATTTAGATAGTTTTGCACAGAGTTGATGATCAGAGAGAAGTTGCAAGACAAGCTCCAGATGATGGAGATGCTCAGCCCAAGTTTTGCTATATATGAGGATATCATCAAAGAAGACCAGAATGAATTTCCGGAGGTATGGTCGAAATATGTTATTCATCACTGCCTGAAATGTTGAAGGAGCATTCGTGAGGCCAAAGGGCATGACTAAAAATTCATAGTGACCATCATGTGTGCGGAAGGCAGTTTTAGGTATATCCTCCTCATTAACCCGAATTTGATGATACCCAGAACGAAGATCTAACTTGGAGAAAAAATGAGCCCCATGAAGTTCATCAAGAAGTTCATCAACAACTGGAATGGGAAACTTGTCCTTTATAGTGAGATGATTAAGTGCTCGAAAATCAATGCAGAGTCTCCATGACCCATCTTTTTTGCGAACAAGCAGAACTGGAGAAGAAAAGGAACTGGTACTAGGGCGAATAATACCTTGCTTCAGTAAGTCACGGACAAGTATCTCGATTTCGGTCTTCTGATGAAATGGGTAGCGGTAGGGCCTGATGTTGGGCGGAACACTGCCAGGAAGGAGCTGAATACGATGGTCCTCTGGACGAGAAGGAGGTAATCCCACGGGTTCAGCAAATACACCAGAATACTTGTCCAAAATGTGTTGGAGATCGGCAGGAGTGCTAAAGACTGCTGATGGCTGCATCTGAATGGAATGGAGCTGAGCGATGACACCATGTGAATTCTTCTTAAGAAGTTTTTCCATACGGTGTGAACTGATGATGCTGAGAGACCCTGGTTGTAAGCCTTTCAAAGTGTGTTGGTGCCCCTCGGCTGAAAACTGCATCCAAAGTTCAGCAAAATCCCAGAGAATGGGGCCAAGAGTGCGTAACCATTGGGCACCCAAAACCACATCACAGCCACCTAAGGGTAAGGCAAACATGTCAGAGCGCATGTTATAATCGCCAATAGAGAGACGCACATTGCGACATTTCCCTTTACAAGGTAAAGTGCCCCCATTGGCAATCATGACTTCAAAGCTAGAGCAGGGATGGATAAAGCAATCAGCCTGTTTGGCTATTCGTGGATCAATGAAGTTATGAGTGCTACCAGAATCAATGAGTATAGTAAGAGGGATCTTCTTGAAGAAACCCTGGACCCGCATGGTTTGTGGAGTAGTGACTCCTGCCAAAGCATGGACAGATATCTCTGGTGGAGCTTCTGGTGAAGGAGGTTCAGGCTGGTGAGGCTCAACCTCATCATCCACTGTTTCCTGAGCATCTACATATTCTTCAGTTCCGGTGGAGAATCCACATCCAAGAGATAGAGCTTTTGCTGAACACATCTATGGCCCCGAGACCATTTCTCATCACAATTATAACAAAGCCCTTTGTCTCGCCTGACTCGCATCTCTGTTTCAGACAAGTGCTTGATCGGAGTAGTTTTGGGAGCTGGTATGACTGGAGGGTTGTGAGAACCTGTATTTCTGAATGGAACAAAATTAGATCTGGAGCGTTGTAGAGCACTAATCTTGTCTTCCGCTAACTTAGCCAACCCAAGGGCTTCCATCATTATAGTAGGTCGAAACATTTTGACTTCTGAGTGAAGTGCATCCTTCAGACCACTGACAAAACAACTACGGAAGAATTCATCAGACAAGCCCTCTGTGTGATTAGCTAATTTTTCAAAATCTGTCTGGTATTCTCTTACAGTGCCTGTTTGACGCAGTTTAGTGAGTGCTCCTATGAAATCATCAAAGGAACTAGGGCCAAAGCGCTCCAAAATGAGGGTGCACAATTCTCTCCATGTTGGGCCTACATTAGCCTTGATGTACCAACGGAACCATTGAAGAGCTTCATGTTCCAAATGAAAAGATGCAAGGGGGACTTTGTGGTTATCCAAAGTATTATGCAAGCTGAAATACTGCTCTGCCCTATAGATCCATCCAGTCGGATCAGAACCATCGAAGCGTGGAAAATCAAGCTTTGGTCCACGGAAATTGCCAGAAGAGGACCCAGTATCTCCTGAATGGTTTCGGCTCATGGCTGACTGCTGAAAGTTAAGACCCAGAATTTTGTCATCCAGATCTTGAAATTTGGTTTTGAGGGATGCCATTTCTTCTTCCATGATTTTTGCTCCTGTACGCGTAACAACCATAAAGCAAGGTTTTTTTTTTTTTTTTTTTTTTTTTTTTTTGGAATGGGTAGAAGATGAGAAACAAAAACTTTTTTAGTTACGGCAAACTTGGATTTGGGTAAAACTCAGATAGGAAATGGGTGTTCGACGGGTGGTGGGAGACTATCTGGGGACAAGGGAAACAGAAAAATGAGGGTTTCAAGGGTAGGGAGGCGAAATGAGGCAAACAGTCCAAGAGGGATAAGGGAGCAAAATGAGGAATTGAATCTTGTGGCTCAGTTTGGTGGCGATTGGATGAGAGGTGAAAAAGATAGGGCAAACCCTAAAATTAGATAAATGAGGGATTTAGGGCTTTGATATGTAAAATTTGGGGTTGGGTCGCCAAGGAAGGAAGTATGCGAAATGATATTGCAGACGTTCTGCAGAAGTATGAGCAGAAATAGAAAGCAAACAAGGAAGCTACGACTAAAAAATAGAAAAAATTTTTTTTTGAACAGTCGACTTAGAAAAATTCACTCACAGACTGAACAACTGAAAAGAGTTATTGCAATAACAAGAGATATTAGAAGTGAGAGGAACCTGAAGGCCACGACAGAAAAAAAATTTGATGTAATTTCCACCCAGCGAGCCCAAGAGAGTGCTCTGATACCAGATGTGATGAACCTCCTTATAGCAATATCGTGAGAATGCTCGAAATAACAGAATACAAAGTGATAGCAGAACTCAGAATGAATCTACTGATCGCAGGCCACTTCGAGGGGGTAACCTCCTTTGAGCAAGCTCAATACAATAAATTCGTCCGTGCCCATCAAGGGCCTCAACCTATTCTTATATACTGAGTACGATCTAGAAAAGTAATACTACCTATGCATGTGGGATAATAAAATATACTCACGGGACGACTTACAAAGCATATGCGTCCAACAACACTACTCTAACAAAATAAACAGAAGGAACACACAGGTTCCTAACAGTTATTCCACTCTTATCTAATATCTCTTGTTCATGGCACACCTTTCAAGGTCATATGCAAGAGTGTGATGCCCATTCACCTAGATAGTCTATTTCCAACTATTATGTCATCCCTTTTGGATTCACTATTTGGTCCTTTGACTGATGTATGACACAATGATGACTAGGATCTTTAGTGCATGGATTATTTAGCCAGCTTTTAGGGATTAGACGGTCCCCAATCTTTTTCTTCATGTATCCATGAACTATAGATTTAATGGCAACGACTATAAAATTTGGATTTATTTATGGCTTCATAATATTGTTGGCATGATCACCATCTAATGGAAGTGTCCACATAAGGAGAATCTCTTGATTTGTGCATTAATGCCACGTATTGATGACTATATTATGATTATAATGCTTTTGGCAATCAATGAGTATCTGGTTTTTTTAATCATTTTTTATTGATTTGATAAGGGTTATATCAATTCATTTGACCATAAGTATGTGGTGGGAGTTCCATCTCACGATCCTTCCCTAAGGGTCACAATTAATATAGCATATTTTTTCAAGGCCATTTATTTTTTAGCCTCGTGTAGCTAATATTATTCCATTGTTGGTTTGTTTACTCATTAATTTATTAGTGTCATTAAATCAATATATTAAAATTGTTAACCGTCTTCTTGATATGTATTTACTAATTATTATAATTTAAATAATATAAAGACATCTAGCACTTTATTATTATGGGAAATCCAAACAATGATTCAAATTTATAATATATGTTACATGTCAATAAGGGGTTGTTACAACACATTAGTGAAAGGTTCTAATTAGACTCATTTAATAACAATTAGAAATTATTTGAGTGATGACTACATCTCAGTTTTGTTTCCATTCATGAAACTCAGAATCCTTCATTCATATCATAAATTTTCATGTCACTTCCTCATTTCATCATTTTTTGGTATTTAATTTTGCAGCATATTTTTTATTCCTCTATTGATGCCACATATAACTCAAATGTAGATTACATGTTTCTTTAAAATGCTTAAAAAATCATTTAGTGAAGTTTATTCTCCTACAAAATTGTGTGAGCTGCAAGAACATACTATTAAAATTATGTTACCCAATAAGAAAAAATTGTTTGTGACATCTAGAGAATAAATTCCCCCAGGAAACTAATGGAAGCTCTGCAAGCCACCTAAAAATGGCTTTCTAGTTTAACTCAGACTCTTACATTGGCCTTATTATAAAATCTTTTCAAATCACTTATATTATTATGAAAATTTCTATCATGGCCAACATATCTTCATTCAATATGCAACTTTTAAATAGAAGTTCATGCAATACAATACAAACTACTTATGTTATAAATATTTTTTTTGATTAAAGGGATATTTGCATGTTGAAATTACCTCTTGTATGGATGACTATTCTCTCAATAGAACAAAATTCCTAACTAATGATTAAAATAATTCTATCTTGGCCTCTAACATAGGCATGCAAGATCTATTTTTACATGCACATTTGGTAAAGCAAGATAGAAGGGGTAGGGGGTCTTATTACGATCCCTATTACACTCCAAAATATATAATATTACTCTCTCCTAGCCTCAAATCAACATTTGGCTTCAATATGATCAATATGCCCTCTATAATCTCCTCCAATAGTTTTCCATGATCTAAATTCAAAGACTTAACTTGTAGAATATAATTTTTTATAAGCTAAAATATACATTTATGTTACAAAGTGAAAATCAGTAGAAATTGATGTGGCACACTACTATATTTCAAATGTGAAATGTTGAACTCTTTAGTTATGCTTTAACATCAATGACTCCTATGCCCCTCCTGACCTAGATTTTGTTAAGTTAAACTTTGATGGGCCTTCTATGTATAACCCTAGGTTGGGAAAGCAAGGGTAGTATTTTGAGATATTCAAAAGGGGATAGGATGGGTGCCTTTTTGATAAATATGGGAGTCCAAATTGTCTATGTGGAAGATTTTCTTTCCCTTTATCATGGGGTCATCTTATTTATGAGGAGTAATTTTTAAAAAGGATCATTGAGGGATACACCCTTAACATAATTAACTTTTCAAAAAATATGGAAAATGTTGGGTGGAATGATAGAGATATCATAAACATGATTAGACACATGTTAAGTACTGTTGATGGGGTGTCATTCTACCACACTTAGTGAGAATGCAATCATGTCATGGATAGGTTGGTGAGCATGGGAAGATTTATAAAAGGGTTCAAAATTTGGAAAGATATTTTTCCTATTTGGATGGATGTGTATGAAGTGATCTAGCATGATTTCAGCCAAATAGTGCATTAATGATTATACACTAATATTATTTTATGGAATTTGATTCTCATATCCTTTTGTTAAATTGGGTTGTGCATTGATTTGATTTATTAAACTTAAATGAGAAGGAAAAAATCTATTGTATGTTGTTATTTTCTCTATGTTTTTGGAAAGTTGAAGTTTGTAAGTATTGTAGGCAACTACAAAGTGAGAAGAAGGTCATGTGAGGGATTTGTTTCAAGTTGAGCCTAATGAATAGGGGAAATATCATAATGATATGGAGTTATGGGAAACTGTTGAGCATGGAGGAATGAATAAACATATCACAAGAGTGAAGTGTTACAATCTTGAGCTCTTTCTAAAGATTGTGGAAATAGTTGGGCATATGAAAGGTGATCATGGGTTTCATTTCTTTTGTGGTGATTTGGGTTAAGTATGGAAGGGGATATAATTTAGAAGAACATAAAGATTTCTTTCAAGGAGGCTCTAGAGTATTTTTGGACTCGGGTGAGAAGATTTCTAGGCTCCACTCTAGGTTTAATAGAGAAGTGGATGAAGAATTTTGATAGAACTTGGTGAAAGTGCCCATCTAATTCATCACCTACAAGGCAAGGTACAAAATATTTCATTCTCACCTTTTTCTCATGCTCAATCATTCTTGACGAAATGTTACAAATTCTAATTTCCTTTCTAGATTTTTTCCCTACTTTCTATTTCTATGGAAAAATGCAAGACTAAGGGTTCTCATCTTAAACACAAAGGGTTCCTCCATAGGCTATATGAGTATCATAGGGATTTTATTCCTCTAACTTTCTATAATCCTATGGTAGAGATTAATATATAGGTTTTTTCTACCACCTCTTCCTCATTGAAGAAAACCTATACCCTTGGTACTTCCAAAACTACCTATGGGTCAACAATTAGGATCCCCCCTCCCTATCACCAAAAAAAAATCTATGGAGGTCTCTAAGGATTTTGAAAAGGATTCTTCCTCTACAATGGAGATTGAAGCAACCCTACAAAATTCTACCATTTTTTCACTCCCCTCTCTTTAGGCTCCACAATGTACCCTCCCTCCCATGTGATTGATTTGAGTTACCCCGGTGACCCTTATGTATCTTGGGAACACTCTTCAGGCCCCATTCCTAAAAATGAGAATGACTTAGTGGATTTGGAAACCCTTTCACTCCAATTGATAGAGTTAGGTTCATGCTACAATATTTAAAATCTTTGGCAGCATATCTTCTCTTCTAGATGTATATTTCTCAAAGGAAAATTAATAAGATAGAAGCCATAGCAAAGATAGAGTTGAAATTGATGGACTAGACTTCAATTCATAGGGTGAAGTGTAGTGGGAAGTGGATTGGGAGCTTGGAAATAAACTACACAATTGGAAGTAGCTCAAGGAATAGTTGATGGATCGTCAAAATAGGTTTCCCTCAAAGGGAGAGAAGGATGAAATGTTGAAGGATCTTTATGGATATGAAGAAAGGTCAAGACCAGCTTGGAGATCAAATTAACAATTTGATAGCCAACAATATTTTTTCTCTGAAAAACTATGGAGACCAACATTAGTAGCCAGAAACTTCATCTTGAATAAATATTATGAAGAGTAAGTTCAAGGAGTGGACCTCAAGAAAATGTGGATGGTAATATAGTGGCTTCCTAGGAGACGAATGAGACTATGCCTTCATGTCTTCCCAAGTTTTCTTTCCTAGAGTAGTTCAAGGAGCTACATAGGTACTTGGTTGATCTTCCACTTTTGCCTCTAGTGGTTGTATGTTGGGTCCTAGTCTCTAGTTTTCAATGTTGTTGATTTCTAGTAGGTGATGTCTATTGGTTTAGTGTAACTGGTTTGGTTCTTCGTGAGTGGTGCACAATGGTTTTGTTGGTTCCTTGCCGCTAGTTGCTTGTTTTTTGGTAGCTAGGTTGTCTTTTTAGCCTTAGTGGCTTTGACTAGGTTTTTTGGTTTTGTGTCCTAGTTTGGTTAGCTTTTATAGTTTTTTCTTGTTAGTAGTTGTTGGTTTTGGTTATGTACTATAGTAGTCACTTCTTGTGACCTTATCTTTGTGTCTATGGAATTCGTGTTAATTTTTCTATAAGGGGCATTTCTTTTTCCACACCAAGTGTAGTAATACACTTAAAAAATATTTCATTATATTATTTATATATTTTTCCTTTACCTAATTCACAACAACTATATCTCCACTTGTTTTGAAATATAACTAAAATATAAGACAAAATTTGAAGTACATAATATTTGAATGGATTCAAAGTCCTTATTTATTTTGTATTAATTTGAACAAATTTGTGTCATTATGTACAATATTGATTAAAAATTAGAAAGCTTATCAAATATAAATTGTGAGCAGAAGCTTTTGGAGCTTCATCACATATTTCTTTGTGTATTCTTCGAAATAAAATATAAATAATATTTATATTTTGAACCAATTATAAAAACCTAATTGTACATTTTTTTAAAGATAGTAAAACTCATACAAACTTATCAGATATTTAGAGAGAAAGAATTGAGTTGGCAAAATAATTGAATTCTTTTCAATAATAACCAATATTAATGACTATATTAATTATCTATTAAACAAATTTCATGGAATGACTTAATACCTTCTTTTAGTATAATTTTTATATCTAAATTGAATTATAATTGAATTGTATATTTATTATAGCTTATAAGTATATTAAATTTTTTTATTAAAAAAAAGTTTATTATAATATTATAATATTTTTATAATTAAAAAATTAAAATATAAACTTATTTTGCAATGATATTTATATAAATAAAAATAATTGAAAATTTACTCCTTGTTTAGAATGAGGATCCTTCCTAAAGGATCCGAGAGCTAGAATTTTATAGTTAAAAGCAAACCCTTGATTAGCAAATATCTCACATGGGATGTTGGTAATGGTAAGGAACCTCTCTTCTAGGAGGACTAGTACATTTTTTTAAAGATGGTAAAACTCATACAAACTTATCAACTATTTAGAGAGAGAATTAAGTTGGCAAAATAATTGAATTCTTTTCAATAATAACCAATATTAATGACTATATTAATTATCTATTAAAAAAATTCCATGGAATGACTTAGTACCTCCTTTTATTATAATGGTTATATCTAAATTGAATTATAATTGAATTGTATATTTATTATAGCTTATAAGTATATTAATTTTATTTTTTTAATTTAAAAAAAAGTTTATTATAATATTTTTATAATTAAAAAATTAAAATATAAACTTATTTTGATAAGTTAATTGCAATGATAGTTATATAAATAAAAATAATTGAAAATTTACTCCTTGTTTAGAATGAGGATCCTTCCTAAAGGATTCGAGAGCTGGAATTTTATAGTTAAAAGTAGACCCCTGATTAGCAAATATCTCACGTGGGATGCTAGTAATGGTAAGGAAGCTCTCTTCTAGGAGGACTCTTGGGATGGGCATCCCCCAATAGATAAAATGAGTATCCCAATTGGTCTTAAAGACCATTTAGTCAAACTCTGGGGGTGCAAGGTCACCAATTATAAAACCAAAAAATATATTAATGGTAGTATAAGCTAGGAATGGAAAACTTTAGCTAATATTGACTTAGAACCACAATTACAAAGGTATATCAAAATATCATTAGCAAGAGGAAAATAATACAATTAGTGAAAAATGACAAACTTGTGTGGACAACATTAAAAGATGGAAGATATAACATGAAAAATGGATATAAAGCAATCACCCAATCTCAAAGATCTGAAGAAGTTTTCATTCCCCTTACACTTTGTTCGGACTCTTCTTGTCTACCAAAGTCAGGCTTCTTTTTGTGGACTACCTCTCAGAATAGGATTCTAACTACTGATAGACTTAGAAAGATTGGCATTGAGGGGCTTCTAGATGTGCGTGTTATGTAAGAAAGACAACAAAGACACATATCATCTATTATATAAGTTTCCATATACACAAAAATGTTGGGAATGAATTAGACATATGCTACGTTGGACGGCAACCTTGCCTGAAACTTTGAATAATCTACTTAAAGGTTGGCCCACTAATAGTAGTAGTAGCATCTATGGCAACCTTTGGAATATTTTTCCTTCTATCCTTCTTTGGGAAGTATGGACAAAAAGGAATAGGAGAATATTTCATGATCAAAATATAACAATTTGTGAGATTACTAATAAAATTGAAGCCTGTACAGTTGAAACATTAAACTCTCACATTAAGAAAATTCTAAAAGAGGAAGGATCATTTCCAAAATTGGATAGTTTTATGAAAAAAATGAAAAAACCTAATTAACCCTCTTATTTTGTATAAAAACTAGAATAAAGAGGCAAGGAACAAATGTAGGTGGATCCCACCCCCAACAGGATGGACCAAATTAAATTTTGATGGAGCCTCGAGAGTCAAACCTAGTACTGCTAGAATGGGATGCATCATTAATAATGACTCTAGCAATTGGATCGCTAAAAGGGCTAAATTTATAGGGTCAACCACTAACAACATCGCTGAATTAGAAGCCCTTCAAGAAGATATCCAAATTTGCCTGGGTGTAAGTATATCAAAACTAATTATTGAAGAAGAGTCAAAAATTGTCCTAAATTCCATTAGGGAAAGGGAGACACCAATTTGGGTTCTTAACTCCAAATTGGAAGAAGTCCTGCTTTCCATTTTCCCTTCACAAGTCACCCAAAAGGGTGTGATATTTTAAGCACACAGTTCATGTACTATATCTTCTGGACCATTTCGAAGAAATTCAGATTCGACATATTTTTTAGGAAGGTAATATAGAAGCATATCAATTAGCAAATTAAGGAACTAATGGAAAAAATTTCTTAATATTTAATTGAAAGTAAACTTATCAAAAAGCAAATAGAAGTAATAAACAAAACTGGATAATGTAACTTTAATTCCTATTAGTTAAATTAGCCCTAATGGATAATTCAAATAATAAGGATACAAACAATATAATATCACTATAACTTTTAACATATGTTAGAGTTTGAATGAGATCATTCACAAAATTTATGACTAATTGTAATAATCTTATCCATAATGTTAAATGAAATAAACATAGTGATTTCTAGCCAGAAACTTAGGGATGTCTAAAATGTTGTTTTTAAATAACAGTACTAATGGTCATTTTGAGTTGCATCATTGATTAGCAAGTTAGCAAGGTGTAACCATCATATACAATAACAAAAGAAGAGGTTTTTATAAAGTATATAAAGATCTCATCAATTTGTCACACTCATCTCAGATAATGAATAGTATAAGTGGTCGTGATAGAGATCATTGGAGCTTACAAAATGCAGAGAAGATATCTAATCATTTATTTTATATTTATAAACAAAAGTTGAAAGTTGGTAATTGGGGTATTCCCCTTTTAATAATGTAATAATATAGGACCATGGTCTTGGGCAAGACTAGAGGTTTTCTTCTCCATTCTTTTCTACTAGTGCTCGCTTGAATGGAGATAGTTTGATTTTTTTATTAAATTAATATAATCAAAGGCTTCGATTGTTTACCGATCAATTTTTTTTTTGAAAATTTAGCAAAATTAAATATATAATTATATTATTTAAATTTTTTAATAAATATTAACTAGAGCTTGCACCTTTGAAGGGTGCAAGGGTTACATCGATAGTCTTTCATACTTTTGATAATGTTTTTGAATAGTTATTCACAAACTCTCCTTGTCTACTTCCCTATCCCCATCTTTATGTCTCTCTTATTTATAAATATTATCTCTATTTTGTCTTACCTTTCTTTACTGTCCTTTCCTATATACCTATATCCTTTTTCTTTTATTTCTCTTTGATTTATTTTATGCATCTTCTCTATATATCTATTAATCCACTATTCATCTATCACTTCATGTTTCTTTATCATTCTCTCTCTCTTTATCTCCCTCATCTCCACTTCCCTCCTCTTTGTCTCTTGCTTCATAACTATCCTCTACTTCGATAGTTGATTATAATCTCTCTCTCTCTCTCTCTCTCTCTCTCTCTCTCTCTCTCTCTCTCTCTCTCTCTCTCTCTCTCTCTATTTTTACATCACTATACATCTTTTTATTTTCCTATGCCTATTTTTTATTTATATTGTTCATCTTACTCACTCCCCACACCCCCTCACTCTCCCCTCATCTCTCATTATAATTATTTAGCCCTCTAACTATCATTTCCTATATGAAATGGACAACCTAGCTATTTGAAATTATTTTTCTATATGTCACAATCTCTATCTCTTCCTCTCCATATTTCTCTATATTTAGATATCTCTTTATTTTTATATCCATATGTCTTTCTCTAATTTGCAAGTTTCTAAGCTATTTACCTCCCTATCCTTTCATTTATATATTTTTATACACAAATACACTTCTTTCATCTCTATCTCTATCTCTATCTTGCTTGTTTCTTTAGCATTCACTTCTCACTATCTATATTATTTTTCCCACATCTCTCTCTCACACACACACACTCTTTTCCCTCCCTTTCTTTAATCAATACCAAAATTTTCAACTCTCTATCTATTTTCAATGTTCATCATATTCATCTTATTCACTTCCACTAGTCTCTCTCCCCTTATCCCACCCTATATCTCCCTATCCCTCTAATTACCATTTCGTGTATGATATGGACAACATAGCCTATATATTTGTGTGTGTGTGTGTGTGTGTGTGTGTGTGTGTGTGTGTGCATTTGCATTTCTATCTTGATTTATGTGGCTATCCTCTCTCTTATTTTCTTTAACTTTTAAATTTAATCATATAAATTATATTCAATAAAGCTTCTCAAAAATTGATTTTATAACTAAAAGTTGATTTATAAGTATAATCAATCAAATATAAATGGATGTTCTAGAACATGTTATGAATCATAATGTATTTGATTAGTGATTGATTGGTTTGAATTTGAAATTTATTATCTTTAAAATATTATTCATTAGGATTTGTACATAATTTAGTGACTATATTTTTGCAAAAAAAAACTTACTTTGTTTCATTCACAAGTACTCAAATACAAAATATATAAAAAAGAGATTAACTAAAAAGTTTTTAAAAAGATAAGATAATAGATTTATCTATATTTTTAACTCCTATTATTTCATTGATGTTTTAATAATTAATGATGATATGTTGCACTCTAATATTTAGTTTGAATAGTATGGTAATATCTAGTATAAGGATATTCATAAAGTTGTACCTTAAATTCGATATTAATTGTGATAATTTAATTACCTTCCACATTCTATAAAATGAAGTGGCATTTTGTAATTATCTATATTTATTCATTTTGATTTTATTTTCCACAAATCATTGGTATCCTTTTTTTTTTGGTCATAGATTTAATGTTAGAACTTTGTAGATTAATATTGTTTCTTTAATTTCATTATTTTAAAATAAAGAGTCTTCCATATATGTTTTGGGAAGTCAAATAATTTGGTTTTGAACATATTTGAAATTTAGAGATTGTAAAATAATTGTACATTTTATTTAATATATATTTACTATAAATAAATGTAATTAATTTAAGATCTAATTTTGGTTAAAATATTTTAAAAATTGTAGAAACTATACAAGTATTAGATAAATTAAATATACAACCATTGAAAATAATTTGATTAATATTCATTAATTTGATTGATTCTCAATAGCTCACCATAACAAAAATAATATTATTAATTCAAAAAAGAATAGTTTTCTTGTTTGAATTAATAAGTACTAATTGTTATATATTAAGCAAAAGTGTAAGTATACTAAATACACACTAGTTTTCTCTCTCTAGATATGTATGTGTATGTCTACTTTAATATTTATATGTGTTTATTTATATTTCATCTTCCATATATGCCTTTGTTGTCTTGTTGGTAAACAGATTTGTCACTGTAGAATTTGCCCAATAGAGTGTGTGACAAACCGTTCACAATAGTTGGATAGGCCCTTGGTATCCGGCCTTCCTCTGCATTTAGAGGGGCAGCTCCCTCATAAGATAAAATTTTAGATTTTCCAATACAGATAAATAAAACTTAGAAAATAGAAAAGAAAACCATTGACAGCGAATGCACCACACACCTTCAATGTTTTCATAAAAATGATGTAACCATTAATGAGAGCAATCAAGGACTACGCTTGAGAACTTTCACCAACACAATGCTAATTCAACCATTCATGAATACTCACACCATACCATGGAAATACTCATAAAATGAATCAACACTCAAGAATTTAGACCTTTAGAAAGAGAACGCCAAATGTACTTCCTTTATTTCCTTGCACCAAGAAAGTAAGAAATAACTGATTACAAAAACAACAATTGTACACACTTTCCAATAATTTCTTTGTTATCAGAGCATAAGTGTTCCCTCCATCTCCCTCCAAAAAGTCCCTTCTTACAATGATTTCAGGAATTTATAACCAATCTAGAACAACCAACTTTTCAGGTTTGTAACTACCCAAAAAGTTAGAGTTTGGACTACTTGACAATGGTTCATAACCAACTCTAACCTTTACAATTCCAACTTTTCATGTTTAAACATAACTAATAGAATAAAAGTAGGGGAAATTGAAGGAATCTTGCCTTTTACCCAAATTTTCTTCTAGAAGCCCTTTTAACTATATGGAGATGAATGAAGATAAGAATTCCCACACCCATGATCAACAATAAAATCGCTATCATGAGGATCATCATCAAGAGTGCTTGATCTAAAACAACATATTTTTGTAATAATGTTGATTTGTAAAATATTGATTTAAGTGGCCACTCAATCTCCTCGAACTGCGTGGAACTCTTTTAAATGATTATCAAAACATGGTGACTTGCTTCAATTCCAGTCCTCTAAACAAGAACTTTTCATAACCTCATGATATTCTTCCTCCAATAAAACATTCAGAAACCATGAGATAGAAATTTTTCTATTGATGTTTTCCCTTACCGACTTTATCTCTTCATTAAGTGACCAATCTTCTTAGGATCTCTACCGTATAACAACAACATTTTATAGTTGCTTAGTTTTTCTTTCAATCCCCCTATATGCTCAAACAGAACTGCTAGGAGGTTGAATTGAATCCTCTTAACTGGTTGAATTGATAATTGATTTGAGAGAGGAAATTATAATTGGATTTCAAGGGATGATTCTTTTTGAGAAAAAGCCAAGAATTTGACCCAATTCTTGCCACCATTGGAATAACATTCGTTGTAGAGAAAGGATGACAAGAAGCCAAACTGAGTCACAGTTGACTATTCCATCATCGTCTTAATGAACCACCTCTCAAGTACACAAATTCAATTTCACTATAAGAATATGTAGATACTGATAAAAACACAAGGAGGAAGATCCATGAATCCTGAATCGATGGGAATATTGATTTGCCATAGCATTTTAACAGTCATATTATATTAATTCTGGACAGCACTCACTGTTTTCTATTCGAATCTAAAGGTGAGATACGAGCCTACTCATTTTGTCAAACACTTAGCTGCATTCTCTACCTGCAGCTGGTTGAGGTATTTGCTCAAACTATGGTTGCATTGTGTCAAACACTTGAGATGCAACCTCTGCTCCAAACCTTCTCTTCCTGCAGCCTACTCGTGTTTTATATGTGGCTTTATGGACTCAAAAATAACTCATGCATAACAGTCAAAATAAGATCATTGCCTTTACTAAACCCATCCTTGATTGTGGAAAGAAGTAGACCCTCTGTTGGGAGGCGGAGATCATCCTTTGTGTCACCACTGTCAGTCAGAAGACTCACAAACCCATCATCTGAAACATCAATCAATTGATAATCAATGCGAGTCACTTCAGGAACATTGCAGTTGTGTGAAGAAGGAACTATATCCTCAAGTTTCTTGTCATTGAATATATCAATTCCTACAAAGTGACACTTGGCCTGGTCATGCTTTCTTGTTTTAGAAGTTGAAACTTTGACCACCTTGCCCGGCCTTCCTTTGATAACTAAGTAACCATTCTTGCAAACAGTACTAGCTTGTTGGGGGAATGTCTTGGATGCCCCTGAGTCTGTTGCCTGATCAAAATGATGTTCCTTATCTTCACTTCACTGTCTAATTTTATGTGCACCTCACTCTGAAGCCTTAAAATCAATCTTGGAAGGAACAAGGATGAAGGAAACTGCAGTATTCACTGGCCACCCGAAAGAACATTGTAATGGAATAATGTTGGTTCCTTATATTCCCTATTCCATGGTTTGAGAATGTTCTTTGTTTACCATTTCTTTGGAATAAATTATCTTACTTTCCATAGCTTCATTGATAGAGGGAAAAGCTTAGGTTAATGTGTAGATGGAGATAAAAGTTGCAGACAACGCAGATAGAGCAGTCAGCCAGGCTTGGCAAAATGGCTGATAAAAGAATGAAGGAAACTACATTTCCATTTGCTCAGTAACTTTAGTAATCTCCTTCCTTAATCTATTGAGCTCAGCTCTTATGGTGAGGAATTGAGGGTACTTTGCACAAGGAAATAATACCTTGTCACAGATGAATGAAGCTAAAGTTGTAGGGTTGCATAGTGCATGAATAAAAGTGACCCTTCCAATTATACGACATGGCCTTCAAACAATTCGCATGCTTGGTCTGTGCTTTTCAAAGCCACAGATCCTGATATAGGTTGGACAACTAATCAAAATGTATTTATGAAGTAGCATACCAAAATAGTTCAACACCTTTGAAACCACAAATCATGTTGTATTTCCAGTCGGTAGTTACCTTCAAGTTGAAGTTTGGGTTGGGAGATTTAGGTTAGAATTAGGTTAAAAAGTTGGAGTATGGGGAGAGAGAGTATGGCAAGTACATGGAGAGAGAAAATGTTGAAGAGAGAGATTGAAAACTCAAACCCAAACTCATTAATCCATACTTCTCTCTACAAGGTTTTAGTACGTGGAGAGAGAAAAGTATGTGGAGAGAGAGGATTGTGAAAAGGAGAATAAAACTCTAACTCAAACCCCGTACTTCTCTCTACAAGTTTTAGTACGTGGAGAGAGAAAAGTATAGGGAGAGAGAAAGTTTAATTTTTTTTTTAAAAAAAATTTTTTTTTAAGGATTAATCTCTCTCTTTTGCTTAATTAATATAAATAAAACTCTGTAATTTTTTTTTGGGTAACATGTATATTGTCATATGAAATCTTTTATGGATAAAAATAAGAGAAATCATGGTAAATAATGAAAAAACTTGTGAATGCATTTGAAATATTTGATCTATATGCTTGACTTCTATGTACATCATGTGGATGGAATGAGTTATAAGTGTCTCATTATTTCTCTTGAGAAATTTGATCTTGATCTTGTAAACTATTACTCATAAAATATGATCCACTGAATTTGAATCAAGACAACAACATAGTTGAATCCTAATAACAATACCACAATATAAATTGTTAGAAAAATTATCTCATATTGATTAATTGAATAAGATGTTAGAAATTCAATATTAATGAAGACTAGAGAGAAACATGTATTTTTGTATAATTTATATAATAAAACTTTTTTTTATCTTTTTTATTTAATAAAGTTGTAGAACAAAAAAAAAATAGCAATTAAAATTCATTATTTAACTTCAATTTTAGATCCGATGTGTTTCTTATCCATTAGCATAACAAAAAATAGTTAACATCACTAAACTCTACATGCCAAAAATACATTACCACAAGCTATATATATATATATATATATATATATATATATATATATATATATATATATATATATATATATATATATATATATATATATATATATATATATATATATATATATATATATATATATATAATAACATATTTTAGTAAAATTCAATATTAAAAATTAGCCATTCTATGAATTCATATATTTTTTATATATTCACATGCTAATCCTAAAATTTAAGTCCGACCAACTTTCTAAATTAATTGAATAATACTTTCCAAGAACAGAGTTGTAAGAAAAAATAAATTCAAATTTTATATTATATTATATAACTAAGTAAAATTATGATATGAATAAAATCAAAGTTTAAATTCAAGTTATTAACGTAATAGAACTATTCTAATAAATTATGAAATGTTTATATAAATTAATTTAAATAATATAGAATATATTAATATTGGTTGTTTCCAAAATGCTTATTTAGATTCAAGTTGAAGATGTTCATGGCAAATTAAAGACCCACCCTTCCATCTATCTATCTATCTATCTATCTATCTATGTATATATATATATAGTTTGAGGGAAGGGTGGGTCTTTAATTTGTGATGAGATGTAGAGACATGATTTATAATTGATTGTAAAATCTTTTTTAAATGAAAATAATTTACTTAAGATAGACAATATGAAATGGAAGTTTTTATCCATCATTTTACATGTCCAAATTTCATTTCCATTTGTACAATCCAAGGGGACTAACAAAATTGATTGTAGTAATTACTATCTTGAATCACACATAATTGGGGATGGGACAAGATATTGAGACATTTTTTCAGAACTAGATTGAAGGCTTATATTTGTGCCAATGTAAATACACATTAGATCTTTCACCCTTCCTAAACTAACCCCATTGAACTCTATTATTTTACCAAGAGTGAGGAAAATCCAGACCACCTAGAAGAAAGATTGTTCATTCTGAAAGATCATCTAAGACAAGAACTATTTATAGGTTGTAAGAACAATTAAACAATATATTCCTATAACTCTTATTTTCTATTCAGAATAAACAACTAGGCTATTTGAAATCAATAATTTAAAATCTATCTTTATCTCATTATCCCTATTTCTTCATTACTATCTTTTTATTGTATATTTATATTTTTATATCTCTTAATATCAGTACATAACATTTGATGATATTGATTCTATAATGATTAAATCATTAGAAATTAAAACTATAAGTTTTTTTTTTTAAAGCACCTAAGGTGCTGAAGGTACTTCAAATATTTAGTATTTTTTAACATTTAGACATTACGAAATACAAACACAAATATGATAATGCATAAAACAACAATATGCATACATTACTAACGTTATTAGATTGCCGAGGCCTCTGCACATCTAAATAAAAACATTTAAAACATAAAAAATATTATTACACCTTTGTGCTTATAAATTTCTCAATAATGATCAAAACATTAAACTTAATAATAATAAAGGCGTGCACATTGTGTGCTCCAAATAATCCAAACATTAAATTATTTTCTTCACAGAAATCATTGAAGTTAACGAACTTACCATTTTCTTTGGACTGCCATGAAATATACTTTACAACCTCAATCAAAAGAAATAGAGTTATATCGCAAACTACTCTACATGTCAAAATACATTACTACAAACTATAAAAATAAATACATATTTTAATAAATCTCAATATCAAAAATTAGCCATCCTATGAATTCAGATATTTTATAATATTCACAGATTATACTAATCCTAAAACTTAAGTCCAACTAACTTTCTAAATTAATTGAATAATATTTTCAAAGAACGAAGTTGTAAGAAAAAATAAATTGGCCTTTATAGACAATTGATGCATTTTTTTAATTCTTAAAAGACTACTTGGGTCTAAATTAGGGAGTGGGCTCTAGTTTTTCAAACTCCAAAAGGAAATATTATTAGCAAAGCATGTTTCAAATGCTTGAGAATTCTAACTTGTTAGCGAACTAATATTTTTGAGGAAGAAATCAACCCCAAAACGCCCTACAAGTTGTGTCTATTTCTTTCAATTATCAAAATTAAACATAAAATCAATTAGCTGTTTACCAACTTGCAGTTTTAATTTTTATTAGCTCAAAATGTCTGGTTTGCCATTTTTGGAAAAACTCCACGCCTTTGCCATTATGGAAACAACAAGTACTAAAAATATTGAATACATTTTATTATGATATGAATGTATTTTTTAAAATTAACTGATAAAACTGAAAATGTAAGATATAATTATAAAAGATTGTATTAGTAATAAATTAATTTTATAAATATAAACTTACACTTATAATAATATTAATATATAAGTAATTAATAAGGGTCTTTGTGGAATTTTAAAAATCGGGATTTTTACAAATCTTGGTTTAGCTAAATCAAGGTTTTGCAAATCTTCATTCCTATTTTTAGGATTTTACAATCGTTTGTTTCATTTGGAAGATGTATGTGAAGACACATTACAGCAAGGATGCAAGCAAAAACTATAGAGCTCGTAATATTCCTCTCAATCGCCATCTCTTTTCAATTTGTAAATGACATGTTAGCAAATTGAAGTCAAGGATTTATAGAATGAAGATGTAAATTAATTTTGAAAAGTCGTTTATCTTTTGCTAAACAACAGGAAATTTGATACTGTCAAATTACATTTCAATGGTGATTTTACAATTTGGTAGAGATTTTGTGCAGCTCAAAAATATTCTTCATTCTATTTATATAGCACAAGCAAGCCGATAGTTAAGACATTTCGTGGAATTGTTCAGATTGGCATTTTTATAATTTAATCTAAGGAATCTTATTTAAGGATTTAATTTGTACTACGGAATATAATTTTATAATTCCCCCACGATATGTCTGTTCTATTGTTGGGGTTAAAGGGTTTGAGGGAAGTATTGACAAGAGGAATTAGTGAAGAATAAATGAAAATAAATTATTAATCATTTTCTGACATTACTTACCTGTCATATAGCACGATTTACTTTACTGTAAATTCTAAATTATTTTTCTTTATAATTTGTTTTGTTGTAGAGATTTGACGTAGTAGTCAATATTAGTAAATTATTTATTTAAAGTTTAAATCAATGTGATTTTGATTAATTTAAGTTTTTATAGATAGATTTTATTAATGAAATTCCAAGAAGGTAGTGTAGTTGTTTTTGAAGTTAACACATAAATATTTGCACATACACATAGAGATTTGCATGTTTTTGAAATTATTCTTGGTTATGTAAGGACACCTGTAATGAAATAATATAGATAAGTTTTGTAGGTTCTCTATTCAATTATGATTATTTAGAAGGGTTCACCTAGTTGCATTTTGTCTTAAGTAATTTTTTTTTTTGGTTTTCCATTGGCACTATTATTTTGGACATTTAGATGTATGTTCTTGTTTATTATTAGTGGCATTTGATCTTGTTGTTCTTAGCTACTTCAAATAGTATTTTATTTTATCACTCTCTTGCAAAAAAGGGTCTTGCAACTAGGTAACTACAATATTAGGTACCTTTTCTTGTGCAACAAATTCATATTGAATTACAGGATTATAGAATTATTGATCTATAGTATGCAGTATCACTTCTTTCTTGCATGCTATCATCCAAATTATGATGTAAAAGTGAGTCACTGGGTATAGGGTTGCCCATAGTCAATTTGCCTATTATATGAAATTCATATGCAATCTCTACATGAGTTCTCTATGCAATCTCTACATAAGTTTTCTACATGATTATAAATCAGGAGCTCTCATACATCCTTGCAGAGTGTGTTATATCCTCTTTCTACACAAGGTTTCTTTCTCCTTTCTTTCTACACAAGTCTCCTTACTCCCTTTTTTTTCCTACAAGGCAGGGACTCAAGCTCTACAAAGCCCTTGTTTGACCTCTTCTACTAGAATAGTTAGACTAAATAATATCAAAAAAACACTCCTAAGCTCAAGACTACCGTTGACCAAAAGTCAAAAAACTGAAAATCCCATGGATTTTTCTGGATTTTTCCTCATCATCTGTTTTGATTGGAAACAACAAAAGATTTGAAAAAAAAATTGTTTGTTTTTTTGTGAATGTCAAAAAAAAGAAAAAGTTTGACATTTTTTTACTTTGTTACATTTTGTCTAGAGCTTAGCCAATACCATTGTGTTTAGCATGTGTCTCTTGACCAGAAAAATACTAGACCGCTTAAGCATCACATAGTAAAGCTTGATTCCTAGGCCAAAAGTGTTAACTACTAAAAGTTGACTTCCTTTTTTCTTAAGTTAACTTTCTTATTACTGTGTGATGTTTAAGAGTGGTTGTCTACTACAATTTATTTATTCATCACCTTCTTCTGAATATTTTTTTGTTCTTAAATTGCAAAACCCTCTCAACAAATTATAAAACTAGCAATTGTTTATGCAAATGTAAGATCCCACATCCTACTAATCTCTACCACATCAAAAAAGTCAAGTCAATGATTGACTTCACTTAGTTGATTCAATAATTATTTTCAATGATTAAATAAATTACACAAGATTTTGACATAGATGTCAAATGAAAAGATATAGAATTAATTACGTGTCATCACATGTTTATGTCATTAAATACAATCAAGAAGTCAATCTATAGATTGAACTTCATGCTAACATAGTACATCATATAGATAACTCTAAAGTGTCATATAGTAATGAGCATCATAAAAATATTAACCTGCACATCGAATATGGAATACCCAGTATGTTATACAAGTACCATATTATGAGATGTCATTAGACCTTAGTGTCCATCTACAAATTCATATCTCCCTAGTCATCGAACAATATCCATCTGCTATCTGCAATAGGAGTGTAAGCCCAATCACTTTTATCACACCAACCATAGAGCATTTGGCTTCTATAGGGTTCTACCTAACACAAAAAAATGCACCTACCTAGCCTAAGAAGCCTAGAAAATCAGAACAAGAAGATCAGATGGATTTGGTGCATCTGTGAAAGAAAGTACTTTCCACATATGTATAAGTATCCCTAATCTTCGAATGTGGCAAGGAAAATAACAATAATAAGCATATCTACATTTATGAAAAATAAATATCTTTGACCAAAATATTTATTCTAGAAATACTAATAGAAAGAAACAAAACCAATGTATCCATTTCTATTCAGAATGTATGTTTCTATCCCTTCTTAATTAGCCACATTAGCACCCACTCAATTTAAGCAAGAAAAAAATGAATATATTGATAATTTCAACAATTTCTATGAATCCCCATTGCACGAACCATGCATAGGCATAGTCATCTTATGATTATTGAAAAGACGTGTATAATGGAAACAATATATAATTCATTCCAGGTCATATATAATTTAGTAAAATGAGCCAACTTCTACATAATTACCTACTTAAAAAAATAGTGGGTAATTCTTCTCTATCATACTCATTTTTTGAAATGTAGGAAAACTCAAAAATAGTGTATATATACCTTTTTTGCTATCTGAATTCATGATTCATATACAACCTCTTCCTCAAATTTAATAGCCATAGTTTAGAATAATTTCACCTGAACTAATCTTGTAACAAGAAAAATGTTCAATGCAAGGTATTAATTGAATATCAAAATATACATTCTACATTCTTTATTTAGAGAAGTATACTAATTTCAATAAGAAGATACTTCTATTTGTTTGCAATCTTTGTCTTTCAGACATATTAGTGAAATGAGGCTATTTGACCAAAGGTCAACAACATGAACTATTTTCACATTTACTTTAGATTGACAATTTTACAAATTCACTTTTCAATAAATAAAATCGTTTAGTACAAGAATACATTGAAAAGTAGACAATTTCTTCAACACATTCTAATTCCATTAAATCACTCTTACATCCAAGAGAAAATTGGTCGTGCTCATTAAGGAAAAGATACACAATATCTTAGAAGTAAAAGATACACAATATCTTACAAGTATTGGAGTTCATATGCATACCATTAATCACAAAAGACTACACTTTTCCATAAAAACTCAGAAGGAAGCTATATGGTAAGATAAAAATAAACATGAATTTTTGAAATCATTGGTAGATTTAGGAAAAAAATCTAAAATTTTGTTTTTCTTTTGATCTCTTCATTCATAATTGTGGATCATGTCATGTGATTGGAAAATGATGATAAAAAATCTTACATAATCAAATTTAAAAATATCATTACATACTATAGAAGATGTGACCTAATGCCACATACTTGTAGAAAGGATGGTTGGCATCAAGTTGCTAAAGAAAGTACAATATTTTGAGGCCATTTGAAAAGGAAGTGAATTACTTTTTTTTCAAAATAAATTTATAAATCATGCACCTTTGTAATTTTCAAAGATTATAAAAACAAAGGAGAATGAAATGTGAATCCATCAAATAGACATTGCGAAGAAATATGAATTCACAATCACATTAAGAAATTACCCTTTGCGAATTATGAACACCATAAAACCCCCTTTAACCTTATATACAAGTACAACCAAATGTAGGGAAAAAATTAAAGAAAAATTAGAAACTTGCCTAAAGAGAAGAAAAATTAGCACTTGCAGGTAGTATTGAAACTAAAAATGCCAAAAGGAAACTATGATTACTAGTTTTTAAGTGTATCAATAAGAAAATAAAAAATTGAGAAATTTCTTGAGGCTTTATGAGTGGGAACCTTTCCCCAATGCATGTACTTGCAAATATTTTTGGGCATCATTTGGTGTGCAGAAATTTGGTTTTATGGCTGTCTCATACAGGTTAAGGAGTGGGTGCCTTTTAGGTTTTATTTTTCCCAACCTTTTCCTCTATGAGCAATCTAATTTGTGGAGAAGAATAATCATAGAAAGAAAAGGAAAAATTAGGTTCACAACATCATGGATAAAAATTTATAAAGGTAGTAGTGCCTTGAAATAGAGATGGTGGCAATTAGAAGTCATCATATAAAGCAGTTGTATTCAAGTAGTTTGTAACTATTTTCCCTTACTCTACTTTTTTTACTGGTGAAATTGTTTGAGCCCTCCTTTATTAATCCAAAGCTAATGGAGGTTGATTGGGAGGCATCACCTTAGCAAAGAGTTCAAACCTTGGAGGCGAAAAAATGGGTAAGCCTCCAAATTTATAGGTTGAAAACTATCTCACTTTCTTGGAACGAAGACATGGTAAGAGCTATCAAAATTAATCCAACTCAATTAAAAAGTGTGGTTATTTTCTGTGTGTATGGATAATAAGTTCTTGCCTATTTGGATGGCTGGCTTAATATTGTTTGGGGAAACAAATTAGGCATTATGGTAAGTTTTTGTCGAATGATTCAAAGAGGCTTATTCGTGGTCTTTGTTAAAAATGAAGATACATTGGAAATTGTTTTAACAAAAACTTATTGGAATTTAGTGAAATACCTATTCAGAGATGTCCCTTTGTCTCTAAATGGTAATTTTGATTAATTTTTAGCAAGATCTTCTCATCATTGGGTCAAAATAAGAAATCTCCAGCCTAAATTTTTTATAATTTCTCACCCAAATTCTTAATCTTGTAGGGTAAGTTCTACTAGTTGAAGTTTCTAAAATAATAGTCCTCCATCTTAATGCCCATGTTCTCATTGCTATTGACCCTGGAGTGGATTTTCCAATTATGACCTCACTATATGTTGGAGGTGAATTTTTTTCATGGAATCTTTCTTTCCTAGGAAATTTAGGAGCTTGCTTGCACTACAAATTAAATGGTCACACTCACAAATAATTGTCTTCACTAGGAAATATACAAAGAACTTTGAGGTTTTGTGCAAAAATAATGATACTAATAATGTGGCTCCATAGTCAGTGTGTAGGTCTTGGGCCTTCCCTAAGGTAAATAATAATAACAACAATGTTTGTAAATAGATAAATGAAAATAATGTTAGATAATTGAAAGTGGGAGGGTAAATCAGTTATCTTTAGCTATTCTTCAGTCTTTTCAAATAATTTTAGTACAAAAAAACTTCATAAACATCATAAGAAATCACTCGGTGTACTCATTCAACCTCACAATTAACTTGTTTAATCACTTTAGATACCACATTTCAGTATAATGAAAATAACTTGAAAATTAACTTGCAAAAAAATAACATTCACACATTTGACAACAATATTTTAAAGTGGGAACCTTGTAAAGGGAAAAAACACCTGAGATAGGCAACCCAAAATTTTAACTCACTTGAAGTGAGCTCTACTAGGAACCAACCTTGTTAAAGGATTACATACAAATTGTCAATGTGACTTGGCTAAAGGATTTTAACCAAAATATCATCTAGACCTTATCTGTAATGCCTCACCAAGGAGCTCGAAATGATAAGATAAATAGATGGAAATTTTGGTGATTTCTTTTTTAACATCTTTTGTTTTCTAATTTCACTTAATCATAGATGTAAATTCCTAATAGGATCCCTAATTTAACCCTTAAAAAATATTTCCCAATTTCCTTTCTAACATTTCATCCTTACTACTTCAGTTAATCCATCTACTTATAATTTAATACAATTTCCATCTTAATAGCCCTTTCTAAATTGGGAACTAATGTCCTAGTCCTTAAAATCAAGTGTATCTTCTTAACATGCAATAAAGATTCATGAAATATATTTAAACCTTCAACCATAGATGTAAACCAAATGACCTTCTATTCACTAATAACATTATGAAAAGTGTATATTTCTTTATTTTATCATACATTCATCTAAATAATAAATATAAGATGTGATGGTATCATCATAACTTCATTAGTCTTTTGAAATAATACAATAAGTTCACATTTCTCTTTTTTTATTCTAGAGATACCCTTTACCCTTATTATATATCTTTTCATTTCATGATACATATACATATGACTTGTTCTTTCTTAAATATTTTATATTACAATATTAAATAGATTTCTTCCAAGGAAATGCAACAAATAGAATTCAAGAATCAATCCTCAACAACTGCTTGACAAGGATCCATATAAAGGCATCCATGAAAACTCAATTAGTACCTCAAAAATAGTTTAGTACCCAACTACATGGAGCCATAAATGGTCCACTCCCTTGAGCTAGGAGATAAGACCATAATCCATATAGCTTCTAAGATAATCTAAGGCTTGTACCCAAAAATAAAAGTACAAAGATATCATAAGGCAACACAAATCATAATTCCCAAAATAAAATCCTAAAGAAAATGGATAACCGGATGCAAAATTAGAGTGAGAGTTTCAACCACATATAGGTGAGAGTTATTGTACATTCATATAGTTTTCATATCCTTCCCTTGACCCAAAAACCATCCTATCACATAGAATTTCATCTATGTGAGTACTCAAATGCGGTATCTATAGTCATGTAGTATTGGGAGCATTCCCCTTAGTCAATGATTGGCCTACTACATAGAACATCTTATATCTAAGCACTCCAAAAATACATCATTATTATCTTAATTAATGTGAATTTCCAAACCCCCATAACCCATTAATTTTATTCATGTTTCCAATTTATTGCAAATAATCACATGTAGAGCTACACTACACAAGGCCCTAGCCTCTAACACATAGGATCCTTTAATGGCCATTTTCAAGCCCCAACACCTATGGTTAGCCACTCACCTAAGGCATCTACCCTAATCACAAACCCAAAACTAAAATCACATAAGAGTTTAGGGAACACCATTCCTAGGGTCCTATACCCTTAGTTTAAACAAGAACCTAACTCATCATATAAGCATCACAATACATTAAAAAAAAATCACAATGCTCAAAGAATATAAACATATGTATTTAGAATCATCAATTTTATACATCACATAACAATTTGACATACCTCTGATGTCTTAATTAACAATTGGGAGCATGAAAATCCAAGAGGTCAAATTGTTAAAATCCCCTAAATCAAGCACATATAATTCTATAAGTTATAATAAAAACATGTATAATGTAAAAGAAAGAATAGATAAGAATACATGGAATATATCATAATACAATATTCATTTCCTATAGTTACCAACAACCATCTAATAGAAGATAGTATATCTGCAAATTGTAGTGGCTAAGACACCATACAAAAATACATATCTATTTTCACAAAAAAAAAAGAACTAAAAACCTTTAAACAACTATAGAAATCAAATATACAAATATAATACATAATTAGAACATATAAATGGACATATTTTTATTAGATAAATAATGGAATCAAAAAGATCAATCCATACCTTAAGTCCTATGGAGATTTAATGAAAGAAGGAGCAAGGTGACAAGTAGAGTAAAATAAATCCACTTGAGATGAATCATTCAAACCCACTCCAATTTCAGAAACCTCCATGGTTGAAGATGAATTGATTCCACAAAAATAAGCCCCTATCTCATCTCTTTAAACTCTCACATGTAGCTCTCTCCAAAAGGAAACAACTTTTAATTTGTTAAAGAATTATATGCATAAACTCTCCCTCACATATCAATAAATTTTCTTCTTAAAAATATTCATATAAAGTACAACACATCTATCTTCCATCTTTTAGCCCTTATCCCCCTTCAGATTTACATACCACATATATATGTTCTTTAATATCTATCATACCGCTTAAGGGGGAAAGACACCACCCTTTTAAATAAATAGTATTCCAAAATCCAAAATTGCTTTTGTTTATGTAATTAACTATCATTTTACAAGTTCTTTAAGTATATATGGGGTAAATTAAGGCTATTTTTAGGGTATACAATGAATAAATGGTCTAAAATATGTAAATACCCACTCTAGTGCTTTGTAACCCATTTTTTAATGCTCTTCATTATATTTATGTTTTGATCTCACATTCCTACACATGGGTAAAACATATTACCTTTTTTCTCTTGAATGCATGTTATAACTCCTCTCCTAAATACTTATTCTTTTTATTTTATCCCTTTTAATTTTATTTTATTTTATATTCTTATAAATTTCTCTTTATACTGAATTGTATATATAAATCACTCACAAACAATTATAACATACACAAATCCTTAAATACATTAACTATGTAATGATATGTATTTATATTAGTCTATATGTGTGCACCCATATATGATTATATAAATATACCAAACAAATATCATAGATAGTTCATATAAATATATAAATATATAAATATCTAGATCATGAACACATAATTCAAAACACTAGAATTCATCGATCAAGACATCAAAAGAAATGATAAAAACATTATCCACAGACTAGGTGACTAACTTCCTATTAGATTTATAAGGATATAAGGATGTATATATAGATCATGGTTCCATATCCTTTTAACAACAATTAATTTGAGGATTTTAATGCACACTTAGACCTATGTTTCTAGGTGGAGTCGATGCCTACTACCTCCACACCTACATCACCAACCAAAAGGATACAATACATACACACACACATACAAATAATGGTAGGAAAGGAATCAAGAGTGTGACATCATATAGATCTCCCAAATAAGTGACTACATTTGTCTCCTCTCATCCTAAAGACATGTTAGGAAAAGTAACACACAGATATATAAGGCATCATGGTTTATTTGGGTTAGCTTAAGAACAGATAATAATCAAAACATTATAAACAAGTTATTGAAATCATAATAATATATTTAGAGTAGTGTGTTAAGCATTATGAAAATCAGCCATATACCTAATCTACTAAAGGCTTTATATAGACCATGATCAAGTGTATAATGTAAAGCAATATCTAACACCATAAGCAAGAAGGATTTTGATGATAAGTATATAAATGTTTCTAAATGTATTAGAACCTAAGTACCTAGTTGATTATAGGTTTATGAGTAGATAGGTGTCATTCTTATAGTTTTTCATAGGTATGAATTTGTTAAGTTGTGAAATCAAGGAGTACTAGAAGTAACGTTATTCCCCAACAATAGTCCAAGTGCACTTATACAATCATCAAACTTCTACTTATACTTTTTAGGGTTAGAGGGTTATTAAATTATCACTCCTTAATCCTATGTAAAAGAGTGGTCTACTCTAAAGGACTTATAAACATCACTAATTTATGTTTCCATAATGATTTTCATAGAACTCTTAGGTCCAATTGGTTTACGTGATTTTTTGATATAATGGTTAAAAAGTAACAACTTATAAATTATTTGTCCAGGTATAACACTACCTTGCTTATAACACTACCTTGCTTGTTTAAATCTCCTTTCTTCTTGGTCTCTCTCTAATCTCTCAATACATGATTCACACCTACACTTTCACTAACTTTGTTTATGTGTTTCCTCTATTTTTCTTAGTTCACCTTTCTCTATTCTTCCTCTCTTCAATAATTCACATTCACAAAAACTTTTTTATCATTAAACCAACAACCATAAACTATCTTGAACATCTCCTTAAATAGTAGTCTTCAAGCTTCTAGATTATTTCAAATTATGTTAATTATAATTGTTGATCTCAATTATAGAACTTTGTGTCGATCCTTATCCCTCTTCAATCTCTATCATTAGATCTTCTTTGTATGTTCTTGCCATAGATTTTTTAATAAACTTTGACTTTGGCTTTTGACCATCTTGTGCATTCATAATTCCCATCATAAGTCGACATCAAATTCCATTTTTTCAACTTGTTCTTTTAGTTGTCACTTAGTGAACATGGCATTTCACTTGACCAATACAATACTAAGGTAATACTAGACTTGATCTGGTAATAATGAATTACAACTTTACTTTTCCAACTGCTTGGTGAAGACTGTAGTCACTTGACCAATATTGTATTCCTTCTTTAACCTTGTCACTCAGTTTAGCTTGTATAGATAAATAGAAATTACAATATTACATGATTTTGAAATAATCAAACCATCATTACATTATCACTATCTAATTCATTCAAGTACCCATTGAATACTGTACTTATCAACTCTCTCTACAACATACTTTCTTCAAATCCTCTTTATTAAATAAATCATCTTCATCAATCAAATGATATGGCACTCTATTGAATTAGAAAATCTCTATCCAATTAAGACTTAACATCAATGAAAATATAACAACTGACATCACTCTTTTGCATGCATTCATAGTATTATCAATTACATTATTAGTTAGAACTAACAATCTTCCCCTTTGGCACTAATGGAAATAAATAACATATGATTTAACATTACAAAACATTATATGAGATAGTAAAATGTATGAATTGACAACAATATAACTTTAGAGTTCTTTTTTCTTCATTTTGGTTCTTTATAACAGATTTCACCATCACATGTACTTGATCTATATCTTTAATAGCAACAATCGTTATCAACATTTCCCCTCCTTTAAATATGATCTTTTTCCACTCAACAATGTCATCATTCATTCTCAAATCTTCTTCATTCTCTCCCCCTTTGGGTACATAATTTTCTCCTTTTTGACCTTATCTCCCCTTACTGATTCTTCACTAATTCTCTCCCTTTATTGATTATCTTCCCCTTTGATAGAAATGCCAAAGGTCACCATAAGTTATAATGTGAAACTTATAAAACCTTGTAATTATCCTTGTGCAATGCATGTATAGTGTACATTAGTTTCGTCATAGTCTTTTTCACAACTTCAGGGAACTCCTAAAGAGTGACCTCATGCATTAACTCCACAAACATATTTATGTTCATCCATGAATTGATGAACTATGTATCTTCACTTAACAAATTTTGAATAGGTGTAGGACCCCCAGTTTACCTCCTAGATTCTCAAAAGCATCCATAGGAAATGGCTTAGTAAATATGTCTATAATTTTTTCTTTAGACTTCACATATTCAAGCCTTACTTGTTTAACTTGTCTGTGTTCCCTCAAGTAGTGACACTTGATTAATTTGTGCTTTTTTTTTGTGTTCATCACTAGATTTTTTGAAATATTTATTGCACTATTTTTATCACAATAAATAGTAATAGGCTTGGTTATCTCTTCTTGCATACCTTCTAACAATTACCTAATCCATATAATATTTGAACAATTGATTACAATAGAAACATATTAAACTTCAGCAGTAGATTGTAAAATACAACTTTATTTCGTGCTTATCCATTTTATCAATCTTTCTCTTAAAAAAAAATCTCATCCACTTGTGCTTTTTTTATCATCAATATTACCAACCCAAATAGTATTTATGTATACTTTAAGGTTAAATTCATCATCCTTTTTATATCACACAAAAAAATCTTCAATTACTTTAAGATATATGAATATCATCTTCACAATAGTCATGTTTGTTTCCTTTGGATTAAATGAAAATATAGCAACAATATGGTTAACAACATGTGCAATATCTAGTCTACTATGTACAAGATGTTGGAAACTATACTTAGAACAATTTATATATTGTCATTGATGTCAAACTTTATTAGTGAGGTAGTTTCTACCTGAGTAGAGTGCCATATCAAGATGATTGATGAAGATGATTTGAGAAGGACATAATAAAAGGACATAGAGGAAATGTTGAGTTATGAGGAACTACAATGGACACTTGATTAGTTAGACTTTGACAATATAATATGACTATTTAAATCATAACCTAAGTAAAGAAGATAGTTGTACTAAAGCCTGGAAGAAGAGATCAAAGAAAGATCAAATGCATAGGATTGACCATGCAAAAGAGAAGAAGATTAAGGAACTTGAAGTTTATGCCGAGTGATGCTAGGGTTGACTAAGAAATAGTATAAGACAAGGAAATATAGTTTAGAGAAAGCATCAATATCGACTAAATATCAAAAATTATGTTGGATAGAACAATCAATATTGATCAAGTAATTCCATGATGACTGAGTGTTAGAACCTAGTCTTGGTTGAGGGAATATATTTGATAGATTATGAGGAAATATTGATTTCCAGCTAACACAATTGAATTATTGGAATATCAAAATCATGTTAAAGGTGAGGATGGAAGACCTAAACAATTTAATACAAGGGAAACCATATTTGAGAATTTATGTGCATGAACTCAAGGAGAAGTTTGGAGAAGTTTCTAGAAGAGAAAAGAGGAGACAAAATGATGGAAAGATTCAATGAATCTAACCTAACCCTAAGATATATGGTGATGTTTAAGAAAAAAAAATTAGAATTGCCTATTTAAGGAGGTACAAGTGCTAAACTTAGAGAGGTTAGTAGAGCTAGTGAAGACCTTAACAAGGTTGGAGTAGTTGTTGATTTTGTTGATTGGTGAACTTGTAAATAAGGCTTAATAGTGAAGTGTTGAGGTGAAGAGTTATTGCTTAAAGGATTATCAAGTGAATCAATGATGGAGATGTTAATAGAGGCTAGTAAATGATTTAGTTGTTGGACTGAGTTTTGATCTATAATTTCAAAGTGATTTGTATTTGTTAGATCAACCCATTGCTACTTTCTAACTATTGTATCAATATTGAAATCCTTTTTAATCAAGGTTGAACTACTAGTAATATGTAAATCCTTTAATCAAAGTGACATTCTAATGGAATTTTCTTAAGTCCTCTAACAAGACCACTCCTAAAAGGGTGATTAAGTATTATAATAAGGTCACATTTAACAGTGTTTTTTGTAACCTTTAACAGTGTTGGCTCTTAACAGATCTCAATTCAGAAGACTAAAAATTGGTGACATGTTACTACTAGTTTTTCTCAAATTGGGTTTCCACATTAAATACAGTATCATAATTGTGTGGATCTTGTTTGAGATGTTTTATTGTTAATTTTTCACATTTTGCAAGTTAAGTATTATTGGGGTAGTGGACTACAAGTTTATTAAGTTGATTATTTTTTATAGATACTGAGCAACTAAATGTTTAGATCTAAAGTATTTGAAGTGATTAAAAGTTCAATCAGTATGTTTGAACACAAGGATAATTTATCTAGGCCACTAAATTATTCAAAATCATTCTAACACAACATATTGTAATTGATCAATTACATATCTGTGTTGTGTTTCATTTACCTCTCTAGTAATGTCTTCCTTTGATAATTTCACTCAATTCACTATAGGTGTACTAGCTAGCTTAGACTTGTCCACACAAATTTCTTCGAGATTTCTTTCACATACTTAGACTAAGTCATATATATGCCTTTCCTTATTTTATGAACTTGCAATGTAATGAAAACTTTGATCTTACCAAATATTGAAATTTCAAATTCTATACTCATTTGGTCAACAAATTTCTTACATAACATGTCATTTCCTCCAAAAATAATATCATCCACAAATATTTTAGCAATTAACACCATATTTTCAAATTCAAATTTAAAATATAGATTATCATTCTCACTTGTTATAGTTAATCCATTCTTAATCAAATAATAATGTAACCTTTTACACCATGCTCTTGGAGCTTTCTTTAGTCCATACAATGCCTTGTTTAGTTTGCAAAACCTATTCATTTGAGTAGGTTCAATGAATCTTTTAGGTTGTTCAATATATACATCCTCTTCAAGTATTTCATTCTAAAATATAGATGTGACATTTATTTGATATACTTTGAGCTTCTCATAGGTAGTATAGGCCAAAAATATTCTTACTCCTTCCAATATTTCCACATGTGCAAAAGTCTCACCATAATATATTGCTTTGACTTGTTCATAACCTTTGCAAACTAGTCTTGTTTTGTTTCTTACCACTTTTCCATTCTCATTCAGATTATTTCTTAAAATCCATCTGATTTGTATCATATTCTTATCTGTAGGTTCCAATACTAATTTCTAGGTATTATTATTTTCAATTTGATCAATCTCTTCATTTATAGCATTTATCCAATTCTCATTGTCCAATGCAGCTTTAACAATTCTAGATTCAAAATGAATCATCAAAAATGTATTATCTATTAACGAACTTCTTGTCTACACTCTGGCACTTTTTTCACCAATAATTTGTTCAAGGAAATGATTCTTTCTCACATATTTTCCAATACAGATTGATTTCTTTGATTAACATCATTTTCTTCACTTGGTTGGGGTGTTGCTTCTTGCTTAGGTTGTACACTCTAGTGCTTGGCTAAAGTATTTTGTACCTTTAGTGCTACTTTCTAATACTCAGTGGATCTCTATTGTAACTTGGGTAGTATATTAGGTGTCTCTTTATACACATACACAAATCTATTGTAATCTTTAGGTTCCTTATTTCATTTCATATCATTTCTCTCTAAATACTCATTAATTCTTACATTTGTACTTTTAATTATTGTGTTAGTAGCTTTGTTCAAATATTTGTAAGCCTTTCTCTTAGATGAATATCCAAGGAATATACCTTCATCTCCTTTAACGTCATATTTACCATTCCTTGTGTCCTTGTGAATGTAACACCTACTTCCAAATATTTTGAAATGAATTACAATAGGTGTGTGACCATACCAAATTTCATAGGGTGTTTTATTTGTTTCTTTCTTCAACTAAACTCAGTTGAGAGTATAAATACAATTTCTAATGGATTTTATCTATAATTTCTATCCAATATTCTTTTCAATCATTAGTGTTTTAACACAATGCACAATTCATCTATTTCTTCTCTCAACAATTCCATTCTATTGTGGTGTTCTTGATGCAAATAATTGTCTCTTCATGTACCATTCTCAACAAAAAAGTTATTGAATAATTTTTTAGACATAAACTCACCACCTCTATCAAACCTTAAACATTTCAAAGATTTTTCAGTTTATTTCTCAAATATAGCTTTATACCATTTGAACATATTAAAATCATGTGATCAAACCTTCATGAACATAACAGTCATCATTCTAGAATAGTCATCAACAAAAAATATGAAATATTTCTCAGGTCATTATACCTTTCAACACCAATAGATCCACATAGATCTATATGCACTAGCTCCAAGATATGATTATAAGTTTGGGTCTTACTTGAAAATATTTACTTTTCATCTTACCAAGATTATATTCTTTACATGCAGCATTCTTTAGTTTTTGTAGATTTGGTAAGCCTCTTACTCTTTTCTTTCTACTAACCTTCACCATGTTCTCAAAGTTTACATGAAACAACCTCTTATTCCACAACCAAACATCCTTAACTTTAGAAAATAAACAATATGTCTCAATAGTAGGATTCAAATAAAATAAGTTATCTTTAGTTTGTTTTCCTATTCCAATAAGATTTCCCTCATCATCATAAATTTTGACCCTTATACATTCTAAAACTCTAGTTTGTGACCTGAATTATTCGAGTAAAATATACTCACAACATTATACTTAAGTCCTTGTACCTAGTATGCATCATCACGTCTGATATTTTCATTCAATGTTAGTGATCCTCCACCTTTCACCAGATATCCATTAAACATCATTACGTAGCTTAGAAGTTCACCATCATCATTTTCTTCAAATTTATCAAACTTACTTAGACCACCATTCATGTGATGTGAGCATCCACTATCTATAATCCATGAATAATTCTTACTAACATGTTAAATAAGTTCAATTTCAATTTCATACATTTCTCCATTTGGATCTTCTTTGATTACAATATATACCATCTCAACTATTTCTTGTGATCATCATAAATTGATTCGGTGTACTTTTCCTTGGAAATAAAGCATGACTTCCTTTCTTTTTCTTTGAAGTCTCTTTTCTTTCTGTACTTGTGATATTTCTTATCATTTCTATCACTCTTACTTCTGTTAGGATATTTAGATGAAAAATGACCAACTTAATTTTATTTGAAATCAATCAAGGGCAATTTTCATTTGTATTTACCTTTACCCTTTGACAACCTTCTTGCAATCTAAGTGCTTCTAGTTCATCCTTGAATCATCTTTAGTTTCAAACTCACTTTCTTCTTTCCTTTTCTTCTCTTTCTTTGAATTTCCAATAGTTATTGAAGACTTAAATGCATTTCCCATTGTAACTATACTATTATCATAATTGCTTAGCTCAAATGCAATCAACATGCTCAACTACTATTAACCATACTATTATCATAATATCCACAGAACAGGGTAGTGATCTACATGAGGGTATAATTTCCTATAAAAAAGATGTTGAAAAATAAGATGGTTTTTTTAATATGGATAGTAAATTAAACTATAAAAATGAAGTCCGTATCACAGAAGTTATCAATAAAAATGACACTAGAAAAAGGAAATATAATGAAAGATTTTTTATTTCTAATCAAAAGGGCAATAACAAACATGCTTGAGCACTCTAAAATTCTAGAATATTTTAATAGACTTTACAAGAAAGAAAAAAATCCTAATTGAATATTTTTTCCATGATTAATATTCCCAGTTGGAATTTTCATGGTCCATAAATTCTAGACAAAAAATACATAGTCCAAAAATGGTATAGGGGTATTATGCAAAAGGATATAATTTTTCTACAAGAGATTAAAGTGGTAAGATACCATACTTATAATACATTAAAATTTATCTAGAAAAAAATCTATATGTCTTTATACTAATAATACTATGAGAAAAGAGGGAAATACTTTCTTTATTAGCCCAGATAGGGAGATAGAATTTTATTTCGAGGGTACTTTTCCCTATCAAAGAGCCCAATGGGTTATTTTCATACAATTGGATAAGTTGATTGGACTATGAAATTTATATGATGCTAATAAATTTAAAAACAAAGCTCTTCTTTGTGATTGATTATATAATAACCTTCTATAAGCATAATGGATATTTATTGGTGATTTCATTATAGTTGAAATTAAAAAAGATAAATATGGGGGCAGTACTCATGGGTGGAAAGGAAATGAAGTCTTTTTTTGGAACAATTTTAAAAGAAAATTGAAATCAATTGATTGTGTGACTAATAAGAGAAACATCTAGTTTACTTGAAGCATTTACCAGTCAAGTACTCGAAGAGTTTATTGTATACTAGATAGATACTACATTGACTTCTATGTCTTTGATTTGAAGCATTTTTCTATTTGATATCATGTTAGTGTCACTCCAATTAGTATATTTGATCACTCCCCTATATTTTTTGAAGTTAAATTTATAGAAGATGATGATGATCATGAATTAATTTTATAAATAAGAAAATCTTCAATCTCAATGTGTCTTTGTGTAGATATACTAATGTTAATGATGCTCACCAAATGATTTCATGTCTTACTAATTTTAAAAATCAAGGTCTTCCTCCTATTGAAATTTGGAATTAAAATGTCTCTAATTAGAAGAAAATCTTTCAAACTATTAGAAAGAAAAAATAATGGATAGGAAATCTCATATTATAGAAAATCATAAATAACTCATTGATGTTGAGGAGAACATTTAGATTAATGGTTCAGATATGAATTTAGGGGTTAACCTAGCCTATGTTAAAAATGAATAAAGGAGATATCTTGAAACTAAAGAGATTTAGGGAATAAGGGATAGAATTAATTTGTTACTAGAAGGTGATAGAGGTTCCAAATTACTTTTTAAAATTATCTTAATCAAATTCAAATGGGAAATGATTGATGAAATCTTGACTAATAATGGGATCACAAAAACTAGCTTTGACATCTTGAAGGTGTTTTTTCAATTTCTATAAAGAGTTGTTTTCCTCATAACACATGGATAATAATAAAAAAGAATTAAATTTATGTCTCAAACTTATTCCAAAAAAAATCTCCTCGAAAGTTAATAAACTTGGTACCAATATTGGAATTTGTGATATTGAAGAAGCTATTAATAGTATGGAAAATGGTAAATCTCTTGGACTCAGTGGTATACCAGTTGAAGTTTATAAGAAAAATATCCATCAAATATGTGATGAACTAATTTATATATGTGAGTCTAATTTTCACAATGGCTCTTTGAGGGTAATAACTAATAGATTCATAATAAATCTTTTTCCAAATAGTGGTGATAGGACCTTAGTTAAAAATTGGTGGCAAATTAATCTACTAATTTTTTCCTACATGATTCTTGTTTAGGTCCTTACTAGATGAATCTCTAATATTCTAAGTAGAATTATATTTGTCACTCAAATTGGGTTTATAAAAGGAAGGTACATATTATAAAATCTATTCACAAGTTGGAAATCTCTACACTAGGCTAAATACACTGGTCAAAAAGTTGGAATGATTCTCTTGGACTTGGAGAAAGCCTATTACAAAATTGAATGGCTATTTCTTTTCCACTATTCTTGATGCCTTTTGTTTTCCTTATAATTTTTATCGATGGATATCTATTATTTTTAAATATTCTTCTACTATGATAGATGTTAATGGTGAATGTTTAGATCTCATTCCTCAACAAAGGTCCATAAAGAAAGGTTACCCTATTTCCCCTTATGTATTTGTTATTGCAAAAATGTTATTTTCTATATTTTAGTCAAAGCATCTAGTTTAGACCCTCATGTTAAAGGTACCACCTGTTAGAAATGCTTTGGAATAACTAAGAGGGGGATGAATCAGTTATTCAAGGTCCAAATGTCCTACTCAAACTTTTCACTAAGTATAGTGAGCCCATTCAATCATTCATTCATCCAAGCTTTAACTTTAAATCAACATGCAAGCATAACACATAAAAAATCAACACATAACACAGTGATTTACGTGGACACCCAATTTGGGGAAAACCACCAATAACATGCTACTCAATTCTCACTCTTCTAAAGTGATGCCCTGTGAAAGGCCTACCCTGTTAAAGACTTACAACACACTACTAAATGTGACCTTGTTAGAGGACTCAACCACCTTGTTAGAAGTTGGCCTAGTTAGAGGACTTTAGAACATTCACTTGGAATGCCACCCTGTTAAAGGATTTACAAATGACTATTAAACCAACCTAAGTCCATAGGATTTTCATATCTAGTACAATTGCTAAAGAGTATTAGAAAATCTTTGACCTAACTACAACATACAACTTAACTTTCAGATCTCAGATCACTTCTCAGCTCATATCATTGCCTAGCCTTCAATCTCTACAACTCTGACAACTTGCCTTCCTTTCAAGCTTAGTCTTCTTGAGTCTCTATGCTCAATTTACTAGTGCAATCATCTCTTCATGACCACTTGTAGAAGCAGAGCCTTTGTGCTCTTCCTTCTCCTAGATGTCTTCTCCTTGACACCCTTAACCACTTCACAATTTGGCTCTTTGGTAGCAGCAACATTTGCTTCTTGGTTTGTGACTGCTTAAATAGAAGTCTTGGAGTTCCTTTTCTTGTTCAATTCTTCCATTCTTTAATTTCAATTTGTATGGATTAGGTAGGATTCATTGCATCTAACCCATATTTTGTTTCCTCTAGAAACTTCTTGAATAATCCTCTTGAATTTTCCTAAAAATGGTTTACATAGATTTCTGTGCCTCCAGCTCATCATCCTTATCTTCCAACTAGTTCATAAAATTCAAGGTAACCACTCTGTCTACTCGAATTTGGTGAATCTTCATCATTTGAAATAATGTAGTAGCTCGACACTATTGAAATACTGAAGCTCAACACATACTGAGTTACTCGACATCAACTATATTTTTCTTGATGCTTGGCACCTGAAGATCACTCGGCACCAACTAAGATTTTCTAATGCTCGGCACCTAATCTTCACTCAGGACCTAAAGATTACTCAACACACACTAAGATTTCCTATTACTTGGCTCCAACTGATAATTTTCTCAACTTCAACTAACTTGCTTGGCACCCACTAATGATCTTTGTTTAAGCTTTGCAGTCAACCTTGTTATAACTTCTTCCTCCAATGTTTCTAAGTGTGACCATCCTCTATATGTTTGAGTATGTTATCAATACATCATTTATCCATTATCTTAACTGATCCTTGCACTTCATTACAACATCATAACTGAACCTTTCCCTTAGGTGCTCTTGTTACATCTTGTTGATCAAATCCTCTTCATCAATCAACTAAGTGATAGCACTTGGATCTTATAAGAAAATGTCATTCCTACAAATAGAAGGTTTGACATCAATGAAAAAATAATTATTGAAAACATTCTTTTAACAATAATCTTCCTTCTTTTCAACAAACCCCCTCTTTGATCTTCAACAATGAGCTTTTCAATTAGATTTCTAACAATCTCCCTCTTTGGCATTGATGGCAAACCAAACTAATCAACCACAAGCTAACTAGGTTAGAATAGTAAGTCAAATGCAAAAAAGTAAATTACCATCAATTTTCACATCTCCTCCTACTATTCTGATTGCTTCATTTCTACTTCTTCCTCTTTGATGTTGTAACCTTGGTCTTTGTTTTTCTCCCTCTGTATTGCTCATCTTCTAATATTCTGATAAACCTTTGATTATTTCTATCAACTTTTCCCTCTATCTTCATTTGATCAGTATCTTCCTCATACTTTTGATCACCACATCATCAACATGTGATCAGTTTCTCACAACTTCTCCCTCTGTTTTCATTCTTTATCTTCAGTAGTTGTTGATCAGTTTTCTATTCTTTCTCCCTCTTTGACAACAATGGAAAAGACATATTAGTATCTTAGTATGCAAGTGTAGCTTTTATAGGTTCATTCAATTTCTCTCTCTGTCACCTTGCTTGTGAATGATTCGGAACTCCAGCACTTCTACAACTTTATCCATGAATCCCAAAGAAAAAATTCTCTACATCATTGTATAATATCTTCAATAATCAGCTCATTTGATGTAGGGCATTCTTTCTTTTACTTCAAGTAGCCTTGGCTAGGGGTATCACCCCTAAATCACCTCTAAGATACTCAAAAGCATCTTTAGGTAGTGCCTTCATGAAGATGTTAGCAATCTATTCCTTTGAGCTAACATATTCCATCTACACTTGTTTGTCTTCCACCAACTCTCTTACATAGTGATACTTGATTGCAATGTGCTTGGTTTTAGCATGCATTACAAGGTTCTTTGATATGTTGATAGCACTTATATTATCACAATAAAGTATCATAGGTTCATTTACCTCTTCCTTCATACCTTGTAGCAAATGTTTGATCCATACAATATTGGTGCAATTTATTGCAGTTGCAACATATTCAACTTCAGCAATGGATTGTGAGGTACAACTTTGCTTTTTGCTAGTCCATGTAATCAACCTTTTTCCCAAGAAAAGTGCTCCTCCACTGGTACTTTTTCAATCATCAATTTTTCTTCCCCAATCTACACTAGTGTAGTCTTTTAGTTCAAATTTTTTGCTCTTCTTGTAGTACAAACCAAAATCATCAGTTCCTTTTAGGTACCTCAATATTCTCTTTATTGCCATTAAGTGATTTTCTCTTGGATTTGCAAAAAATCTTGCTACTATTCCAATAGTTAATGCAATGTTTGGTCTACTATGTAAAACATATTATAGCTTTCTAATCATTGATCTGTACAATGTTTGATTCACTTCACCTGATTCATTATTATTGGATAACTTATGTCCTGTTGCCATTAGTGTGCTAACTAGTTTTGAGTCTTCTAACCCAAATGTCTTGAGTATCTCCTTGATGTATTTAGATTGGGTCACAAATATGCCATGATTCAATTGATTTACTTGTAATTCAACAAAAATATTGATTTCTCCAAAAATTGACATCTCAAATTCATACTTCATTTGATTAGCAAAATCTTTGCATAGAACATCTTTTCCTCCAAATATTATATCATCAACAAATATTTCTGATATCAAAATGTCTTTACCTTTTTCAGCTTTGATATACAAGTTGTTTTAGTCATTTGTTCTCTCAAATTCTATCTTCACAAGATATTTGTGCAATCTCTCATACCATGCTCTAAGTGCTTGCTTTAATCCATAAAGTGCCTTGTGTAGTTTGCAAACCATGTCCTCGTTCTTGTTATCTACAAATCCCTCTGGTTGTTCTATGTAGACCTCCTCTTCCAGTATACCATTCAGAAAAGAAAACTTAATATTCATTTGGTACACTTGGAAACCTTTGTATGCAACATATGCAAGTAATGTTCTTACTCCTTCCATTCTTGCAATAGGGGCAAATGTTTCCCCATAATCCAATCATTCTTCTTGTGAATAGCCTTTGCAAACTAGTTTGGCTTTGTTCCTTGTTATCTCACCATTCTCATCAAGTTTTTTTCTAAATGCCCATTTGGTACCAATCATATTCTTATCAGCTAGTCTAGGAACTAAGGTCCATGTTTTGTTTTTCTCAATTTGATCTATCTCCTCTTCCATGGCTTTATACCAGTCATCATCTTGTAGTGCATCTTTCACTATTTTAGGTTCAACCTTGATTAGCATACATGATTCATTCCTCAATTTATTCCTTGTCACCAATGATTTTTTTTGCAGGGTGATGTCTTCTCACATACTTGGCTAATCTTGGTTATTTCCTTCTCTCCATGTTTGATCCTTCAACTTTAGAGTCATTTTGTTCTTCTTCATCTGGTGCTTCATCATTCCTCTCATGTGTACTATTTTTAGAACTAGAATGTGTATTTTCTACATTCTACAACTCAGCTTTTGAATGCAGCTCAGCATTCACTGGCTGAGACTCAGCAGATATTGAAATTTGTTGTTGATTCCTAACTTGATTTGCAGCATTTTCTTCAATAGTCATTCCTTCATAGAAGTATTACAAAGGATATACAATCCTCTAATTTCCTAGATTCATTAGCTTGGATTTCTGCATGTTAATCAAAATTTACATTTGCACTCTCCACAATCTTGCTAGTGTTAGTGTTCAAACACTTATATTCCTTACTTCTAGTGGAGTATCCAAGCAATATGCCTTTATCACTCTTTGCATCAAACTTGTCATTTCTAGTATCTTTAAGAATATAGCATTTACAACCAAAGAATTTGAAATTTTTTACATTAGGTGAGTGACCATACCACAATTCAAAAGGTGTTGCATTTGTACCTTTCTTGACTTGAACACTATTCAATGTGTAGATTGCAGTACTTACAGCTTTTCTCCAATACTTTAGTGCAACATTTTTCTCCATCATCAATGTTCTAGCATATTTAATCACTAATGTATTCCTTCTTTTAGCAATACCATTCTGTGGTGGAGTTCTTGGTGCTGATGATTGCCTTTTGATACCTTTGTCATTGTAAAATATTTTAAATTCTTTTGATGTGAACTCACCTCCTCCGTCTGATCTTAGGAATTTTAGGTTCTTTCCTATTTCCTTCTCAACTCTAACCAAATACCACTTAAACATTTGAAATGCATCAGATTTTTTCTTTAAAAACATAGTAGTCATCATCCTAGAATAATCATCTACAAGTACCATTATGTATATGTCTCCTAGGTAGCTTGCACTTCTATTGGACCACATAAGTCTGTATGGATTAACTCTAGTGCTTCTTTGGAAGTGTATGTTTTGCTTTTGAAACTAGACTTAGTCATCTTCCCTAGTGGACATTGTTTGCACATTGTTTTTTCAGGTTTCTTCAATTTGAACAACCTTCTAATCTTCTTCTTCTTGCTGATGCTAATCAGATTATCAAAGTTAACATGACACAACCTTTTATGCAACAACCAGACATCATCAATTCTAACAGTAAGACTTGTTGCATCTTCCATATCTAGGTCAAAAAAATTACTCCTAGTTTGTTCACCTATTCCTATCAGATTTCCATTAGTGTCATAGATCTTGGCAGTTTTGTTTCCAAATTCAACTTTGCAACCTACATTAACTAACTATGATACACTCAACAATTTGTAGTTAAAACCTTCAACATAGTATGCATTATCACATGAAATTTGCTCTATGAGTTTAATAGAGCCTTTTACTTTAGTTTGACATGGAGCATCATTACCAAATCTAACACTATTTCCATCGTATTGAGTAAAGGTAATGAACTTACTTTTACCTCCTGTCATGTGATGTGAGCATCCACTATCTATGATCCAATTGTCATTCTTGTTCACACAGGTAACCAATGATGTTGCTTCATCTTCATCTTTATTTGGTTCATCCTTCATGGCCACATAGACTACTTCATCATTATTCTCATCAAAATCTTCTTCAACAAGGTAGCATCTTTTGCATTTCTCCTTGTAGTCTTTGTTGTCATCTTCTCTCTTGTTCTTGTACTTGTGGCTTTCTTTGAAGTTCTTCTTCTATGTACATCTTGCAGCAATATGACCTACTTCATTACAATTGGAACATATGATAGGGATATTACCTTTGAATTTACCTTTGCCTCTATGGAATCTTCTAGCCAATAGTGCTTCTAATTGTTCCACATCTTCCTCATCTACACTACTATCACTGGATGCATATTTTCCTTTTCTTCTCTTGTTTCTTGATGTCTCCTCCTCAGTGTCTTTTATTGTCATCTTGGCCTTGAAAGCAGATTCAAGGTTCTCATGTCTATAGTTATCAAAATTAGACAATTCAAATGTAGTAAGTCTTCCCACTATTCCGTCAAAGGTTAATGTGTTTCCTTGTACACATCTTAGCTCTTGAATGGCTAAAACTCTAATAGCATAGATAGGGGGTAGAGTTCTTAAGTATTTGTTGATGACAGTTTGTTATTTGGATTGACCACCTAGACTTCTTATTGCACTTACCACTTCTTTCATTCTTGCAACATATTGAGCAGCATTTTCACCTTCCTCCATTTTCATATCATCAAACTTTCCTCTCAGGCTTTCTCTCTTTGCTCTCTAGACATTTTGATCTCCTCCATAGATAGCTAATAAGGATTTCCACATCTCAAATGTAGTGTCACAATATTTGATGTCATCATATTTTGCATAATTAAGTGCAAAGGCAATCTCTAGAATTTCTTGATTGTGCTCCTTCTTTTTGTTCAAATCATTTGCAGTAAGAGGTCCTGCTGGATTTACATGTTCTGTTCCAATTCAATTTTGTGCATAGTTACCTATTGATCCAAGGTGTAATTTCGTCAGACTCTACCATGTAGCAAAGTTGTCTCTATTGAGCTTGGGAACTTCTCTCTTGGACATCTTGATCTTCCTACTTCTAGTACCTTGAAACTAAATTAGTAGATGGCTCTGATACCAATTGTTAGAAATTCTTTGGAATAACTAAGAGGGGGGGTGAATCAATTATTCAACATCCAAATTTCCTACTCAAACTTTTCACTAAGTAAAGTGAGCCCATTCAATCATTCATTAATCCAATCTTTAACTTTTCTAACTAACAAGTTACTATAAATCAACATGCAATTATAACACATAAAAGATCAACACATAACATACTAATTTACATGGAAACCCAATTTGAGAAAAACCACCAATAACATGCTACTCAATTCTCACTCTTTTGAAGTGATGCCCTATGAAAGGCCTACCCTATTAAAGGCTTACAACACACTACTAAATGTGACCTTGTTAGAGGATTTAACCACCTTGTTAGAAGTGGGCCTAGTTAGAGGACTTTAGAATATTCATTTGGAATGCCACCCTATTAAAAGATTTACAAATGGTTGTTAAACCAACCTAAGTCCATAGGATTTTCATATCTAATACATTTTCTAGAGAGTATTATAAAATATTTGACTTGACTACAACATACAACTTAACTTGTAGATCTTAGATCACTTCTCAGCTCATACCATTGCCTGGCCTTCAATCTCTACAACTCTGAAAGCTTGCCGTCCTTTCAAGCTTAGTCTCCTTGAGTCTCTATGCTCAATGTACTAGTGTAATCATCTCTTCATGACCACTTGTAGAAGCAAAGCCTCTGTGCTCTTCCTTCTCCTAGATGTCTTCTCCTTGACACCCTTAACCACTTCATAATTTGGCTCTTTGGCAACAACAGCATCAGTAGCATTTGCTTCTTAGTCTATGACTCTTTAAATAGAAGTCTTGGAGTTCCTTTTCCCACTTAATTCTTCGATTCTTTAATTTCAATTCATATGGATTAGGTAGGATTCATTGCATCTAACCCATATTTTGTTTCCTCTAGAAACTTCTTAAATAATCCTCTTGAATTTGCCTAAAAATGGTTTACATAGATTTCTATGCCTCCAACTAATCATCCTTATCTTCCAACTAATTCACAAAATTCAAGGTAACTACTTTCTTAGCTTAGATTTGGAGAATCTTCATCATTTGAAATAATGCAGTAGCTCGAGACTATTGAAATACTAGTGCTCAACACATATGGAGTTACTCGGCATCAACTATATTTTTCTTAGTGCTCGGCACCTGAAGATCACTCAACACCAACTAAGATTTTTTGATGCTCGACACTTGATCTTCACTTGGCACACACTAGGATTTTCTATTACTCAGCTCCAACTAAGAATTTTCTTGGCTTCAACTAACTTTTTTGGCACCCACTAATGATCTTGGTTTAAGCTTTGCAGTCAACCTTGTTACAACTTCTTCCTCCAATGTTTCTAAGTGTGACCATCCTCTGTATCTTTGAGTATGTTATCAATACATCATTTAACCATTGTCTTAACTGATACTTGTACTTCATTACAACATCATAACTCAACCTTTCCCTTAGGTGCTCTTGTTACATCTTATTGATTAAATCCTCTTCATCAATCAACTAAGTGATAATACTTGGATCTTCTAAGCAAATGTCATTCCTAAAAATAGCAAGTTTGACGTCAATGAAAAAACAATGATTGAAAACATTCTTTTAACAAAAATCTTCCTTCTTTGCAACAAACTCCCTCTTTGATCTTCAAAAATGATCTTTTCAATCAGATTTCCAACACCAACTTACCTTATAATGAAGACAACATTAATTGTCCTTGGGTAGCTGGAACAACCTCCTAATTGGATTTCTCGAAATGGGTGGATATAGAATAGTCCTAGACATATTGTCAGATACTAAGGTATCCCATTTTCCATTGATACATTTGAAAACATATGTATAAATGAGTTTACAATAAGATTGAGAAGAAACACATGAAATGTCAACCTTACATACTCTTTCTTGTAGGAAGAGTTTAGCTTGTCCAAAAAGTCCTTGCCTCTCATAGAATTTGTTACTCCTCTTCTTGGCTATTTGCTAACTACAAATTTAATAAGATGGAAAGAATCCTCATAGATTTTTATGGTCTAATGGTTTAGGTAATGGAAAGAGACATTTTGTTAGTTGGGATTGTTATTGCACTCCTAGATATATGGGAGGCTAGGGTATCAGAGACCTAAACTACCAAGGTGTTTCTCTTTATACTAAATGGATCCTAAATTGTATTAAGGGTAATGAACTGTAGAAAGTACACATTTGAAATAATATCATCAGTTCTCAAGTGAAAAAAGGAAAATATTGGAAAGACATTCATTTTGGTTATCTTTTGTTTGGGCTATGTGAATTTAAGGTGTTTGGATCTATAAGAATTTACCTAAGGGAAAAATTCACCCAAGAACAAAGAACTCAAACACAAGCACAACTGTAGACCAAAAATGGATATGATAAATTAATCAGAGTAGTATGTACTAATACATTGCTCTATTCAGTATGTGATGTGCAAACACACTAGGAGTGTCTGTATATAAAGGCCTCTCAAGAAGCACCTAGAATGTCTCTAGAAGGAACCAGGAGATAAGATAAGAATCATGGCAACTAAGCACATGCCTTATCCATCATTCTAGATGAGTGGATAAGAATGACAAGATTGTAGACACCATGTGCTTAATTAGTGTACTAACTCCTGTGTTGTAGACACCATGTGCATAAAAGAGGTGTGAACTCCTGTGTTGTCAACATGACAACTCACAAGAGTGCACATACTCCTAGGTGGCTAATAAATAAATATTAAAATAATGCATTAACCTAAGTAAACTTAAGTAAATGTAAATAGTAAATATGTATTTACACCAACACCCCCTGCCCCCCCAATCCCCCCTTAAGTGCAACTTAAGGGAATGCCCTTAAGCTTACAAAAACTAGGATGAAATGCATAATGGGTCTCAACTACTAGGCCATGTTAGGTACCCATGTAGATAATGATATGAAAATCTCTCATAAAGTGGGGAAAGAGGGATAACCTCATAGGAAAAACCCTCCCCCAAAAAGAGAGATGAAAGGGATGCATGGATGGATGGAGTAATTAATACCCCCCATTATGACATACATCCAATATATACAAGATAAAAATGGAGAAGGAAAAAACCCTTGAAGAGGAAAAAGTCCCACCCAAAAAGGAGAAGAAGGAGACGAGGTAGTCCCCCCCCTAAAAGTAGTGTCTCGATCAGTGAGAAATGCTCCAACGTAGAAGCTAATCCATGACCTTTGAATGATGTTCCCTCCCTTTGGAAGAAACAAATACAAGGGTACAAAGGATATGTGTCCCCATATGGAGAAGGAATCTCTAAGATGAACGATGTCTCTAAAACCTGTTCAAGTGTCCCTGTGTCAATGTTGATGATGGCTTCCTCAAAAACTACTAAGAAGAAGTGTAGATCAAACAAGGAGTGATGTAGAAATTGTTTTTAGAAAACCAACAGTCTTCTCAAATTACAAAGAGACCTCTTGCAAATGTTGTACATAAGTATCCATAATCACATCAGCCCTAAAAGATTGATCATGTAGAGAATGGTCATGAGGTTCAGAGTGGGCCCTCAAAACAACTATAGAAGGATCATCCTCAGTAAAGAGAAGTGGTAGATCATCAAAGAAGTCCTCCAAATCTATTGTGTGTGACTCCACAAATAGAGCTGAAATGTTTGGCAAGAAGTCATCACCTAAGGCTGGAACTGGAAGACAAAGTGTACCTTATTCTACTGAAGTACATGAATCTATCACTGCAACAAAAGAATTTGCCTCAAAAAGAAGACAAATATCATCAAGGGTGTCTCCCACATATTCAATGTGAGACTCATTGAATAGGCTTGAAAGGGTAGGAAGGAAGTCATTGCATGAAGGTAAAGTAGGAAGATAGAAAGGGTCATACTGCACTGAATTTGAAGCATCTGTGGCTGGAATAGGATCAATAGGAGCAACAAGAGTTGGAGGTTTGATCTCATTTGAAGAGGATGCAACAAAAATTGGAGGTAAGATATCTTTTAGGAATGGAGGAATTTTTGGATCTTCATACTTCTCCCAAAGATACATCCAATAATCATGTGGTGGCCATATCTTGGCAACCAACTTACAATGATAAAAAAAAGAGAGACTGGTAAGAATGATACAAATCATTCTACCAACAGGTTCTTGTGATTCATTAGTGATCAAGTCATTGGAACATAAATTAAAAAATACTTCCTTATGCTCTCTTCTTAGATGATCAAGGAGTGTATCACTCCATGTGTGATAGTTATTGTTTGTCAACTTGGGTCTAATGCCATGCCAACATGTGGAACAATACTCATCCATGAGATCAATCAATGAACCCCCAAAAAATAAGAATAATTAATCAAAGAACCCCCCCTAATGTATG